>JAOXNG010000006.1:11047000-11060420 GCA_028566535.1 Scolopax minor | reverse complement strand
GTCTGGAGCCAGCACGGGATCAAGGCACAGAAGCCAACCCACAACAATCCCACTATTCCCACTTCTCACCACTCCTCCCCAGCTCTGCTTCTCCCTGCTGCCCACAGGGAAAGGCAAGCTGGCCTCAAAACAAGTCCTAGGAGGGCCCAACTTGCAAATTAGGAGGGCTTTGCTGCAGCCTGCCAGAAGCAACACAGACAGACTGGTTAAGGTAACTTCAAGGTCAACATCAAGACATACCATTTCTCTGGGAGTTTCTACCAGTATCTTCTGTCAGTCTCTCCCCATCAATTTCATGAAGTACAATCATCTTGATTGCTGTTGTCCATCCCAGAACTGGCTCGTTTTGGATAAGGCTCAGTACACTGTTTGTGAAACAAACCATAAAACAGGATTATTCATAGGCTGCTGCTTCACAGGATGTTTTTCATGCCACCATACACAGCTTGTACAAAGGTAAAGATTTTCAGCTTTCTTCCCTCCATACAGTAAAAACTGAAGGCCAATATTTGTTCTTTTTTGTGTTATAAGATCACATCCAAGCTGCCAATCATCTGACCAAGAGGGTTATGCAAGAGTCAGGTTTACAGTAAAGTTGTACAAATTTTATAGCACCACAAATACTTTAACTACCATGATGCTTAAAACTCAAGAGCATTTGGAGAACAAGGGGAGTTATTCAAGCTCCACACCATTTTGGCTGCGTGTTTTCCAGGTGTATGATTTCACCACATGGAAAAACACAGCCATTGCCAAAGTGAACTCATAAAAACCTTTGATGAGTAAAGTTTGGATAAGCACAAATCATTTGAACCGACAGTTGGTCCAATTCTCAAAGGGGTTTGGCAGACATAATATAATTCGTGGTTTCACACACAGGCCATTTTTTCCCTCCCTCATCCCCCCCCCTTCCCCTAGTCTTCACAAATTTGGAAGATGTTGTTCTAGAAGGTGCACTGGGTTGGGTTTGCTGTGTTTTTCTTTTCCCCCGAAGGGCTAGGCACCACACTATTGCAACTCAAAGCCATTTGGGGCTGTGAGTAAGCTAGCAAACAGGTTTTCCAGAGCTGTGTTTAGATAGTTGCATGATCTGCCTAATAGACATTTAAAAAAAAGGGGAGAAAAAAATTAAACTCTAGGTCTCTTGCCACCCATTTGCTAGCAGGCAGGTAATATAAGGCAAATGCTTTAACAATCTCTTCCTCTGACACATTTGGACATGTTATTTCAAGATGTGTGGCGTCATTTAAGGCTGTGCCATGAGATAACACAGTATTTACATCTCTGAGCTGGAAGCAATATTGCTACAGCTTTTAGACATTATTGACATAATATTTTCTTTGATAAACAATCTATCAGGAAATTGTCAAGTTCACAACTGAGGTAATGCCAGGGACTAAGCCATTCTACACTGTCCAAGAGGCAACTAGAAATAACATAAGAGACCATAAACACAATGAATACGACTCCTGTTCCAAATGGCTTTTGTTAAGCCCTGCTATGGAAAAAAGCATTCATTTACAGCTCGTGCAGTCTCTTCTCTACCCAAACAGGCAGATCAGAGAGACAGCAGAGGTCTTCTTGATTAACATCTCCATAAGCAAGAGCAAAACTTGCTTGCAACTCCAGAGCCGGAGGGAAACTCTCATCCCTTTAAATAGAAAATCTGAAATTTATCAGTAATTAGTAAGTTTTGGATACTCAGATGTATTTGAGCTGTAAGAATCCTGAATTTTGCACTGCACAATGCAAATGAGGAACAGGTAGAGATTAGACATTTAACTTATATAGCATTCTTTATAGTTCTTGGTAGATTTTATGCACCTCATCTTCAACAAGTTGTTACATCATCTTACACTTGGGTGAATGGACTTACAGTGAAATTACCCATTTTTACTTTTATGAATTTTTCCATATTCAGAAAAATTCATAAAGTGATGCATGCCACTTGTAACTTCCTCGTGTGCATACTAAATCTAATACACTGAAATTGCCTAAGAAGAAGAAATTGCCTCTGTCCCTTGCTCTGACATATAAAAGAATCAGCTGCAGCACCACAGTACAGACTTTTTTTAATTCAGTCTCCATAAGACTCTCCAAGCTTTGCCATATTTCCTTATATGCTCTACCAATGAATGTTCCTGCAAATTCATGCCTGCAAGTTCACTGGATGAATCATCAGGGTAAGCACATGCAAAGTGAGAGGCAAACTGAATCACCTTTTTGTTTGCTTTATTTGAAATTTTTAGTATTTGCACAATTTGTCATAATCCTCCCCTTCTTTACCCTCATAAATAAATCAGATTTCCTCCTACAGGAACTCCATGGATGTGACAGAATTTGCCCTCATGCAAGTGAGAGGCAAAAAGGAAACAGAAGTACACACAAGAATCTCAAAATATCACCATCTCCTCACGTCTGCCTACAGCCAGGTCCAGTTTCCCAAAGCAACCACGTATATAATGATGTTACAATTGCCTTTCTGTTTCAAAATACCCATATCACTTGGGCGGTTCGGGGTCTCAAGTGCACCAGTTTAATGTGTACAGTAACTCCTGTGCCTCAGCTGGCAAGGCTGGAAACATGCTGAGCCTTTCCCTCCTTTCCATAGGACATGCTCCCCTTGACTTCAGTCAAGCCCTTAAGTCATAACATGCTTCCACGTTCAGCTTCTTGGGTTGTTTTTAAGTGATCAAGCTCACACAAGCCTAACGATTCTCTTCAGTTTTACAAGCATATTCATGTTTGCTGTCAAACGCATGAGTTAGTTTTCTGCAGGCTATTGCAAGAGAGCAACCATTAATTACTGCAACTGCACAAAATGCCTTTTTATTTAGAAACGTATTTCAAAATGTTTTCAGTGATCATACCATCACTTTCCCAAACTAGGTAGTCACTGGTAAACTGTTTAGGTACTCTGAATTTATAGAAGGTTGGTGTATTTTGGTTTCCTACAGGATAATATTTCCTCTGCCTTTCCCTTTCCCCTATGTGTGAACTGATTTTTACTTTTTTTTTTTCTTTCCTGTGCCTTTAGGGGCTTAATGGAAGATTTCCAAACACAATGAAGTGTCTTAAAGGGTAACAGAAATGCACATTACTGAAGCTTTACAACACAATTTTGTTTCAGCAGAGAGAAGCTCAAAAATATGGCTTCCAGTGAGAGCCCTTGGGAAAGGCACTTCCCTTCCCATACTTAGGATGGCACCAGAGCTGATTGCTCTCGAGTTCAGCTTGCAGTCAGAGACCTCACAACTGCTGCTTAAGGTGATGCACACCTTTGATAATCCAACTTCTATTTGCTTGTCTAAATCGACTCCTTCCAAAGCCAAGGTTCTACTCTCTCAGAACAGTCCCCAATGCTCCAGCTTTTTTTTTTTTTATTTTTCAGGAAATAGAAATGCAAGTTGCAGATCATTCATTTCCTTTATGAAATGAAACTAATATATGTTATTATTAATTATTAGTAATATATGTTATTATATATTATTATATATGTTATATTACATTACACATTTTTATAATTACATTCAATATTAAAAATATTACATAATCTAATAGGAGAAGTCTCATATATACTCTGCAGTCCCCCAGGAAGTTATCCTTTCCCATGAGCCCCATGTTTACACTCATGCAGCCATTTCTTTGGGCATCAGTGGGGACTGTCAAAAGGACTTTTCCCAACATGGTAAATAATTACGGGTTCAATCCTTGAATGACACCAGATTTCACAGATCTAGAAGCTACATAAAATCATACGTATCATTCTCTAATTAGCTATTAATCAAGCACCAGCGAGTAAACTTTTAAACAACTGAGACCAGATCCCCTTTTTAGAAAATTGGTTCCACTGACAACTAGTGTTGTAAACTTTTCCTATTATCTTTTTGGAAGAAGAAAATATTGTTGTTGACAACAACCTTTTCATCTCCGAGTTAAACACAGGCAATAAAGCACAATTTATTTCAGCTTAAAAAAAAAAAAAGGCTCAAAACTCTCCTGTTTTGAGTTTGAAGACTGGTTACTGGGCAAGAGACATCATTCCCATCACTGCTTAGAAGATGAAGGCTGAAGATGGCCTTGGAATGGTGGCTCTGAGATGTCAGGTCTCCTACGTACCCTGCTGCCCCACGCATTTCTAAATACACACTACTTTAGGCAAATCTCTTGCTCTGGTATCTTACAGAAGTTCAGGGCTCTCATGGACCCCTCAGAGATGTACTACTGCCACAGAAGTCATAAGACATTACATAGCAACAGGCAAAGCAAAACAGCTAACTGTTCAACATACACGATCACTAATGCTTTCTATGAAAATACCCCTGTAGCTTTGGTTCACTGAAGGGTTTGAAGCCAGACCATACTTTTCTTTCACATACAGTTTCTTTCAATTTCATTTTTTGTTGGTTTGTATGAAATCCTCAACCCTTATAGCACATGTACTGGCTTCCTGGGTTTCGTTTCCATGCAGTTATTTGTCTTTTTACTTATGAATGAAAGTATCCTCAGGCAGAAGGTGTTGTCCAGATTAGAAGCAGGCAGAGTTTCTCAGCTGAAACTTTTATCCCTGCCCAAAGAAAACAGGCATATTTAGGTCAACAAAAACATTGCAAATTTATGTTGGATTTGTCACTTCAGCTGAAAAAATAAAAGTCATCAGCCTGAAAGTGCTCACACATTTTCAAACTGAAATTAATAAATTAATTTCAATTAACAAGAAAATATTATGGGCACTTTAATGAAAGGAAGCATTATGTATAGAGTCAAACAGAATATTTTATTCAACCTGAACCAAACCCCTTTTTTGGTCCTTTCACAAGTATCTTCATCCTCTCCTGAATCTAGGGGGCTTTTTTGCTTTTTAATAAACATTCTCCTTGCAGCTTTTCAGAGCAGACTGTTCAGCTTGTTTTGCTCCCTGAGGCGTTTCAACTCCTCCCTGCCTCTTCCAGGACAATTTGTACCTACCACTATTGAGACTACTGTTACTTAAACCAGAGGGATTCTCACTGGAGAGAGAACTCTCTCATTTGCTGGTAAGATCAGGGACAACCCAACAGGTTATAAGCCTGGGTAATATGGCACTGCCCAGCTGCTGGGAGAGGAGCCCATGAACACGCATGCTTCTCAGCCAAGAACTTTTTGACTCATTCCATCCAAGCAAGTGTTCCTTAACTTTTCAAAAATAAAATAAAATAAAAAAAAAAAAAAACCAAACCACAAAAGAGGTCAGATTCCCCTTGGCCACGGCCACTGTCACCCAACGGTCAGAAACTACTTAAAATACTTGGATGGATCTGAACGAGTGTAATGGTCTGTAATGACAGATACAGGGACCCTCCAGCTGGATGTCACAGAAATTAGAGCAGGCACTTTACAAGGAGATGTGGGAAGAGGGATCCCTTCACTGATTCTTCAACTAGAGATCTAGCTAATGACCTGCCAGATGGATGCTAACGTGCTCAGAGGGGCTTGTTCATTGAGAGGGGGTGTTTAACATATCCTCCCCAAACACCCAGGACTGATTAGTTGCTAGTCCTTCACCTTTGATTTCACATCAGGCTGAAGATGCCCAGCTCCCAGCTAGGATGTGACACTGGCCATTTCAGCAATGCTCAGGGACATTTCTGCTCAGTGATTTGCTCTCTTAGCAGCAAGGGACTGGCCAGTCTGCTCAGCTGGGCTCTCTGCCTTCATCAGAGCCCCCTCACAAAAGCAGCCCTTGAATATTGAACCTTCCTTTAGTAGCCCCATAGCACCATAAAATGCAGCCTCTCCTTGCTGGCAGACTCCAGACTTGGATACACAACAGAGAGGGACATGTTTGAGGAGGTTTGGCCCACAGTAAGTCAAGGAGGGAGAGGACAGACTTCTCATGTCCATCCACAAGCCTTTCGGCCTGTAACCCATGAGTAATACAACACAGGGCATTATTTGCTCCCAGGGCTTCTCCATACTCTCCATCTAGCTCCTGCCTCTCCAGCAGAACAGGTTGGGATCATTTTCTTGGAAAGAGCTGGAAGATGTATATCCCTTTTCTGCATTCTGCAGCAACCATCTTTGAAAGAAAACAAGCACCATTTCAGAACCATTAAATACATGGACTATTAAAGATGTTCAGAACCAGATGAATGGTTTCTTTAAGGTTGGTGACTCTCCAGGATTATTACACAGAAACAGACCCTACAATAGAGACCTAACAGCACAGCAGATGTGATCAGCTGTGGTGTAATCACCCTGGCAGGAGCATACCAGGAGCCCAGAGGAACATCTGCACATCCAGCACAGCTTGGGACAAGATTACTTGCAAATTTCATCTGCACATCCCTGCTCAAGAAAGCCTCTTCATCAGGGAGGAAGAAAAAAGGCAGAGAGAAATTTGTATACAAGTATCTTACCACTTCCTCCAGTCCTCCTTATAACCAACCCATTATCTCCCAGTCGCTGCTGCTGTGCAAGGCTGTGTTACACCCTGGCTTGGGGGATTACAAGAGATCACGCGTAGAAACAAACCCTCCTGATCTTAATAAGCACCTCACTCTTTCACCAAGACATGGTTTGAACTGGCAAATTTTGCCCTGTTAAACCGAGCAACATCACAAATTACAATGTGCAAACATTGAGACCACACCCTGGAAGAGTGATTGGAATTGATGTGCAGCAGCGTGACAGAGCTGGACAGTGGCAATAAGACAACAATTTCCATCACATGAAAGCTGCAAATCGGAGTTTAACTTCTCCCACCAGCCCCTCTACATCACATCAAGGTCAAATCTGCTACCACCCAGGAATCTGCGCTCTCAGGCCTGTGTTCCTGGGTTGCCAGCATTTAACATGTGTCTCAGGTGGAGCCAGCAAAATCTCTTGTAAAATTCACCTCGATAATTTGCAAATAGGAGGTTTGAGGGCTGGGGTAGTGGAATGAAATTCATTTCATCAGAATCTGCAGGTGATCAAATTCAGATCCCTGTGCACAGCCTGCATGGACCCATGGAAATCAGTTGAATCACTTAAGATTTGGGAGAGAATTTGACTGAGGACGATAAATAGTATTATTTCTGGAAGCAGCAAGCTTTCCTGGAATTCTACAAAGTCTAACTTTCCAAACAGGTGCTGCAGGACACAGGAAAAGCACCATGGGAAGACTAGCATGAGATCTCTCTCATAGGGATAGGATACAATATCCAGAAATACAGAGGTGGATAACAGCCCTACTATAGGACAAAAACTACTTCAGCCATGGTTCATCGTTCACACCAAGAGAACCCCCTCAAGCAAGGTACCACTAACTAAATAGAGACATTTAAACACCAGCATCTAAGGAGGGGCCAATCTGGCTCGATGGCTCCTGATGTACTGTTGACCCAGAGTTTAGCTAATTAACCCGTTTCCTCTTAAAGTGATCTCAAATGCCACTTGGCCATGTCACTCTACACCGAGGAACTCTGAAGCAGACTAATTACACTGGCAGATGTTTGACTGAAAATTACACTCAAACAATGTAGACTGCAAGAGGTTACTTCCCTCCCAGTACAAAAGGCCTGATTCAGGACACTGGGGCAGCTCCCCTTTAAAGTCAGTATAATTCTGCAAGTGCAGGAAGCAAGGTAATAAAGAAAAAAAAAAAAAGCTTATTTTTGGCACACAGGTCAGATTCATTCTTCTTGCAGTCCCCCTCCAATGCTGATGCAGCCCAAACGTGGCTGATGAGCCTGTTACAGCCTCAACTGGCTCAGATGTGAGCAGAAGAAGGATAACACCAGTGTGGTTCTCCATTGGTGACAACAGCCCAGAGGCACAGCTCAGTGAGAATTTTAAGTAGCTAAAATGCTAAGCATCTAAGTGAGATTCTGTCCCAAAACTTCCTGTGGGTTACATTTGCACCTCAGTTTCTCTACCTGTAAAATAATAATTACCCAACACACCAGTTCTTGTAGGACTTAATTAGCACTTGTCAACCTCTTAGAGCTCCTCAAGGGAAGAGGAGCTATGTACCACAAAGTACTAATTAATGGAAGAATCCTTTGGAACAAAGTATATGATTCTGTTGTTGTCAGATCTAATAGAGTCATAAAAAAAACAGGGCTGGAAGGGATACCAAGATGTAACCTAGGCTGTTCACCTGCCCTGAGGCATGATCAAGTATATCTAAATCACTCTTGATAGATGAATACCCCTAAATCTTGGGATGCTCAAGCTGTGGATTAAAATAGATAAAGATGGACTTGTATTACATGCACGTTGCACTCTTTGGCTCTCCTGCATGCAGATAAATACTCCCTCACATGTGGCACACGGGGCCTCTCAAGAGCTCTCTGCACTGGCCTGAAAGAGGCTTTACTGCACCCGCAGCTGAAGTGTGCTGCGAGATCTACCAGTCTTTCCAATTCGTGATTATTACAGCTCATGCAATAAAAGCCCCATTGTAGCACACAATCCCCAAATCTCAAAATCGGAATTAATGAGACATGCAAAATGTGAAAAAGACCTCCAAACAGGGAACGAAGCAGAGAGGTGTTAAAGGATATGCTCATAGTCATGCAGGACTTCAGCAAGAACCAGAAATTTGGTGCAGATCACCCAAGCCTCACACACGGCTGAACTGCAAGACTTCCCTTTCATAATACTTTCATATCATTTTTGTTATGTTTTCCCCACTTCTCTACCTCCTTTCCACCCTCAAGGGTCTATCTAAAGCACAGTTTGGCCTAACGTATAATTCAGATGTGGCTACTGAAGCATTGCACAGCCGTAAGTTTAAGATTTCCTTTTTTTTTTTTTTTTTTCTTTTAACTGAAATTAGACAGGTCAGACCTGGAACACTAGCTACACAAAGATTTTAAGAGCTGGGCTTTTTTTAAATGCTTTAATTGTAAAAATGTGTCAGTTCAAGTAGTCTTTCCAAGACATACACCCAAAGTACAGTAGGAGATACCTTTTATTTGATTAACTTTATACAGGAAAGCTTTTGAAACTTATACTTTCTTCATCAGACTAGTGCATAAAAGCTAAGCCGGGCAACTGATACAGCACTTCAGAAGTTTATTAAATTAACCAATTAAACTGAGGCAGTATACAATATACAGAGGCCAAGGCAAACAATAGAAGGTGAAACACACTCCTGGGCCTGAGACGATAGTGTTGTGTCAGCATTTCCATTATGAAGCTACTTCAGAGTTATTGTGGGAGGTGTGCAATAAAAAAAAAAAAAAAGAAACACCACACCAACCTTAAACCACTGAATTCAGTCATTCTAAGGGATTCCCAAACATGCCCAGGCGGATGGAAGAACAAGACGCAAACCAGTTTTTCACTAATTTTGTCACTTGAATTAGAAAGCAGGTTTGGCCTGGAGAAACAGGTTGGCACGTTACACAGGAAACAAAGAACGGCGGGTTCTCTGGAGCTGCACAGCGCCCAGCGTAAGGCAGCCCTGTGCTTGGTTGCTTGAAAATTCAACCGTAATGAAGATGATTAATCAAGTACAACGTGTTAGCACGCTTGCATGGGCTGAGGCACAGAGCTTACTCAGGAACAGAAGGTCTTTGCAATAAGGCTGGCATCTTGTATAGCATTTTGCCCTCAATCTCAGTGCCCCTACGCGGTAGTGTAACGCAAATTGTAACGCAAGACAAATCAGAAACGCAGCAAAGCTGTTTGTGTTGGCAGAGGTGAACCACAGAAGGGTACCTGACTCAAAGATTTGTCATCTCTTCAATGCTAAACAAGAACCAAAGTGAATACTTTTCACAGGAGGGAGAAATCAAGTGTGACCTGAACTCCCCTAAAATTATGGGTACTCAGCATCAGCTTCAGATCCCAATTTTGAAGGTTGCTCCTTTGTGTACAAACAGTGCAGATTCTTTGTGTAACAGAGATTCAGTGGTTTCACATTCCATTTTGCAGCACACGAGAACCTTTTCATGAGACACAAACCTTTTCATGCAGCCCTAGAATAACTCATTGAAGGGGAAAAAAAAAAAAAAAAAGACCAATAATGGAAACACTGACACAACATTTACTGTAACAGCATGATCAGCAGCATCTACAATTCTCCTTCAGAAAGTTACACCCACAATGCTTTCTTTGGCCTGTATGCCTTGTATATTGCCTTAGTCTAAACTGGTTAATTTAATAAGCTTCAGAAATATTTAGTTGCCTGGCTCAAAAAGTTGGATGCGACTTAAAACCGGGCAGCCTGGTTTGTGACCACAAGTTGTTCTTGGGATGGCCTGTCCACGGTTCAGCACAGCATCCCAGCTCTGCTCCACTCTAAGGGCTGCTCCGCAACGCTCCATTTCCTCTCTGGAAACAAATCCAGCTCAGTTCCCAGCAACAGAGTGGCCACACGGCTCTGGATATGAAAGCAGCTCAACAAACGAAGGTTAAATTGAATTAGCTAAACCCACTTAACGTTCCAGCTCTGTGACAGAGTTTAAGAGAGGCTGGGGAGTGCTGGGAAAGCACACGGGTGTTTCAGAGGAGACAGGATGCCATGGCGAGTAAGGAACAGCCTGGGACCCAGGAGATCTGCTGCTATTCCTGTCTTTGCCTGTGACCAACCACATAACCCCGAAGACGCCACTCCACTTCATGTGTTTTTCTTTCCCCTCTTACCCTTTTTCTGCTTTGATTATGAAGTTTTCCAAGTGCTTGCATCATCCTGTTTGTACAAAATACGCATTTGCATAACATCTCGTACAACCAGGCCCTGATCACAGCTGGGGCTTCTAGACACAAGAGCTATAAAGAAAAATATTAGCAAATGCAATGTGTTTAAATGTCCGTTATGGATATTTTGTAACCAACATTTCTTCATTAAAGATTCTGCTCTGTTGTTTTGCCAAACAACACCGGATAGAGGAAAGTCCTGTGTGGAAGATGTTGGCTGATGCCATTCCTTGCAGGCAGAAACGAAAGGGCATCTTGGAGATGGAAAGGGGAGGGACTATTTAGTAGCTAACAGTGAAAATCTAGAACAGCTGCATGGCTCTTGCAACCTGCAAAGATGTTTTTCTATCCCAGCTCCAGTTTCACTAGATCCCTTCACAAGGTGTTAGTGCCTTCAAACCCAAATCCATTGGTTTGGCCTCACGTGGACACACTAATCTAATCAAAGACTGCGATTGACAGAAAACCTTTTGGATCATTCCCAGGGTTAACATTATCTCTACCCAATGCGTCTCCCTTTGTGCTTATCTCCAAAATGGAGAAGAGCACATGAAGAGAAAGAGGAGAAAAGAAACTGAGGCAAGTAGTGACCAATCCTCCACAACTGAGGCTTACAGCTAGCAACTGTCTAACCAGAAAGCTGCAAAAGAGGCATCTGAGCCAGGAATAGCATCAGCAGGAGCTGAGCTGGAACCTAAATTTCTGGCAGTAGCAGTGGCAGTGCCCCAAGAACAATACATAGAAGGAGTAGGGCCAGTGGCAGCAGCCCCTTGGGTTGTCCAACAGCTTGGATCCCCATCTCTTTCACTAGGGAAAGTGCAAGACTTCTGGGTGCACCCGGAATCCTGGACTTGCACGCCAGAGGAAGGATGAAAACCACCTGTAACCTTGATCCCCTTCCAAAGCACCACAAGTCTCCTAAAAGCAGAAGTGGGAGATCTCGAGACCGGCATTACATGCTGTTTAACAGTGGGTAAGAAACAGCATCAGCAAAGATGTTGCTTTCTTACACCCATTCCCAAAGCTTGGATTTTTGACATTGGTCCTGTGAACTTAACGTGCAACCCAGCTTTGTATGAGGCAATTCCACACAGCCCAAGAAACAACAATAGATATGCACGTTATCATAATCTACAGTGTAATTTCCACGGGCCTTGAAGTGTCCTTCTGCAAAGCGCCTACTGGTATGGTGCCAAGAATCCTAACACAGTACCAGGATTAATCCAAAGAGAATGAGATGGGCAAATCCAAAGCAACTCGACTTGGTTCAAGAGTTCATTAAGCTGGTGGGACACTTGGGCTTTCTCAACCTTCACTTGGTGTCCTACATCCCACAGCTCTCTGCCAGACAGCACCATTCAACTAAGAGAGTCAGCACTGACCAGCTCCCACAGAGCTCAATGGAAATCTTGCCACAATTGCTGCAAAACTTGCCATTTCAGTTCTTGCCAGCCAAAGTTGTCACATTTCCTACACGAGTGTCAGAGCACAACTGCTGCATTAATAGCACTCCCTCTTAGAGGGCTGTAACTCATAACACACTGCGCAGGTACTCCAGCCATCTGGAATAAACCCTTTCACGTTGAACAATCCTTCTCTACTATCTCCAGCTAAATTTAGATGTTCCCTTCTTCATCTCAGTACCTGGGTTTGTGTTTGTTTGGGGGTTTTTAATTTATTTTTCTATTTTGGAATTCTTAAAATTAAGACGCAAGGGTTTGCCCCTTTTAAAGGGAAAAGAGACTGCAATGAGTAAAATACCCTTTCCCTTTAACGATCTGCTGTAGAGCCAGCTGGGACAAAGTTGGATATGATGTCAGATTCCTGGTGCTTTAACACAACAGGGCTGTTTCCCCCAAGTATTTCTCTAACTAAGCAGAACATAAAGGTTTCCTTCTCCAGCAAACACCTGAGCAGAAATGACTCACTGTGGCGGCAACTGGCACAGATCTCTCAGCCCTAGTGCCAAGCTTACATATATTGTTGAAGTACTGAGAGGGGAATTTTCCTTCTGAGACTTCCAAAAAGTTTGACCATCTATATTTTGCATTAAAAGTAGCTTTATGCCCGTTTTTGTCAAAGGAGGTGAGAGATGGGTCAGAGTAAAGCACATTTGTAAGACCAGCCCTAGAGTAAAGTAATTTTTTTCAAGCTCATAGATGCATTATAATGCATCTATATCTAATCAAATCACTTTTTATTTTTTCTGCCTTCAAAAATAATGCATATGTGATCATGGGTGTGCATAAGCATGCATCTCTAATAACTTTTGAATGAGTGCTGCTTTCAGCTCAATTTGATAGAGAGACAGGAGTTTCAGAGCTGTCACATTGCTATAAGTTTCAAGAAAACAGGATACTGGATAGAAAAAGAGAGATCTGGAGGCTGGAAAGCTGCAGCCTGAGTTCACCCAGTGCAGGCACCAGAAAGTGATACTGCAGAGGTACTGACACATGGAATAACCTCAATGGAAGGTTACAATCAGCCATGAGATAGAAAGCCACAGGACACCAAGTCTATACCTGAATATTTATTTTGAAGGACATAGTTACAAAAGTCACCAATCAAAAAATGAATGACCTTCAAGATACTGCACTTGGAAGAGCAGAAAAGACAGTAAATACTTCAGAGGAAGCCTACAAGCAAAACTACTGTTACTTTTAACTTAATCCTGGACTGGACACTCCTCTTACACCCATGTAATTAATTTCAGAAGAGTGACTTCTGATATACCCCACAGTAAGCCCCA
>JAOXNG010000006.1:11008132-11021254 GCA_028566535.1 Scolopax minor | reverse complement strand
CAAACTCTCATCTGAAGCAGGTGGAACCTAAGAAAATCTAAGTGGGATCCAGCTAAAGTCAATTTCTTCTGGGCCTCAAAATGATCCTTCACACCGAGGTAGCTGAATTTTCAAAAGTATAGAGAAATTTAGGTTTATTTATTCAAAGTTTGTTTCCCTTTCCAATAAACCATATCCTTCAGACTGTAGTCTGTGCTCTGACCACCTGGATGTGTTGACCTTAAATACTTCTGTCAGGCAAAATTTAACTTTTGATAGGAAAAAACCAGCAATTTTTCTATTTTCAGCTAACATGGAATTTATGTACTCTACCCATTATTCACCAAGCCAGCTAACTACCTATTTATTTACCTGTTTACATGTCTGTCTATTTGCTGTCATCACACTTTTAATGTTTTATTGATTTTGAAAGATTTTAATGACCTGAAATTCCCCTGGTCATACTATGAGGAATATTAGTAGAACCAGGCATGTCTCTGAAGCTGGTTATCTGTCTGACATGCCCATCAATATGAGAGTGTCTCTTTACAATGACCTGGAATTATCCTTACTCCAGTATTATTATGAAAGACAGCATTCTCTCAAGAATACAGATAGTCCGTTGCAGCTTCAGGAACTTCCAGTTTTCAAGTCTACTGCTCTGCAGGGTGCACTTCTTTCCATGATAGTATTATATCAACATATCTTCATGTAGTTTTACCCTCCATTTCTTACAAAGCCCCACTGCTCACATTCCAGTTTGCCCATGTGATTACTTGGAGTGTGCATGTTCATAACCCTTCATTTACCTGTCAGGCCACCAACTAATAAAAAATTAAGCCCACCTCTTTAGAGCTGAAAATGAACTTGTAGCTATTTATCCCATTTGAAATTACTTTGGAGATTTGAGTTACCAAAAAAAGGGGAAAACATGAATAATTTTAAAAGATAAACCAGTACAAAATGTGATGGCCTCACAGACATTCTAGAATGTCTACTCAGAAAAAGAGTATAACCCATTGAACAAATTATCTGTCTTTAATGCTCCAGCTTTTATGCAGCCAATTAGATTTGCCTCCTCACAAGTAACTGGTCAAAGAATGCATGATAATACCAAATTATTTGGGATTACTTAGTTAATCTCAACATGTTGTTTTGTTTTATTGGCATTTATGGAGAAAGTCAGCTGAGGACTTCTTGGTATTTTTGTTTCTAGTTTGTGGGCAGTATTATAAGAATATTTTCTATTTCTATTGTGGAACAGTCCACTAATTAAAGCCCTAGTTCAATAAGGCATCTTTATTCAGGATGATACTTGAGGACATAAGACTATTCTTATTTATAATACCATTTAACTTTAAACATGTGCTCAGGTGTTTTCCTGAATCAGAGCTAAAGTGGATCAGATGATAATTTTACTTTATTTTGGGGTCGGGGCTTTTCAAATAAGTCTAGCGCTTGAAACAGGAGAGGGAGGGAGGGACAGAACGAAGAAAAGAAAGAATGAAAGAAAGAATGAAGGAAAGAACAAACAAACACACAAGGAAAATGATATACCAGCCAAAACCACAGAGATGATTCAGAAAACAACTGTGTGTTCTATTAAAACAGATGGAGAATGGAATAAGGATTACAAACAAAACCTATGTTATTCATTAGCAATGACAGGAGACTACAGAGAACAGCAGAATAGTGACCAACCTCTTTGAACTCCTGGATCTGTGTTTGTTCAAACATAGAGAATACATTGGAACCACCTTCTATCTTCTTCTTTGCCTTTTTTGGAGCCTGTAATACAAATAAGAAGATCAAATATGTATTATTTTGTCTCTTAAGTACCCATAAAAACAAATTCCATCTTTAACAGAAGGCAAAATATATAGTCAAGTAATACAAGAGGATTGTGTTTTGTTATTACAAAGTTTTTAATTCAATTATATATATATATGTATATAAACAGGATAAAATATGTTGCTTTAGTCACAGATTAATCTCTCATTGAGGCTTTTTGCCATTCCCCTGCTCTGGCCTGGAACCTGACAGCTCAGATAAACAAGGACAGCTTGTCACTGTGCTGCCTTAGAAAGAGTGAGGGGCCCAAAGCGTGATTCCGAGTATCAGGCTGGTGCACCGCTTGTTCCCTGAGGAACAGCCTGATGCTCGGGTAGAGCCACCTACACCAGAGCACATGACATAGGAGAATAGTCCCCTTCTGTACTGCCTTTTCAGAGCTTCGTATTACAGGAGGAGTGATGCCAGCTTACACTCTCACTCAGAGATGTAAGCTAAAATTCCCAACCTGCTGTTCTCAAGAAATACAAGGAATTCAGGTGAGCGCCCATGCAGGGATGGGAAGCCAGACTCAAAATGAGGCCCTGCATGAGGAGTCTGTTCAGGAACAGTTCAGGAACAAGAGCAATTCTATCATTTCCTACTTACACAGAAACATTTAGAAGCCTGCTCTGTCCGGGCAAACACTGACTGAACAGATTCTTCCTATTTAGGAAGGACAATCTATATTCTTGCACCAACTTACAACACTACACTACATTGCCTAAGCTGCTGTATAATTTTAATATTCAAGACAGTCATCTTAAATAAAAGGATGGGCCTGCATTCATCACTATTCTGTAGTCTGATGACTAAGACAGAGAAAGACCGGAAAAAGAACAACAAAGATATCTAAGAAAAAAAAAATCAGACTAAGACTAAAAATCAGGCAGAACTAGACTGCATTATCTATCTTGGAATAAGGGCCTAACCAGCTTGTCTAAGACAATGTAGTGCTTGTCCTGCAGTAAAAAATAAAATCTGTGATTCCTAAGGATTACAGAAATGTTTTAACCACAGCATTATCCTTACTTGGGTCAGGATAATGAGCTACAACTCTTTCTGAGTTCCCTTCCAGACAGATTATTTTTTTTTCTTTACCATTTTTACTTTTAAACTTCATCATCATAGTCCCACCTGGTTCTCATGTCATGGAAAATTACTCTTACTTAGTTTGGGCTATTCTGCATGAAAGAGAAGGCAACTTCTACTGTCTCATTTCATCAAACTAAAAAAAAGCTTGCGAAAGTTCAAATTCAATACTGATTTCAAATATCCTGAGGAGCAGAGCAGCTCAAGGAAATATTCCCACAAATGACTCTGTTTGAAGTATACATTGTCTGATCAATTTCATTTGTCAGGCAGATATCTGCCTGGTTTAGATCCCAGATTGAAAATTAGGGCTTTGGTAGACACTGATCCACATATCCACACTGCAGACCCGTCGAGCTCCAATCAGCTAATGCAAAGCACTAAAATCTGGAAATAGGAATGGAAATTAAAAGAAAAATGTATTTGTAGTGAGGATAAAAATAAGGATAGAATGCCACCACAGGCATGGAAAAAAAAAGTGAATAAGTGGAATGTTTAATGAATGTAGAAATATTGATTTTGGAATAAACAGAATCCCTCCTCCTCCTACACATGAAATAAGTGTTATTTTGAGCAGTAATGGGCACTCTTCCATATATCGTGAGGTGTCTGGTGGAGATTTTCAACACTTCCAGATCAAATGGAAATATTAGGAACAATCCTACGTATTTACATGTATTTGTTCCCCGAGGTAAAGGGAAAGCAGATGTTACCCAGCAGAACATATTACAAGCTGTCTGGGGGAACTGACCACAGGGCACAAGGCTCAGCGTTTTGGATGGGTTGGCAGAACTGGTTCTCCTATGCTCGTGCAGCTGGTCTTTATGAAGACAAAACATGCTTTACCATTCTCATGCTCTGCATCCATATCCCACATGATAAATATTCTCCATACTAGCAACAAACCTACATCCTCTTAAGCTGGCACCGCAATGACAGGCAATGGGCTTCAGCTCCAGGGTTTATTAACCTTAAATGTCAAACACTGGCAATACCTTTATTATTCTTCAGTTTAATGGGTTCTCTGTGCTGTAAGGCTTTAAGCAAGGATTGTAGCTGTAAGAAAGGATCAGATATACCCAAAAACTGTGGCTCAGTATCTATAAGAAACAGACTGGCAACACAAAAACCACCCAAAAGTTTCTTTACATTAATGAACTCTTACTTGAGGCAGAAATGACTGAAGACTAGTTCTCCAGAGAACAATCATGTACCAGGAGAAATCCATCCTAGCATGGTATTTGTTCAGTGTTACTCTCTGGTTAGTCATCTCCAGGGATGATAAAGGAGATCAGTGCCCGTGTCGCTCAATCTATCTATAGTTTTTTGGCTGAAGCTCTAGGTATGGATCCTATTTATGATCCACTCACTTGTGGAATGGGGCTGAGACCACCAGTGCATTTCACAGGGGCCGTGAACAGCTGTTGGATGTGAATGGCTTTCCATCACCAGTTTCAGTGTCTTTCAGCATCAAACAAAAGTACAAAGCATCAGTCTCATGTTTTTTGTTATGCAATGTTGTGAACATAATCTATCTGCTCTGAAAGGCTGGGAAATTCATAATCACAGGAAGAAACAACCCCTTGATTTTGGAGGACTGGCATTACAGAGAGGAAGGCTGAGAGGTAAGTAGATGGAGCAGGAAGAGAATACAGTATATTGTCACTGTCTTTCTGGTGGGTAAGTCAAATGAAAAGGCAGCTCTAGGAGAACAGAAATAGGCCTGTGCTGCTCTCTGACAACTCCAAACATTCCAGAATTTTTTAATTAATTGAAGCAGGTTTCTGACTCTGGAGTATCTCTCTGAAAGAATGGTATAGTAAAAAGAGCAATACAGAACCAAGCAAACATATGGTTTCTTAACTGTCAAGGATTTAGCAGGTACCTACAGAGGAGCAAGCAGGTGAGTGACACATCACTTCTGTCTGCCTTGATTTCCCCATTTGTAAAATGCAGCGTGCAGGGCTGCACTTTGCAGAGATGGCTGCTCTGTCTTTGCAACATGTGCTTTGAGACTGACATACAAAACGTGCCAGATGAGAAACTGAAGAGCTGAGGGTCCCCTGGGCTCGGATTCCGAAGCCTCAATAGGACAGCCGTGGGAAGAATGTTGCAACAACTGAACAAGTCTATTAATATTCCTGCCTGAGTGTATTAATCAACCCATTGTGAAGAAAACAACACTTCACTTTAGAAGAGAAACCACAGGCTTGTCGCATATCACTCATTTGTCTTACTAGTGTTAGCACTCTCTCAATTAGCCCGGGGCTTTAAAGGGTCTTTTTTTTGTTGTTTTTTTGGTTTTGTTTTTGTTTTTTCATTTGGTGTTGGTTTGATTTAGAAGCTTTAAATGAAAAAATGGAGCCATACCAAAATCTGGTCCCAAGAAAACTGAAAACTCTGTTGAACTAGGCATTTGCTTTGAGCTGAGGTTCCCTCACTGAGGTGCTTTCCATTTCTCTCTCTGGCAGTGTCAGGGAACCAGAGGGAACAAGGACAGTGCAGTGACACAGGCAGAAACAGTGAGTGTGCGCTCCTTTGCCCCTCTGGATATAACAGGGAGGCATTTTTTCTATGGTGCAGAGGGATTGTATGTTCAAGTGAATCAGAGTGAAGAAATCTCTGATCTCAGCATGATCTAAAAGAAAAGGGGGCAGGGAATCAGTTTATATTTCGAAATGCAAAGGAAAAAGGAGCTGAAAGTATCAGGTTCTTACTTCAGAACATGGGGCATTATTTACCCTGATAAATTCATAAAAGGCTGGTGCAAGAGCAGGTTCATGACACAAAGGAAATGGCACTGGATTATTGCAGAACTTTATCATCTCGATGAATTTTGCAGACAACCCAGAAAAGTAGGGTAAAACAGACAAGTTGCTGCAAGATAAACAAAGGTACAGCTCCGTAACTGGCGCTGCTCGGCACTGAGTGCTCAGGCACAGACTTCTACCCTCTAGCACCTATGAAGTAACCAACCTCTTCTTAGCATTTTCTGCAGAGCAAGAATGTCTCCATAGGCTGTCAGGAAAAAGGGGCAGTGCTGCCAGAAGCCACATTTTTTGATCTGGTTAGGTCAAGTCAGTTCCCTGTTTGGTCCACCGTGCCTTAAAACACTCGGAAAATACTCAAAGTAACTAAAGAGGACGTAGTTTGATACTCTTGACAGCCAAAGTTAAAACACAAGCAGAAACTCTTCCCCACTCAGCAACTTACTGTGTCTTCTTTTAATTGTTTTACCAGAGAAGACAGCAGTGGGTAAGCAGGTCTCCTGGGAAGAAGTCCTTCAGAGAAAAAGAGGGGTATACACTATTAACAGCCTGTTACCTGTACTCTCATGTGTTCATTCAGCCCAGGGCAAACTAGACATAAGATACTACCAGCTTTACATTGCACTGTTTCACATTTTTTATACTTCCTTCCTCTGCAGCAATGTTTGTGACTACAGAAAAGACAGAATCATCCATCATCTCGCTTACATTCTGTCCCCTACTGCGATCCACGGTATGAAGTTAATTCAGGAGTTACTATTATTTTTTCATCCATCACACTCTCTTCTTGTTTCTTCATCCACTTTGGGATCTCAGTGCTGACATTTCCTGACTTTGAATTTTTGTTACCATTGAATGCAGCTTCTGAATCAGGAGTTACATCTCAGACCCATCCAAGAGTTTTCTGCAGCACTGGCTTTTTGTTGATTATTGTCTCTCAAGTTTGCTCTGCTGAGATAATCTACTCTGCATCTGCACCCCAGATCCCAGTATGGTCAAGCCACCATTTTTTAGCATGGTTTAGGTCCTTTTCATGGCAGGTGAGCAGCATAAGGCCAAGCCAAGTGCATGCCTTTGAGGGAACAGTCTAGAGGAGCAAGAAACATAAACTGCTCTAAGGGCACAATTTGCATTTCAAACAGGCAACAGCCTCAGATCATTCAAATAAAACCCCACCTTATCAGAACTGAGAAACAGAAGATCTTTTTATTACCTGCTCTTCACTCACAAACAGATCCCTCCCTTCTCATCCTCACTCCGTTTTGTATGTGGCCCCAGCCTCCCCCACACCCATACAGAGACACACCTTTGATCCCTGCTAGATACAAAAATCTCTTGGATTGCATCCTCCCTGCTTCACACTCCCATACAAAGCCTTCTACTTTGCCCCACATAAAATTCCTTCCCAATCACAGCCTCCTTTTTTCTCTTGCACAGATAGAGACAGGGAATGCATTATCTCCTAAACCTTACCTCAGAACAGCAGATAAACTCTCCAACCGCAGACTGTCTATGGAAGCTTTTCCTTTAGTATGTTTCCATTGATCTAATAATACTATACTTTATATACATAGAAAAAAAAACTTATATCTTTTACGTCAATTATGAAAAGATTTCCAGCTTTGCATCATAAACTGGAAGTTTATGCCCACAGTTTGGCTATGAAATGTCTAATTCTCTTATGTGAACTTGCTAAGGTCTACAGAATAAGCCATGTTTGCATTTGCTGATATCTTCAGGTGTTTAGGAAACCTCTAGTACACAGTTGGGGTTTTTTTCCTAAAAAAAAAACCCCAAATAAATAAGGAAATATTTAAACTTCCTCTTTGGGGTAAGAAAAAAAAGAACAAAAGTTGCCTCTTAGAAGAGGAAAAACTGAAAGGGATAAGGAAAGCAGTCAGCTTTGGTTGACATCATTCCACGTGTGGCATAAACTGGAAGAGTTCATAATATTTCTTGCGCCATTCTTTAGTTTCCCCTTTGTACCTATCATTTTTCTTTTAATTTCCTACAGCAATTTATGGGTTTTATAAAAAAATAAACTGTAATGTGTTAGTCATGATATTATTTTTCTATTAGTAATGCAGAAAATGCAATTTCTGAATTCAACACCAGATTTCTTATATTACGACTGTGACAGATGTTCAGCTTGTCATCATGCTTAGCAGTATGACTGGTTTTTTTTCAGTTAAACGAATCTCTTTTAGCTTGGTGAGGGTTTTTGGTGGCTTTTTTAGAACACGTTGTTAATGAAAGTACCAGCTGACCTCAGTATATTTTTGATACTGAACTGTTGCTAATATAAAGAGAACACTTACATATTTGTTCTTAATGCATCTAGTTCTGTGTTAAATGAACGGAGTATCTGAAGATTACACTTGTGTTTTATTTTCTAAATAAGATAGAGCTGTGGAATTGGAATCTTAACCTTTGAAGCAGTGTAAATTGGTTAAAAAAACTATCAGCATACATTCAGAAATTATTTAAGTTGAATACATACTAAAATGAAAATTAAAGGTCTAAAATGCTTAAGCATTAATGGTAAACTCTGAGGTATAACTTGCTGACTTCAGTGCTGAGAGTAAGCCCCTGAAGATAATAGACCACAACTTTAGGTGGCTGAGCATTGAGCCAGGTGCCTAATTTTGGCGGTGTGGAGAGAAGACAGACATCTGTAATTTTACCCTTGGTATTAAAAAAATAATTAATAAATTTAACCATTAAGAAAGGCCAATATAACAAAGCCCCACAACCTCAAGCTAGTATTCACCTGCTGACTATTGCTGTTCTCCCACCCTGCAAAATCTTGGTCCCTGGGAGCTCCTCTTTATTAATTGTGTTACATTATCTGGCCATCTGCTATATCTGCCAGAAGAGCAGCATCCCTTTGGTGGGCATTATTAACAGATTTCATGCTTTGCATTTTACTTTTGCTGCCTGCTGTTGTCTACCAATCTTTCATCCTCAGAAGAAAAGTGAAGGAAAGAAAAATGGGTGGAAATCCCAGCAATCAGTTTAAGGAAGATTAGCCCATATGACTAAAAGATGCCATGTGAGTTATTGAAGAAGAATTTTTTATTTTTTTTCTCTCCTCTAGCCTTTTTTTTTTTTTTCCTGTAGTCTTCACCCTATTTATCTTAGCGGAAAGACTGCTGTAAGTGCATGCCCAGTGACAGAAACAAAGGAAAAGGTTTAAAGAAAATGATGTATCTTGTTTACTTGCTATTCCTCAAGTACCTGTTACCGAGGAATCTAAATAAGTAAATTCCACAGGTGCCTTGGAATTTCTAGATGAGCCTCACTTACTTTTTCAGCTCTGCTGGGTGTTTTCTGGACACCGATGAAGTGGTAGGTGCACATGACTTGCAAATTTAAATTTCTTTTTTACAATTGTTTTCTCACACGGGGAGCTCAGCATACTGGAATACCTGAAGGGTGAAACTAGCTGAGTTTATAAACAACACTCCACGTTAATCTTCAGTGCAATTCCTTAGGCTTCTGTGAAAGTAAAGTGTGAAGAAATTGGGCTTTTTCACTTGCAGGCATAATCATCAAAATAGCTTTGTGGCCGTTGTGTTGTTGTGCTATTTCACTGGCATTTTCTTTATTGTGGGGAAAAAAAGATAAATGATGTTAGTAAAAGGACGTGAGCATGTGAAGCATTAACTCATGTCATGTTTTTCATTTGTCTAATGGAGCTTCCTTCCTAGCTCAGTGTAGGTTAAACAAGTGGGATGTGGTATGTGCAGGAAAGGAATCCTTCGCGGCGTTCTTACAGCTGTGCCAGAGTCTGAACAGACAGTAGTTTGTACTTGCCAGCTGGAGAGCGAGCAGACAGATTTTGGGGGCAGACCACCCAGTGTGGTTAAGCAGATAGAGAAAACAGAGTCATTTACTAATCCTCTTTTACAATTCAGCTGTTTTGTTTTCATCCTTTAGGGGTGTAAGGTGGCTGAAAAAAAAAATAATGAAATAAATATGGAATGTTTTACGGATTAATTATTTTTAAACTGTACTTAAAGCTGGATAAACTAGCCAGGATCCCTCAGCACCTCCTAATGTCTCTGCAGCACCTTGAGATGTGCATGCATCATTTATGCTGTGCGTAGCAAACAGGTGAAAAAGCTGTTTGTTCTTTATCCAACTTGGTGACATCATTTCTCCTCCGATTCATTAATATATTAAAAGACTCTTCCCTGATAAAATGCATTGAAAGTGCTAGTCCTCAAGATATTACTAGTGTAAAGAAAAAACTGGGTCATTGAATTTGATCTGATTATGGTAGTTATTAAACTTCTTTCATTGACTACCATAAATTGTTTTGGAGTAGGGGATTGCATTAGCCTTCAGATAAGTGACATCCAAATCCAGCTTGCCAAGCTTGCCAAGTTGTTTCTTCATGCTAAAGTTATTATGAAACAAAAAAGAAATAATATTTATGAGCAGCTCTGTACTCGTATGTGGGAGGGGAACATCTCAGATTATGATCCCTGTTCCCATGGCTATTTTTGTTTGCTTTGTACAGTTGTTGGATGAAATACTAAGATAACATGAAACAAGATCCTTTTTTCTCTTCTATTGCTGCCTCTATAGTGTAGTCAGATGTTCTAACATTATATGGAACCATGTTTTCTGTGTTTGCCATTTCTCTTGCCCAAATAGGCTTGACCTACAAACAAAGTCCAAACCTCAGCAAGAGGGGAAGGTCCTAGATGTAAACTGCACGTGGTGTTTGTGTTGGGGAACGAGGACATGTGGTATTTAACACCCTCTGACTAAGAACCAAATCTTTCTCACTCCACTCACTCAGTGAATGTTTGGAGAAGGCCTCCCTTCTCCTTGTAGGTAAAATAAATTGATTAGATGCAGCTTGACATCTAACACCTACATACCCTGACAAAACCAAGGTAGTTCTGAGGGTCCCCGGGGGTGCGACTTAAAAATCTCAGGCTAAAAAGCAAAGTTCCTCAGAAGGCCAAATCAGTTTAGGTTTCTGCTCTCGCAGTTCTGGGCTTTGGGTACATCTATTTTAGAGTTTTACTTCATACAAGAGCACGCTTCCAAACCATCTACTGCAGGGACTTAGAGAGCTTTACTTCTTGCAGAGCAGTGTTGCAGTGTGAGGATTAGGTATTTTTTGAGTGAAATTAGGCAAAACCATACCTTCCAGTCAAAAAGGTAACATGCTTCAACTAGTAGCAGGTATTTCGTTCAAGGGACTAGAATATTTGTAAGTAAAATTCCCCTGGTGTGTATTCTGTCGTGGAGTCCTCATCAGTGATGTTTACTCTTTTACTTCATAACACTTACGAATGTTGACTACAGTTATTTTGATTCTGTGGTCTGGTCCACAGTTTAATGGCCTTTCTATCTAGATTTTTTTTCCTTTTATTTTGATTAAATATTTAATAAATAAGTCTCCATGATGATAGCGGATTAGCTGACCCTGGTTACTGGCTAATTTACTTATACAAATTCAGTATTTTAATCCATAAAACATACAGCAATATACAAAGGGACGTTTTGCTGTTCTTGTTCCAGTGCTTTTAGTGTTATAGGTTTTGTGTATACTAATTTATCAGTCATATACAGAATGAGCTGATCCTGGTTCTTCTATAATGTGATGACTTTACCTATTCAGCTGCAAATCACACTGGTTTTTATTTCATGGCATAAGTTACTGTAAATCCACACCAAATTTAGTGTGCACTTGTTTCCAAATTGCTTCTGGTATTATGTATTTTCCAATATTTTTTTTTCCTAATATAATTTTCTTTTCTGTGTTTTCTTTCTTTTAAATTTTCCTGCTGAATCTTATTTTGCAATTTTCTATCCATGTGACTAATTTTTTCCTAATCCCTATGATTTTTTCCCATGCTTCCCTTTAAGGCAGGCGAGGAATTACTACTATCTAGCTGATTTAAAATAAATGATTAAATAGATTTAATCCCATTAACTGACATTTCATTAACAATATTTTAAATAAGAATAGTTTGTCCAATGAAAAACTATAATCACTGTGTATCTCAGTAAACAAAGTGGAAGGTGGATGTAAAGAGTGTTGAGATTTTTTTCAAATGTTAAGAACTGCATCCTCTTGTTTAGGTAAATATAGGTTCTCAAACACAGCTTACTGCATTAAATCAAAACCATTTAGAGTTTGCATTTTGAATTGTCAAGTATACCATGTGCCTGTTTGCTGCTTATTCTTTTTTAATTATTATTTTGACAATAAAAATACTTAAAAGTATAGCTAAACCACAAGGCAAAATATAAGCAAAAAACTTATTGCAAATATTGACAATCCGTGGACAAACACCAAACACCTGAATGTCAGTAGGTTAGCATCATCATCCCATTTCTTGTTCAGTAATGGATTACTTGAGGTGAACAGAATATTTGTCCAATTTTATTTTACTTTCTTAGTTTTTAATACTGTATTTGACAGTAGGACCGATCAGTTCAACACAGTCACGTTAAACCAGGCATATTGAAATGTTACGAAACACATATATTTTGGTTTTGAGCAACTCATTGTGTATAGTCCATTTAAATTAAAAAATTACTAGGAGCTTAGTCACTCCCCTTAAAGTGGAAGTCAGGCAATATGCAGTATTGCATACTAGCTTCTCTTTTAGTCTTGCTTGATCTGTTTTCTTTTCATCTAGATCAAGACATTTAGTATATTTTCTTATCTGTGATCTGTAGTTTTTCATTAGAAAAGAGAACAGCTGTCAGTCACATACCAGGAGTTGAATCTGCATCTGCAGAGTATGCTGTGACAGGGGGTAAAAGAAATAAAGATATACTTATGAACAATAAATGTATTTAAAATCCATCTATGCAACAAATTTCCCTTGGCTGTACAGAGACATGTGAATATGTTGTAAAATGAGCTAGTAACAGATGCTGGCTTAATGAATTATCAGCGGTAATTTAAATGATGAAACCATTTTTTTTTTCCTTTTTAACGAAATTTACTAAAGAAATATGATGAGTGCAACATATAAAGGAAGAAAGGATAAACTACGAGATGTGATTGCAAGATTAAAAGAAGAGTATGTCATTATTTTATTTCTCATGTATGATATGCCTACTTCTGACAAGATCATAACAGCAGCAAAGTCATAGTGGTGTAAATTTGGAAGGGGATGGCCAATATATAGTAAAAGAGGTCTTGGGCATCTAGTTGCTGTGTTAAGATATGAATAAGGCCTAGAACTTATATATGCACAATATTGCACATTTTATTTGGTTTGCTGGATGAGTGCTACAAATGTTTACTCACAGTAGAAAGTCTGTTCATTTTTAAATAAGAGTAAACATAAACATGAGGAAATTTTTATAAAAATCACAGAATGGTTATAGTTGGATGGGACCTTAAAGGTCATCTGGTTCCAGCCCCCCTGCCCTGGGCAGGGACACCTCCCATCAGACCAGGTTGCTCCAAGCC
>JAOXNG010000006.1:10953909-10963925 GCA_028566535.1 Scolopax minor | reverse complement strand
GGGGGATTGAAGCGGAGGGGATATTTAAAAATCAAGATTTGGTTTGGATTGCCGGGCAAAGCCAACGAGCCTCCCGAACAGCGTCACTAGTGAAAAATTATGCTAATTGCAGACGTGGTGGACAGAGGCCTAGGCGGAAAGATAGCCAAGCTTGCCTTTGATTCACGTGTTTAACAATTAGGTGTCAATTTATGCTAATAAACCGTTTCAACATAGTCATAGTCTCCCCCCCCCCTCCTCCCCTCACCCCCATTTAGTCTGTTACGGTTTTTGCTACTGGAAATGGGCTGAAGGTTGAGATCTCAATTTTAGAAGCTCTGCCTGATTGAGGGGGAGCCAGTTTGGGAAGAATGTGATGTGGGTTCTCTCCCAGCAGTGAGCCAGGCAGCGCAGCCACTCACACACATCCACACTCACACAGGCCAATTAGAATGTTAATAATAATTAAGTGTCTTACTCCTAAGACGCTCCTACACATGGGAATGCTAAAGTGCCAGTCAGCTCATTTCATTACACGCAGCCAGACACCTCTCAGACCTTGTGTATTTGCTAAGGGAGTGGAGCCGAGCGATTCCAGCCCCAGCCAATCTCATTTCAGATGATCTGCTCACCAAACAAATTGGAGCAGCCCAGAGAAAGAAATGTGGACCAGCAAAACAGTTGAGCTGTGGCAGCCAAGCTGTACCTTTCACCTCAAACTGAGCCACAGCAAATAAATACAGGGCAAAAACCTATAAATTCCCAGTTTGCAGGGGTTTGTGGGAGTCTTTATCTAGCTTTGGTTCACACGCTTCAAAGCGGCTCCATTTCAGATTTGGGATAATCCCCTAATTAAACACAAACTCAGCCTTAAACTGCATGTCATCTGATTTCTACCCAAAAAATCAGAACTGGACGCAGACTTGCTAGGGTTGTTCAGCTTGTTCAGCTCCGAGATTACATTTAACTGGTCAGCAAGGGCTGGCCCTGAGGTGGCCATCCATCTGTTTGAACCATGTGAGTCACCCACCTTCCTCATCCTTCACAAATGCCGCAGGTGGGCTCACAGCTGACCACAACGTGCTGCTTATTCACAAATTGAGCTGTTTCAGATGTTAGTTTGCAAACAGCTACATCCTTTGATGGGCAACAGGACAGAAGGCTGGCAAGAGGGAATGGTGGGGCTGCTGATGGAAGAGTTCTTGGGTGTGAGTCTTGCCCTTTGGGGAACATCCGGGAGGGAGCTGGGAAGAAAAGCTTGGGGACAATTCTCCTGAGCGACTCTAAGGAGTTTTGAAGTTTCTTCTTTCCTGGCTTAAAAAAAATGCACTGAGTACATTTCTGATACTAGAAATGTTACAGCTATTTTGCACTAAAACCTCTACTTTCAGAAAAATAAAAAAGAAAAAGAAAAAAAAAAAATGAGGCAAGAAGCAAAACCTCCAGAAGTATTAAAACAGAAAGCC
This sequence comes from Scolopax minor, assembly GCA_028566535.1. NCBI lineage: Eukaryota > Metazoa > Chordata > Aves > Charadriiformes > Scolopacidae > Scolopax > Scolopax minor. The sequence continues at coordinate 10,962,480 of JAOXNG010000006.1, read as the reverse complement.
TTGTTTATTCAGAGCACACTGCAAATAAAGCAGAAACAAAATAAGTTAAAGTAAGACTGAGTCATTCACATTTTCAATAAATTAAAGGAAAAAAAATCTCATCATTTTTCACTCTATTTCACATCAGAGAACAATCACAACAGACTACTCAATGCGATGATGACTTTACCCCTTTCCCCCAGGGGTTTCTCTGCCTCTATTGCACAGCTCTTGAAATGATCATATTTGCCACCGTTTTACATCTCTCCCCGCATCCAGTTTGCCCCATTTCAAACACTTCAAGTTCACACAGCTGCCTGCTTGCAGTTTCTTTTTACTTAGCCTTTGATTTTTACCAGCTGCAAGAGAGAAAAATACACCAAACCATGCATCTGATTAGATGCACATGACACATAACGCTACACCTGAGTGTACAGCAGAGTTTACCCAGATTCAGCCTTCCCAAAAGACCAGAAGCAAAATCAAGCCAGTTCAGCAACCCCAAACCAGTAGGTAAAGAACAAATGAAGGTCCTCCCTCTGGGTCCTATTTTCAGCTTCTCCACAGATAACCAGGGGGGATGCTGTTGGGCCAACTCAGTGCTATGGCAGAAGTCTTGCATACCCAGCTGCAGTCTTCAGTCCTTGGGAAGTAAATGAGGAACCTAAACAGAGGACTCGAACTTCCCATTGAGCTAAAGCCCTTTTAAAGCACTAAAGAGACATTAAGTTTTGTTAAGGCGTGTGCAGGTACTAGTAACTTTTATTGCAGAAAACAAGTTAAAAGAATCACAGCACTTGGGTTAGAAAGGACCTTGGAGATCCCTTGGTCAAACTCCTGCTCAAAGCAAAACTAAATTACAGTTCTATGTATGGCACAAGGCCTTGAAACAGAAGTGAGCAGATGCAGGGAAGTTTCTGGGCAAGGGTCTTGCCAGAGCTTTTTAGACATTTTTATCCAACCTACAGAGTTTGCTCTAGAGCAGAGCAGCTGTTACTCAATAAAAAGATTTTCTATATTGCATTGCTGATGTGCTCTGAGCTTCTTAAAGTGTGATAGAAGGTGGAATCAGAAGTACATGGTGGAAACCAAAAAGGAAATAGTTGCATTTGAGTTTAGCACAAAAATCTAATTATAATTTCACAGGAGAACTGAGGGAGAATGGAGTAAACTCCTACACTGAGCTTACTGCTTGGAGATTCTGCCACAGAGAGGCAGAGAACTGAGAACAACCTGGAGACTCAATGTGGGTATTCACTCCCACAGGGATGCTGCTGCCTGACTCAACTGGGACTATATTTGAAGCAGACTGTTTTATATCTTCTGCCCACTTTCTACGAGATCAAATTCCATCCACTCACTCATGAACAACTGCTTTCTCAAAAAACTAATTACAAATTTTAAATAGAAAATAGCAACTAAACATGCAAAAAAAAGTTTGAATAACTGGATTATTTGCACTAGCATTACTCTGTGCATACAAACTTTCAAACCATGGAAATAATGGTTCATTTTCCTTTCAGCCACACAGTAACAAACAAATCTGTTTTATTGTTATTGCAAGGCATCAGTGAAACTATATGAAAATATCTGAAAATGTAAGAAGTTTTAAAAAAGCCAAATAGTCTGACCTTCATTATTCACATTTGGCTATTAAGACTAATGTAAACTTTTGGAGTCACCACTGTCTATAAATTACAGGAAAATGAGCTGGGCAATTAGCTGGAAGCAAAATAAGCATCCTCATCTTCTGTAAAACATGGCAAATTCTTTTATAAGTCAGTGTTTGATCAAATAATCATTTGATCTTGAGGTTTGTGTAACCAAACTTTTCAATCACTTCTCCTTAGCTGCCAAGAGTTTCAGAATTGCGGAAGCTGTATCATTTTGTCAACCTTCAATGCACGGAAATGTTGAGGCATATCCCCACAAGATGATTATCTCTCTGACTTGCAGTTGAAAGCTATTAGATGTTACTTTTTACATTAGCTGAGAATTGCCCAGTTGCAGTTTTTAAGTTTGTTAAGGATGACAAAGATGAGCATGACAGACTTGCAGTGATTAAATGCCTCTTGAATTTATTTCACAATGTGCTAAATGTTTCTTATGATACAATCTTAAAATTAGAATGAACTGATCTTGTACCTACTGAAGTTTATGACATGATGAATTCTTTCGAGAGTAAATTACAATGAAACATTGATAGCAAATTACTTGGTTATAAATGTAGCTCATCCAAAAACACATCATGAAAAAAACAATGCATTTCATTCAGCAGAATACGTCTGCTCTCATATCTGATTTCAGCAAATATGACTATTTTGACCTTATACAATCACTTTCACTGAGGAGGGGAGAAGCAGACTTCACAGTCACTGTTGAAGAGCTAAAATTTTACAAAAAGCTGAATAGGAATATTTTGCTGAGAACCAGTGTATATATTATACACTGAAAGATGAAGTGGAGCGTGCATGTACTTCACAAGTCTTGCATTTAGACATGGTATATTTCTCTATCTTCAGAGTCCTCAATTTCTTACAGTTTGTAGAATTAATTATGTCCGTTTCTACCTTAAATGCAGAAGGAGAACAAATAATTTCCTTGGATAAACAGACTTGAGCAGATTGCAGAAGACCACAAAATATTGATTATGTTAAGTTTGAACTTCAAATTAAGGCACAAATGAAGGTTAATTTCAGTTATTCATGTAAAGAGTCTTATTAATTGCTTTTTAAATATATTGAAAAATATCAAAACTGGTCATAAGTACTACTTTCAATAACAAATTGAAGTTTACAGGACTGAATTGTAAATTTCAGGGTAGTAGATACAAACATAAGGAGGAAAAATACAGTACTTGCTAAAGGAAACAACATTTCTTTAAATTGCCCCTTCAAAAAGGGCATTCTTCCCTTAATCACATAATTATGCCCGAGACAAGTGATCATCCTGCTTTGGATTGAGGATGGAGACAGGTACGACTACCAGGGTACAACTGGTGACAGGCAAGGAGGGTTTAGTGCCACTTCCATAACCGCTGCTCTGCCCTGGGCAGATCACAGCTCAGCTGGAAGAGGGCTGTAACCATCAGCTTCCCACAGGCAATCCAGATTGTTCCCACAAGCTGGGATCTGAAGCTTAACTATCTCCTGAAGTTTAGAGCTGACAAGATAGACATTGCTAAAGGAATTCAAACACCTAACAGGCTCCAGTACCTTGAAACTGCTCCCTGAGTGGCATTATATCCCCACAATGTCAGAAGGGGCTCTCCAGCTGTGATAGCCTCTCATTAAGATGGTGTGAACCCATAGGACTTTCCTGCTTACTTCTGCAGGCTTGACAACTTTGAAATAAATGCATGAGAACTTTAGCAGGAAAGTGGACCACATTCTTCTTCAACCCAATACTTTAGAATCAAATGCTTCGTATTTTAATATAAGCCTTTAGGAAGCTTCGTATGGTTATGTTTCCTTTTTAGCATTAGCACATACCCACACACCCAGCACTTTGTTTTCTTAAAATACAAATATGCACATGTATAATAATAACGTTGACAAGTCCTAGTCAGAGTTTAAGACGTTTGAAAACCTGTGTACCCAAAAAAGGATAAAATGTGGCCCTTGTGCTAATTTCTGACTTTACAGCCTGCCCATCACCGTGATGATGCAGAAAACACTGCAAGGGGCATGTGCTGCTGGCATCAGCAAAGGTGCTGTGGGTACTGCAGAGCTCTGCTGTAAGAATGCCAACTGTTTTCATGGCATCACATGAAACACAGAAAGGAAGTTTTGCTTTGCTGTCTGTACCTTCTCTTTAAAAGCATAAAGCACAGTGCAAGATAGGGATTAGACATAGAGGCAGACAAATGCAACAGAGCCACGGGGAATCACAGAATCATAGAAGATTCTATTCTATCATAGAAGATTCTATATTCTTGGGAAGAGTCCAAGGAGTCAAAGGATTGGCACATGTGCCAATAAACCCAGTCCTGGTGTTATTACAAATTGCACCTGCAGAAGCCAGAACTGAATTTCACCCAGAGAACAGCAGAACAATAGGCACAGACACTCTAGACCACACAGGCATGAACATCCATTTCCTTCTACCGAGCCTCTGTGCAGGTGTTAAGAGAAACCTCTCCCCCCAGCAAACTGTCATAAAACTGTTACTTTTTCTTTTCTAAAGTCCTCTTAAAAACAAACAGGCACATGCTCTTTTCCTGTGAAGCAAGTTTAGGGTTTTTCCTATTTAAATTACAAACACATCAGAAATCTTTCTCACCACAGCACATCCTGTCTTTTCTCTGTCTGACATTTAGAGTACAAACTCTTTAGGGCAGGGTCTGTCTTTATTTTTTATGTCTCATACAGAGCCAAGTGATATTCTCAATGTTAAACAGTAAGTAGAAAAGGCCCAGACACATAGACAAATTTATATGATATGTGCCTAGCTTATGTATGATAATACACATGATATGGTCAGTAAAACAGGCCTCTCTGAGAAACCTCTCTACTTACACTCACAACAAAAGAGATCCTGACTTGTGTGCCAGGGCATACACACATGGTACAGCACATAAAAGAGGCCCTTGTGAATGCTACATACATGCATCTGATTTTCAAAAGTTTCCAGGATCCCTTCAGACTGGGAGGAGCAGGGAGAAGCAGCAAAAGATAGAGGACTACAGAGGGAGGACATGTTTTCTCCAGTTCACCTCCTCCTGGTGCTTGGTGGTGAGGGTTCAGGAGGGTGGGAGTGACTCAGCCACCCAGACATGGTGCCTTGGGTGGCACATCTGAGGAAAGATTGAGAACCACTGCTCAGGGTGACCCCTTTCCTGGGCAAAAGCAAAGCAAATCCATCTCTCTCAACAGTTCCCAGGTACCAGCTTCAGTCAGGCGCCATGATGACATCAGCCTTGCTTTCGCAATTATTTAACCTCTGTCTCTCAGATCAGCAATGAACCAGCAAGGGTGACTAACACACACATCAGCTCTGGAAAGTTATCAACACACCGAACAGGGTGTTGGCCCTCCGGAATGAACCATTCCTACAGGAGTCTATTTGTTTATTATTTGGGGAAAGACTGTACAAAACCGAACGTGATGTGTCCACAAGAAGCTACAGGCAAACCTCTGCACCCCACGGAAATGTCAGTCCTTTTGTCAGAAAGATGCAAATGTAACAAAGATATTTGCTTTTTCTCGTTTCTCTGTGTTATTTTCTACTTACTCCCCCCTGCTCCAGCTCTGGCTCCTGCTCTCATTCTTCATACAAGCCCAGAAAAAGTAGCTTCTCTTAACAGACATCTACAATAAACATGCTGATACTTGAGATGTAAACTGAGAGACTGGCGTTGTAACAGAGCCTCTAAATCAACCTCAGGACCTTGTTAGCATAATTAGTGATAGGACTGGTATCTTACAAGACACAGGACAGAAAGTGGAAAAATAATAATAGCAATATAAAAATACAGTTGTATCCCAGCAATTGCTGAGGTGATTGCTGATGGTTTAAAAGCAAGTCAGATCTTGTGTGAGACAAATACATTTTATACGATGTTTAATCTCAGAAGAATTCTGCCAGAAATACTCAGAAGCCTGTTAGAGGAAAATATGAGAATCTGCTCAGGTGAACAATAAAAGATTCCTGTGTGGAGGAGCTACTGTGAGTGTGATCCTCAAAGAGGTGCTTATCTTGCAATTATAAGCACTCTGAAAAATAATGCTACCTTCACTGGTTCCTCCTAATTTGAAGCTTCAGAAAAGACAATACTGGTCTTCCTTCCAATTGAAACTCAGGTAAGATGGAGAAACACAGAGGAGGGAATTTGTTCAATATCATCCAGAATTCACTAGCAGAGCCAGAAATAGCATCTAAGGGATCTCAAAGCACTACTAAGCCTTAATGGCCCAAAACTGGCCCCACCTGAAGCCTCCATCCTCTGTCCATGGGCCCAGGACTTGGGCCCAGGTCCTCAGTCACCCTAAGAGCAGAGCTGTGAGCAGTGCCTATCTCCAGCTCATGCAGAGTCATGACTGTGCCTGACCAGCAACCTTGTTATTCCTGACCCATTGACTGATTTCCTAGTTTGACCTCAGACCTATCTCATCCCTATGGACCTGCCTGGTGATCACTGGGCTGGGCCTGACCCTGGTTAGCCTTACCAGACCTGATCCTGACCTATGGATCAACTCCTTGGCTTGAGGTCAGACCTGCCTCATCACCACAAAATTGTCTGATGATCTGGACTCTTAGTTGAAGCTGGGGCTACCATTCCCGGCACTGCCCTGCTTGTCTCTCTTGAGGGCTGTGGGACAAGGCCCCCACCGGTGAGGACCCTGACTTGGCAGCCACATTATCTCCTTCAGTTCCCCATCTCTTTTGGAGCAGCTGGTTCTTGCTGCACCCTGACATTATCCTAGTAGACCACGCTACCCCCCTGATTTGCTTCCATAGCACATGTATTTCAATATGGCCAGGGAACAGGGACAGGAAGAAATTAAGGAACAAACTCAAACTGGAACTCCTCTTAAGCATGTCCTTCCTACTACTTCATACTGGACATGGCACCATTGCCTGCCCCGATGCAAGGCAGCAGCAAAAGACATTCAACGGGTTATATGAATTTTCTGCATCAGTGCCCCTTAAGAGTAATAAATCTTGGCTTATAAGAGTAGCAGCAAGGGGAATCCAGCTTAAGCAGGAGGAAGTGATCCCAGCAGAGGGATGAAGAACACAGGAAGGAAAGGCAGAGACCTGGGAAGAGGAAACACTGTCTGAGCACCCAGCAGGGAAACCAAAAGATGCAGATGCAGTGGGGAGCAGATTTGTGTTGGGCGACAACAGAGCACTAGGGTTGCTCTAGCATTTGGAGCTGAGAAAAGCAAACTCACATCCTCCATCCTCCTTAACTGCTCCCTGGATGGAGGATGTGAGACGCCAAGCCCTCATGGCAGAGAGGGCCAGGCTATCCCTTGCCTGGTAGTGGATACATTCCTGCTCTTAACTGCAGCTGGGATCTGGCATCAGACCTTCGCTTTCCCAAGCAGTCTTTGGTTCCAAATGCAGCATTCCAGCAGGGTTTATCTTGCACTAGGGGACCTGGATGTCTGGAGCCCTTGTTCCACATGGGGAGGGCAGAAGAGCTCATCCAATAGTTTCATTTCTAGCTGCAATCTCACTTGAGTTTGTCTTTTCACACATAACAGGAGAAATTTCACATACAGCTCATGCTGAGGGTTACAAGGCAGCAATTGTCTAAATCTTCATATACAAGTAATTATTGGCCTTTTAATCTGAAAGCTGAAGGAGGTCACTCAACAGAAAAAGATTCAGGCTGAGTCAGCAAGGGCTTTTCCTTGGAAGTTAGATATACAGCAAGAAAGCAAAATAACTTTGAGGGAGGCAGGAAAAACTTTGCTTTGTGAAGGTTCAGGGTATGGAATGCAGCTTATCCCACAGTTTCTCTGCCTTTCCCTCTTCCATTCCTGAGATACCTCTGTGCAGTCCATGGAGTGACTGTGCAATTAAAAGAGGAATAAAGAAGTTAACCCTTTCTACCTCTGTAGTATCTAAAACCTCAGTATCTACAAACCTCCTTGGACACTGCTTACCTGTCTCAGTAGTAAAGCTCATTTATTAGAACTGGGCATTGCTAAAAGTTTATTTTAATTTGGAGATTAGAAATCTCTGACAGCCTCACAATTCACAGTGTTGAAGTAAAGATGAGGATCCAGGTTTGTACAGGAATGGATGTAGCAAAAGAAAACTGTGGATTACACCTCTCTGGGGTCCTGCAAGTGGCTAACTAGCCCAGAGAAACACAGAAACCCTCTCAGTCTCTCCCTGCTGGAGGCAAGCCAAGGGAGTCTGCCTTATTCTTACATGAAGTAGTATCTGAAGAAAGATCAAAGGATAAGACCAAGATTTCATGGCTAGTGAATCAGGCAAGTCTGCTGAGGGTTTCGATATGATCTTTACAATAAAGGGAAAATTTCTCTGCTTAGTGACATTATGCTTAGTTATGGGATATTCTTTCTCTAAATTTTACTAATATGTGTGTTAAATTCCTTGGGTCAGTTGATGGCTCTATAATGTCATACTCTTCACACAGGAAAAAAATTATGCAGATGCAGCTGCTTTCAAATGGGGAAGGAGGGGGGCTCAGGTGTATTTTTGAAATTTAATGTCTGACATTCCTTTGCTTTCAAAAGGATTTGGGACACTCACTTGGATGCTTTGGAAAATGTTACCTTAACCAACTTGACTTCCTTAAAGAGTTACCACCGAAGACAGAGAGTAAGCCTCAGTCTCATAAGTAAATGCTTTCGGGGACCAGCCAGCAGACATGAATGTGATCTATTACTGTCCCTTTGCCCTTTCACCAGAGCACCTTAAAACACTCTGTAATCATAAATGTAGGAATAATTTGCTTCCCTTCCGTCCATCCCCACCCTGCTATGGGAAAAAAAAAAAAAGAATTATTATGACAATCAGGCAATTGTAAAACAGAGTAATTAAGTGACTTGCCAAAGACCAGGTAGCTAAACTGGGGAACTGCTCCTAAGCATCCCAGTTCCTGCTCCTCCT
>JAOXNG010000006.1:10725122-10737565 GCA_028566535.1 Scolopax minor | reverse complement strand
GGTGGGAGGAGAGCGGCTCCTGACCAGCAGGGCCGTGGGGGGGCGGTGGGGACTGAGCCATCTCTGTTCCCCCACGCTGCGGCCACCCCGGCCTCCCTCTTTCCCAGTAGTTACGTCAGAGCCTGTGCACTTCGCCAGTAGGTTTGATACGACTGACTAAAAGCACCATTTTCCTGGTAAAACAAACACAGACTCCTTTTTAAAAACACCTTTTGATACTTTATGAGCAGGGCTGGTATATGTAACCTATCAAGCCCAACATATGGCTTATTATGACATTTAGCTGATTAAAATAGTCTAGACATAAACTTGAGATTTCAGAAATGTTTAAGCTAAGTCCGAAATACATTTTAATGTACAGTAGATGTATACTGCAATTTGGGCCACCTGTGTCCCTGTAGGAATTATGGAGCAGGAAGTACTTTTGACTCAAGAAGTGTGTCTGAAAATTGAGGCTGTAAATTAACAACAGCTTGTCTATTAGATTGTTTCACCCATAAAGGAGTCTGTATATTTCTAAATGCCTCGTGATTTTCAATACCTTGCTGTTGTTGCTTTTATTAAAGCAGGAGGCTGGCAATAGTCTGGGCTTCTAGGTCAAGGCACGTTTTTAGAAAATGGTGGAATAAATAGCAGCAGCCAGCCAGACGGTGGTGAAGCATACCTGTGGCCACAAGAGGAGGAAATCCCAGGTTGGCCTGTTAGTGGGCATGGTGGTGCCCATGTCCTCTGGCATCCAGGAGACTCAGCCCAGCTCGCTGCAGACAACGGGTCTCCTGCTTGTTGGCCATTTCAAAGCTGAAGGCAGGGTGCTGTGTGCAAAAGGCCATATAATTTACCTCTTTGTCAGCTTCCTGGTTGCACTGTTTAACTTCACATCATCATCTCACTTGCCTGCCTTTCTTCTTGATTTTTCCTCCCTTCCAAGAGTTTGGTCTATTTACAGTTGTTCAGCTGTCTCTGAAAAGTCCAGAATGGGAAACTAAGGGAAAAAAAAAGAAATAGAAGTCCTGCCACACGATCTGTCCCAAGCGTCCCTGGAGTAACTCTGAAAGAGGTGGAGCAATGAATCGGATGTGTAGATCTGAATCAGTATAACGACTTGATTGCTCTTAGAACCTGGAATTTTCTTATCTGTACCCAGGGTGGCAATTCCTGGGACACACACGTCTCCGGTCTTCTTCTTTAAATGCCTTTAATTGCGGTTTTAATATCATCCTGTATGTGGAAGCATGAAATCAACATTTCACGAATAATTAAAACAGACAGAGTAGTCTCTCTGAACGCTGGACAAAAACTCAGAAGATCTGTGATTTCAGAGCCCTTGGTGTCATAGACAAATCCTTCTCTCTTTCTGTGTCACCAGGGGGTCATTAGGAGCTCTCACAACACAAATAAATCATGGAAAAACAATACATTATGCTACCCGCAGAAGGGTCTGAAATCCAGATCTCCTGTTTCTTGGTCTGGTATTCTTAACTCAGGACTACGCCAGCTGTTTTATTTTAATTAACCTTTAACAATGAAAGAAGGTTCATGTCTGACAGGTTTGAAGAGCCACCCAGACTTTAGCTGGTTTTTCAGACATAATCTGCAATATTAATGTGTTGTGGGCATACAACACCATGCAGGAATTCTTGTGATGATTTCATTGTTTCTACTGTTTTTAGCTATCAAATAATGTTTGATTCACACTGAATTTGTTCATGTTTTAAAATATTTCTTAAATTATAGGAAATAATTTATCCTTTTTTTCATATCTTTAAAAAAAATAAAAAAATTTAAAAGGCAAAAAAGCTAGGTAACTATTTTATAAGCTTCTCATTTGTTTTCACATGCAATTGAAATACTGTCTCATTCATAACATCCACATAAAGGATCAGAATGTTAATCGAAAAGAAAAGATTGGTTATATTTCTGAAATGTTAATACTAATAATATTTTCCATGAAAATGCAAAATATGAAATTATTGACATCTTTTGAGAAGGTTCAGATAACTCATTATATTAATTTATTTTTACGAGTTTGTTTTCAAAATGAAAACTTTTCCCTATTTGACTTTTTGTTCTTGTAGGTTTTTTTCAGTTTTTATTTTAATTTTCATTTTCCTATTCTTTCCATTTATCCTCTTTTTTGTTTGTTTTCTGTCTTGCTATGGAGGAGACAGGGAAGAGGAAAATTGAACAAAACAAAACCTTAAGAAACCATTAGATGTTAATTTTGTTATTTCTGAAAAGAACAAAGATACATATCACAGAAAATTTCAGCAAACTCATAAACCATTTCAAGGAAACTGACAATTTTGTGACTGGTCACTTTTCAGAACGACTATTACTCTGTTTTATGGGATTAAAAAATGTATCATGATGAATGGAAAATATTTGAAATGATTTTTGACTAGACTATCCTTTTAATTAACTAGAGCTAGGAGTTTAATTGGAAGTTAGATATTCTTTGCAGATTTAAGATTTCCAAAGGCACTGACCTAATAATTCCAACTGCTGTCAATGGAAGAAGTGAATGTTCTGCAAATCTGTGCTGTATGGTTTTCATAAAAAAGGAATTAGCCATACACTGCTTATGAATTTTGAGTGTATTTTATTTTAATTTCCAAACTTCAATGTTTTTATTCAGTAATAAATTAATACTTGAGGAGCAGTATTATTTTTTTTTTTTTTTTTATTATTTTTCAAGATTCTTACTTAGCCATGCATGTAGAGAATAAGTTCTTGTGCAGACCTTCCTGTACCTAGAGTAGGACAGCTGTGGCATGTAAAATGTTACCCTTGAAAAATGCAATGTCTCATAATGACAGAGGCCCAGCAGGTGACAGAAGGGAAAGCCACTGGCCCATGAACTAGGAGCCCACAGCATCATCAAGCTTCGCTGCTACCCCGGAGGAAATCAAAAGAACAGGGTGAAGAGTGAACCTGCAGGACCCAGAATGCCACTTTGCAGGACGACAGATTTATTTTGTCCCTTCTCTTTGCTGCTTTGCCAGTCGCTGGTTGAAGGGCACCTGCTACAGGCTGGAAATGAACGCTTCTTAAGAGGTCAGGAAGAGACACAATTTGTTTCTCTGCTTTTTATTTCTATGAGGGACTGTTCTGTGCAGGGTTTTTTGGTTCGGTTTTGTTTGGTTGGGGTTTTTTTTTGTTTGGTTTTTTTTTTTTTTTTCCCCAAATCCCCAAACCTTTTAACTTTGCTTAGGTTAGCTTTGGGAGAAAGATGGCACGATAAAAAGAGCAAAGCCTGCAGCCACTCTGATGTGTGTTTTCACACGTAAACCAGACTGCCGAGGTGTGCACGCTTCAGTTGCTGTGTCAGCATGAGGACTGGCATCAAAACCAGAGACATTAAATGTCTCTCTGCTTGCACGGAACAGATCCTGTGTGGGGTCTAGGTTACTTGCTCAGATGACATACTGTATTCAAATGAGGCATGATTTTTGGAAAACTAGTGTGATCCCATGGTGTATTTGAGAACGGGGATACTTTGCAGTTTAGATTGTGAAAGGACTTAATTGCTTTTTATGTGCTTACCCTCCAAACTGGATGATGCAGAGAGCCATCAGCTACATCTACTGAGGCCTTCCAGCATCCTGCAACACCCTTAAGATTTTATCAAAATCTTATCTTACCTCCCATAAATCTTCTCCTAAACAGCTTGATGTTCCCACCTTGTTGGGAGCATTTGGGTTTTCTCCTTTGTGCAGCTATACAACCCACTGGTCTTGTGGCAATGTGCATTGCGATGTCTAAACAGATCTGACAACACTGAAAACAACAAAAGCAGCTGATCCAGCGTAACATCTGCCTGCCATATTACACTTGTGCTCCACAGTGGATCTGCATATGTACCACATGGTTGATGTGTCCCACGTGCAACCGATTTATTCTCTATAATAAGGCCAGCTCCCAGCATACACTGTTATGTGTCACGGCCAATTGTCCAGGGAGTGATGAAGTCCAGCTGAAGTCTCACCATAGCTCTTGCCAGGGATTATTTGGGTGATTTCACTGGAGTTATTCGTGCCACTGGTGTCAATATAAACCCATCAAGGAAGCCGCACTAGAAACAGGAACCCTGAAGACAGAGCTTCTACTCTGGATTTGCCATGTGAGTTTGAATGTAAATAATATTGCTGTTCTTTTCCTTCCTAGCTGCCAGTAACTGCATTGTTGTCCTGCATTTGGCATTATATTTTGATTACGCTACGGGCCTCGTGTCCCACCTATTATACTCTTGTTATAAGTCTGGCTCAGGAGTATAATAAAGGCCAACCTCTGCCATGTTTTTTTACTGAATGCAAAACTTTGCTACAAGCTAAAATTTTTCACTCATTCATTAATGGACTTATTCCCAGAAACTGAGGGTGTGGTGCTCTGAGTTGGAGACAAGTGCTCAAATGAGCTAGGAAGGTTTCTAATCATATCCCTGTTATTTCTTCATTTGTGGAGTCAACACAGGACATGAGATTCTTTTTCCTTTCTATTATTAGACATGTTTATCAAAGCTGCCAATGTAAGACCTATTCTGCTGAATAAGTCCACAAGCACATTTATCATTTCAGTTTTTTACTAATTAAAAAGGAGGTACCAAATGTTCTGGGAAATCCCCTTTACTGACAACCATAATCGTTGTCTTAATTGGATGGAATGCAGAACACATCCCAGATTTAGTGGAGAGTTATTTTTGATCAAACCTTCATTCAGAAAGGAGACTGTCTACGCAACGGTCTATGCATAGTGGACTGAGACAGCTCCTATATCGAGCGATTCTGGTGATTTATGTGTTTGACACGGAATCATTTGATACTCAACTTTGCACAGAAAAGCAATCGTGAAAGTGTGGAAGTAAAACAAGGACAGATTGTTTCTTTGTGGTAGTGTTGTGCGGGGAGGTGTCGTGTTCAGAAGGGTGCAAACCTGCTTTTATTCTTCACTAGCTGTATTGTCCTTTGTGACACTAATCTTTCTCCATTAGCCGACAGTGTAATTCAGTCTGCTGTGTCCCTTTGTGTGTCACAGTACCATTGTATGCTCTGTACAACCCTGAGCTGTTTAAGATGAAACCCTGTACCCAAGAGCCAGGGTGATAGATGCATCAGCCCTGCTCCTGTGGTAGTATCTGGGAGAGGGGACGTGCTCCTGAACTGTCCTGGAAACGTTTCCATATACCTACATACCAACATTAATAAATTTTAATAATTTATTATTGATTTTTGGAAACATTTTGGGTGCTTTTCTAACCTTTAGCAAATTGAGCCTTGTAGGTTAGTAGGCAAACATCAGGCAGCACAAGACCCAGGGGAGTTCTTTCCCTGCCTTGAGAATTTTTCTCCCATGGAGCAATGACACTGAAGCTGTAATATGTTCAACTTGGTGTGGAAGACCTTCAGTTTATGTGAGCTTTTTAGTTGGTGGGTTGGTTGCTTAAATTTGTGTCTGAGTGGGAGGAAATCTACTGGTGAATGCAAAGCTTTTTTTAATTCATCAATATCAGTGGTTACTTTTTGATAAGTAGCACGGAAGCAGTTGCTTTAACAAGTGCAATTTAGTTATGCTTAAAAATAAAATGGCAGGTCATGGAATGCAAATAAAGTGTCTGTAAGAGAGGTTTTGAATTCTCAAAGCATATAATGTGGTATGAAGGGAACTGACGCATGTTTCTTGCTATAAATAATTATTAACCTGGTCAGTAGAGAACAAATTTATGCCCCCTGTGGGGTGCATGTAGGATGCTGGTAGTTTCGTAAGATATTTCACAATTCAGAAATCTGCAGAGTATCTTAAAAGCAACGTTGTAAAAAGCAGCAGCTCCTGGGAGATGTTGGAGCAACTGCCTTTCAAAGATGAGTTTTATAACTCCTGCAGCCTTTAGCAAAGAGTGTGGCAACTGTATGGCCAGATGATGTTAAAACCTGTATAACTGACGCAAACGAAGCATTGGCTGTGGACACAAGAAACGTGAGCATAGGAAAGATTTTTTAATGTTATGTAGAAAATAGCAGAGTGAGATTTGTTTTGAAATACACGTGTTTTTTTTTAAAGAGTAGCTAATAATGTTGCTGCGTTTGGCATCCGTTACAGCTAGGAGGAAACAGCTGCCGCATCTATTCAGTATATCAGTTATGGCAACAAATTTCTTCATTATGACAGTAAAATGGAAATGTATCATTCTTCTTGTACTAACTTTGTACAACAGAGGGTGCTTGGTGACAATTTTCTTAATGTGTGTGACATTTCCAAAACAAATTATGCTCAAGAAAACCTTCCACTAAAGTTGTCATTTATATAGCAGTCAACTCTTGTATAATGTTCACAGCTTATGTTATGAGGTGGCTACACTGTTAAAATTTTAATAAGTAGGACTGCAAAGTATGAACAGTATTGCAATGTGACATGATTTATGGGTCCCATTGAAGCACCTTGTAGTCTGTGTGGTGTTGTCAGTTGTCTGATTACAGTTGAGACATTTAATCACTCTATCTCCCAAATTTGCAAAATACAAGTACGTTGTTTAACATCATCACGAGCTCTGTTCTCACCTCTTCTCTCCCCTTTGCAGAAAATTGCAGGAGACACAGATGTCGACAGCCTCAAAGCTGGAGGAAGCCGAACACAAAGTTCAAGCTTTGCAAACAGGTTTGGCACCGCTATTCTGACCTATAGCAATGATCAGGCTGGAGGTGAGAGGACAGGGATCATTCAGTGTATCAGGACAAGTGCAGAAAGACCCAAGAGAGCTTTGTGAATCGGAGCTGCTTTTGGGCTTCACGCCTTATGTGAACACTTGTGTTGCAGCCAGTCTTGGTAAATTGAGTGGGCAAAGCCAGGAACGAAGCATGTACAGCATCAGAGTATCACTGTGGTTACAGCAGGCCATAGAACTTTTAATCCATGTTGTGGTTTGCTCTGGTTTCACACATTTCCGAGCTTTGGTAAATATGTAGTGGTCTGGGTTCAGTGTGAACCCAGTTTCTACCAGTATGTCATGCCCTCTTGCTATGACTTGCTTGCCATGAATTTTCAGCTCTGTATACCAAGAGATTCCAGGTCTGGACACATTTGGTTTCATTTACTATGAGAATACAAATTTTATTCCCCGAATTGCTGCATTAAATATTTCAAATGAATAAGAAGTTTAGACAGCTCAATAAGAAATTAATAATGTCTAGCTTTGTTAAGCAGAAACTGGTTTTTGCCATGTAAAAGAAAATGTGCAAAATCAAAAGCCTTGTTTCTTCTAAGTCATATGGTTTGTCTAGGTAGCAAGATAAAGTATAGAATTTTTCATCAGGAGGTGTATGGCTTTATTTATGGCTGAATAAAAGAAAAAGAAGTAGTCTTTTAGCTTTTCACTGTTGTTACAGTCCTGTAATGCTTCATGTTTATGCCTTTTAGCCTTGGAAAAAACCAGAACAGAACTATTTGATCTGAAAACAAAATACGATGAAGAAACTACTGCAAAGTAAGATTTCACTGTTTTCTTTCTATGTCTTCCTTCAGGGTATCACTGTTTTTTTGTTTTGCATCTGTCTGTTGGAGACAGATGAGATGGAAGAGCAGGAGGCCAAATTTGTTGGAAAACATGGTCATAATTTGGCCTCCTGTAGAGAGATTATTAGTTTTCATATTTTCTTCCACCCAACAAGCCGTTTTTCCTGGCACACATGCTGCTGTATTCCTGGTTTCATTCTCAGGTGCTGCATCTACTATGTATCTCTTACACTATATTTTATTTAGAAATAGGGCAATTTCAGAAATAAGATATTTACTGCCATCTTTTAATTTTGGTGAAAATAAAATTCAGTTTAGTAAAGGATTTCTGGTTTGCTGTTTGTCACCCCAGTTCTTTCTGCATTTGGGATAGTGGTCATCACTCTGTCTAATTCACCCCAAATTAGAGAGAGTAACATTTTTTGGCAGACTTTTCTTGTTTTCAAGGAGAACATGAAGGTAGTCTGAAAAAATATATATCCTTGTTGTCTTAATGGCTACTGTTTTCAATTATCCCCTGGTTTTATTAACAATCAGTGTAGGAAAAACAAAAGAGAGACAGACTTCTGCTGGTTTTCTTTGAACCCTTCATGTTTAAGGAAAGTTAGTAATGAGAAGGAATTCTCATGATCAGCAGTATAAAGCACAGAGTTGTTTCTGTGTCTGGAAATGGGATGGGAAAGAAGAAGCCATTTCAGATGGGTGTCCCAGGCCTCCTGTAAGGGCAAGGGTTGGAAGCCATGTCACATCCCTGTGGCCACTGCCCACGTCCCGCAGAGCCCCAGTTTCAGGTCCTCTTCTCAGTAGGCAGGTGATGGTGTGAACAGAGAGGAAATCCCTTGCTCCTGCCCCTACTACCCATCTGGTACAGGAAAAATGGTGAGAGAGGCTGTTGGCAGTCTCTGTGTTGAGGCAAGAGAAATAACCTGGGATGGGAGGGATCACATGGTCTTGTTTTTGGCTGTAGGTCAGTGGTAGAAAGCACTACGTATGCCTCATGGCAGTCTAGATAATACAGGTTTTTCAAAACCAGCAAATCAGCAACGAGTTTTAATATGTTTCATATGTGTGGTTCCGTGAGTCCTGAGGGTCCCAGTCCCCATTGAGCACATGGGGAACTTGGAGCTTCCAAAATTAAGTCCTTAATAGTTAAGAATCAGCACTTGGAGTTGAAACGCCTTTTACATAATTCAAAGTAATCTTTTAGGTAAATTTTGGGTTTGTTCTGTACATCCACTTTCCTTTGAGTTCCATATAAGGTGGTAAAAAGTATTTATGTTCTCTGATTGATTTTGCCCTTCTCTAAGAGACGCATACTAATGATGTTTCTGATGGAGCCTTAAATTACTGCAGATTGCCATTATTTTTTTATCTGCCCGTAACTGATGCTGGCAGCTCTGGGGCTGTTATTTTGTCTTGCAATCACTTCTGCAGCAACAGTTAAGAGATCAGGGCTTGGTGGTTTTAGGCACTGAACCTAATAACCCCTCACCCTTTTTAATGTTTTTATTTGAAGAATGTTTGCTTCATTTTTTTAATATTTCCCTGAGTACTGGAATTTATCTTAGACTGGGCAAAAGATGTACTCAAAACTGTTTGTTTGAGTTTCTAATGTGTTTCATTCTTTCAGAGAGATTCATGTGGAAATATTTTCATATGATCTTGAATGTGATTCTTAGCTAATACATATATATATATATATATAATTACATAAATGTAGTAGCATCTGCAGTAACAAGAAATATATTGTGTTCTGTAGCAGAATGATGATGAAGGCTGGGTCAGGAATATAGTGATCATAGAGCTAAATCCTGAAGCAGACGTTAAGCCAGTACTTTATCTCCCAGACTAATGTACTGTGAAAACAAACTTGTAGGACCTAATAACAGTAGAAATATTTTATCATTGTTTTGGATATTTATGGCAGGAATAGTTCTTGCATAACAACAGTCATCTGTGGCATTTGTAGCCCAAATTTTGCAATATGGAAATCTAGAAAAACATGAAAAGGGAACTGAATGTAGACAGTGAAATTGAGTCATCTATTTTAATTGTAAAAGCTGGGAGAAATGTTGAAAAAACACCAATAAAAACGGTGAAAGACAGTTTGATTCTTTTCTAAAAAGAAACCCTCTTTTGATCTAAGTCTGAAAAGCTACTCAAATTGCCAATTTTAATTTTATGTTTTAAAAACATGTGATTTTTATCTTAAGCCAGAATTGTTAGTTTTACAGACACTTATTTGATGCAGATGAATTGGAGTGCCTTCAGGAAAAAAGAGATAATTGTCAATTTTTTAAAGCTAACAGTACTTTTAAGATTTTTAGTTTTGGAGTAAAGCTGTCTTTCAACTGTTTGTAACTTTGAAAATTTTTCAAACAAAAAAAAAAGAAGCAAAATGCAGAGTAAGAAGTTTTAAGTATCAGCATTAAGGAGTCTGGATTTTGTCCTGGTGACTAGTTGTTGTGATCTTAAAGTTGGAAATCGGTGTGTCAACTTGTTTATCTTTTCAAAAGATTCAAAGTACTACATGCAAAGTGAGGTTTGGAGGCACCGTCCGAACTTGGTGCTAGCAAGGCATCTTCAAATCGGAGAGCAGTTGCTGAAATTAAAATATTTGGTCAAATTTTCTGGTGTGGTCCCAGCGTATCAAAACCTCCAGTCCCTTTGCTAGGGAGCAGGGAACACTCGGAGGTGCTGCTTGTGGCCCCTGCAGGGCACTGAAGGTGTTAATGACAACAAAAGGAAGTTTATTATGTGCAGTCATTGCAGTCTGTCAGCTGGAATATCAGAAGCTGAATTTGACAAGATGGCAGCAGCAAAGTTTTCCATGTGTAGGCTTGAAGTAAAATGTAATTAGCCTTTATGTGCAGAACAAGGATCCATTGATGAATACAGCTGGTCTTTGTTTTCTTCTGTCATTGAGTGTGGGAGGTAAAAGTGTTCTTCTTCATGTTTATTAATACAAGATTCCTTAGACAAATGGCAAGCACAGTTTAATATTTGTTGGAACACAGAGGGGCTTGCCAAAACAGTTGTTGTGTAAGAGGATTTCAAGGTTTTCAGATTATAATCATCTCTGGGTTAAATAAATGAATGATTACTCTGCCTTTTTCAATTAAAGAGGCACATCCTCTCTCTCGAGGCCTGATACTGATTTTGTTTGCTGTCCCACACGTTTCTATCAGCAAACCTGGATTTAACCAGCCCTAATGAGTTTGATCTGAAGATTCTATCAGAGCTGGAAATGAAAAGCAAGCTCAGATTTGAGTTTCAGAAAAATTAAGGAACGTTGAGTTTTTCTTTTCCTAGTGCAACAGACTTTTTTTTTTTTTTGTTTCTCCTCTGTAGAAAAAGAAGCATTCTTGTATGCATTTCCTCCATTTTCTGGGGACAAACTGTTCTCCTTTGCTAACATTGCTCTTTCACTTCTGGTTCTCTGCAGAATCTGAGCAAGTGTTTGGGATTCCCAGCTGAGCAGTTAATGCTCCCAGCCAGAACGGTTGAATTCCAGTTTTAGATCAATTCCAGAGCCACCTCTTTGCTCCAACCTCTCCTCTCCCCCAATCTAAATGAATTCTAATTGGAAAAGGATCTTTGGTTGTAGCACATACAGTAGGCTTGTTACATTACTGTTAACATGTGGGTTGAGGCTCACTGCCTTTGATATCAAATTTCACCGAAATGCTGCATTTTCACCAGTAAATGTTAAGTAGTCTTGTGAGGATTTTAGGTACCTGCCCCCCTTCTGCAATAAAAAGCCTTCATAAACAACACAACACAAAAACTGTTTAGGTTAAGGTTGTCAGTCAAAGCCGCTCTGCTCCCATTCTGTTGCCTATGCGGTTTTCTGAAAAATGCAGAATTTTTGTTCTTCTAAAAGTAATGTATGCATAGAAAATGCAATGGAAAAGGAGGTTTTCATATTTACTAAATAATCATCCAAAACCAACTACTTTCTCTAACTTCTAGAAAAGTATTTTGCCTTCCAATATACAAAGCAGTGAATTGTTGTCCTTTCATAGATTAGACTGATTATTATGGTCTTTTGGCACCACAGCTAAGGATGACACAGGAGGGCATATTGGTGTAGCATCATTAAGACTGTACACTGGTGCAATATTGCAAATTAACCCCACCGTATAGATCCAGCTGACTTATTTTAATCCTGGGCTGCATTTTAAATGAAAACTCAATCTGGAAATGAACAGAGTGCAGTTGATGAACTGGCAGTCCTCGCTTTACCATAAAGGAGAGTTTTTCATTGTTTTAGGGCCATAATCGAAAAACTTGACTCACAGGGTTTCAATATCTGTATTTAAAACTCTTTTTCTTGCAGTGGCCATAGACCTCAGTCAGTGAGGCTGGGGATACTGGGGGGGGCTCTGTGCACGTACCTCTTACAAAGCCCGTCTCTGCCCTAAAGAGTTTATGGCACCGTGTCATGACAACGTGAAAGAAGGTAATGAAACAAAGAGGTAGAAGCTCAGGACTGGGAGGACAAAGTAATGTCTATTTTCATCCATATATCCCACTTGAAAATAAATCCTCAAGTAATCTGCCAGCAGTCAGAGGTGGGTGAACTGATGGGGAGTGCTGGGGCAGAGACAGCAATGGTGTCCAGGAGGCAGGAGGGATAAGGGGAGGGAAATGGCTCCTGGTATCTACACGCAAGCACTTGAGGTTCCATTTATGGGAGCCAAAATTATATACACCAAAATTATAATAACAGAAGGGGGTGCCTGTGGTTTTGGGCTGTTTGGGGTGAAGGGTGCTCTTCCTACTTGTTACTGACCTGTTCTTCAGGCATCAATGCAGAATAAAGTTCTGAAGAATAAATATAAGAAGTTCTGAATAAAGTTGCTTTCTGTGTGGAAGGAGTACAGGACTGGACTTCAAAACACAGGACCCCTTATGATGTCACAATGACACTTCGCAGC
>JAOXNG010000006.1:10001246-10011734 GCA_028566535.1 Scolopax minor | reverse complement strand
AGACCTGCAGGAGCCATTGCTGTGCTCCTCTGCTGATGGCTTCATTGCAGATAAATTGAAGCTAATCAACTCAGTCACTGAGTAGGGCCTCGGGCTTATAGGTCTGAGAGCAAAGAAGGCCACCCTGGTTGTTTCAGGAGCTGCAAGAGCATGGTCAGAGATGTTTGACTACCACTGTTTAAGGTGGGCTTCCAGCTCTTCCAGCCGTGGGTTTGGTGGGCAGGGGGAGGCCACCCTGGCACTGTGCCCCGCTGGCTGTGCTCCAGGGGCAGGAAAGCTGGGGGACTGCTGAGCTGGTCAAGCCTCCTGCAACAGCATAAAATGTCACCCCAGCAGCTGTATCTCTTTCACAAGAGTGATCAACCTTGATTTAAAGAATGCAGGGAACAGGCAAACTAGCTCATGCTGATGATATCGTTGATCAGTTAACATCTTTCACTGTTTCTCACAGTGTATGTGCCCAGCTTCTACCCACTAATTCCTGCTCTACTCTGCCTTCTCAGCCTGAGCAACTTGAACCCGTTGCCAGCAACCCACGAGACGTTGGCTCTCTTGGTATTCTCTCAGAGATAGAAACTCTTCTTCCTTAAGAGAGTGATTTTTTTTAAAATGCTACTGTCTGTTCTACAGCAACTGTGGGGCTGGATGAAGCTTTTTTACTTCTGTACTCAGATATGAACCACATTTCTTCCAATGACTCCTTGGTTGGCTGCCCCAGTTTCCAGTATATGCCAGTGGCCTTCTGTCCAGATCATTTAGTGGGTGCAGGATGATCCGGTGGGATCAGGCATGTTCAGTCTGTGGGTGAATTGCATTTTCTCTGTCTGTAAACCTGTTGAATGCCACCTCCATTGAGCCTTGGCTTCAACATGGACAAAGCTGTGATATAGTTCTGGTCTGTAACAATTGGCTAGTTTTAAATTGGGGTAATCATTTAGTTAAGAAAAACCCGTTAAAGAAAAACCCATTAAAGGTTAGATTAAACTATGATTTCTCCCTTTGCTGATCTGTCATTGTTTCTTATTTAGTAGCTGCATTCAGGAATATTCACACGTGATTGCTTATGATGTTTTAATTGTCTTTGAAATGTTTAGCTTAGGTTGAAACAGCTTAGGTTGAAACCTGGGTAAAATGATGTGCATGGTGATCCTGAAAAGCAACACATCTAATTGGTTTCTGGCTGCTTAACAGTGATACAGGGCCATCTTTTTTTCTTTTCGACCGTTTAATTGCTGGTAATAGTCAAATGTAATTTTCTGCTGAGACTGGAGTACTTCATTTTGTTAGGAGCAATGAGAAATCACCAGGAAAAACCTCTGCTGTTAATATCCAAGGAATATGGCTAACCAGCTGCTATTAATCTTAATGCAAACCAGACATTCAGACTTAAATCATATCATCCTTAATGGAGTGATGAAGTTAAAGCAAGCATCGAGTGGCCCCAGGGCAAAAATGTTTCACTTTCATTGAGCTTTTTTTTTTTGATCTGGTGAGGGGCAAGTCTTTGGATTGATAATTTTGAGTCCTACAGAAAGTGATGCTGCAGGCAAAGCTTGAGGAGTGGATGAGGCTGGGCACGCGTGCGGGTTACAAACAGCTTGTGTGACCTTGGGGAAGGGAGACAGCTGGACTTGGTACAAAGTGCCCCAGAGCAGCTGGGGAGTTCTCCTGTGGCTGGGTCAGGATTTCTGCTCTCTCGGGCCCTTGCCCTGCACAGAGGCTGTCTCAGCAGAAGTGATGGTTTCATGTGATTCCTCATAGTCACTGTCACGCAGGGGTGTTTCTGGCCTTGTTGCTTTGATGGAGGGACTTGACATTCACCGTTTTGCTCAGAACAGCTTGGCTGGCTTTCCTAGTGCAAACAGGGCCCCTTTTCCCTGCAGGAGGGTAATAACTAACTAGAGAAACAAGGGATCCCTCTGAGCAGCCCTGCTTGCACTGGAGAAAGAAAATCAATCTGTGAAAATCCCAGCTGAAGCACGGAAGAGAGAATCTAAATTTAGCTGCAGCCTGCCTGGGGCTCCTGAGGTTTGTGGCTGCTGGGGCAGTTGCTCACAGCCTTGTGTAGCTTAGAAGCTGAATCTGCATCCACAGGCTGCAGGCAACACAGGGGAGCGACACACGTGCTCTGTTGTATTCCCAGGTACCTCACTTAAGTCTGGGTGAAGAAAGCTCTTATCCTCTCTCATAGCTGGGCAACTGGAGTTTGGTGAGAGGAAATGATTTGCCTCTGGTTGTATGGGAGTTTGGGGGTACAGGTATGGGTTTCAGGTGATCTGCGTTCAAAACTTTTTTTTTTTTTGGAGCTCCAGACTAACCAAGGTGATTTTTCAGTGACCTGTTGTTTTGCCAGAGGTGTTCCCCAGCAAAAGGATCGGTGGGTGAGCACCTCCACTACAAACAGAGGCAGTCCAGCCACTGCTTGTGACTGAGGAATGTTGGGTCTTTTTTAGAAAAAAAAAAAAATAAACACTTCATTTAGACACTGCTTGTTACCTTTACTCAGTAGGCAATTTGTAGATGCCACATTTAGACCTGGAAGCAAACTAGAAACTGTCATATGTCTCAAAACTGCAAATTACAAGAGAATATGCTTACTGTGGCTGATAAAAGCTTACGTGGACTCACATTTTTGAAAGTCAGCAGCACCAAAAACTGAATTCCCGGAGAAGAGAAACTGGGTAATTGCTGCTGCTGGGTCAAGATGGAATGGCTATTGCTGTAAAAGTGTAACCCTAGATTTGATGGGATTGGTGCCAAAACCAGCACGTTGCTCCCAGCACTAGGACCAAACTCCTGCACGGTTTGTTCAGCGAGTGCAGCGATTGTGTGATGCAAAACAATCCTACCCTCAATGCTCAGAGAGTGGTGGAAAGGGCTGCTAAATGAATGAGAGGCAGAAATGGGATGTACTTTGTGTCATCTACTTGCCTATTAAATGTTCTCTGGAAGGGGTCATTGTTAATGTTGCTGCTTCCCATCTAAACAGAAACACACAGCCTCCTTGACAGGGAATTTAGCAGAAGCTGGAGGGATTACTGGGTGTTACAGTATCTCACTTCTGAAAAGTTAATGTATTAGTAACATGTGAGTCTAGACACGTATTGCAAGACTGATTTAGGATCTTAAAGAGGATTCTGCCTTTCATTCTGGCTTTTATTAAAAGCTTTGTAGTACATCTTTAAAGAGCCACTAAAGCCACACTGAAAATATAAAGGAGTAAAAGAATAGAAGCAGAAAGGTTTTAAAATGGATTTTTTCTCCCATTTTCTCTCTTGCCCCTACCCAAAGTTTAAGGCTATTTGCATAAAACCATGATGTTAATTTTTTTTCTTCTAAAAATCCAACTACTCTTCTTCTTTACTTGCTTCCCTTTAAAGCTGTGGGCCAGTATGAAAGACTAATGTCAGACTGAAGGAGTCAAATGTCTCAGATTTGGAAGTTCATCCAAACTTTAACTGCAGACTGGTTGACAGCAAGCATGATTACACTGCTGGTGGCATTTAGGGCAGGGTAACTGGTTCTCAGTAATAGTTGGAGCAGCTTCAAAGAAATTGGGAAAGAGGGAGCTATGCATGTTTATGAAGGATGTGGATTTTACTGTGTGTTGGTATGCACACACCTGTATGAACATACTGGTTTCTGCAAAACCTTGTAGAATATAGAAATTTGTATGGGCAGATCCTGCCAAGTTCCTGCTGTATTTCACCTCTGATTTTGGAAAGGAAAATAGTGTAGTATGCTGCTTTTGGGATACTTGAGGTCTCCTTCTGCAAGGAGTCATCCTGAGCTGGCTGCATGATGAGAGAACGTCTGCTTTTGCTTTATTTTTTCTCCCAGTCTCTAACTTCTCTAAGAAGTCCTTTCAACTCACAAGCACCCAAAACACTGTAAGCAGGACTGCCTGACTTCAGGTGAGGAGAGAATAGCAGGAACAGATGGATTCTGAAGCACCAGAGGCTGGTTTCCATGCGAATACAGCCTGATAACAAAGAAGGAGGAGGCAAACACTGCTGACAAAGGGTGTGGGAGCTGGTGTCTAAAAGTTTCCTGAGGCTCTGGTGATTCTGTAACAGGTGGCAAATAAATGGAGCTGCTTTCTAATCAGAAGGGATTTTTTTCTTTTTAAATACAACCTAAGTCACTGAACAAAGCTGAGAGAAGTTCCTAACAGCTTCTGGTGGAAAGCAAATGCACTACTATTATCAGACACATTATAGCCAGCTCACCTGCCCTCAAAGAGGAGGAAGAAGACACCGCTGCTTGCATATATATAAGGTCTGGCTGTGTTCCTCTGTATGCATTAAGGTGGGTTTATTATCCTGTTTGTTCATTGCAAAGCTGTTCTCTCCATCACCCCACTCTGACCAGCTCCAGTTTGTCCTTGGCTGGAGAAGAAGTCTCCTAGAAGCTCTAACGTGTGGCAATCTGCCCAGTATCCTGCCGTGCCTTTCCACTTTGGCTCCCTGGAGCAACGGGGAAAGAGACCTTGGAACCTGTGGTTCGTCTCTGGACCTCAGCCACAGCAGGAAGCTCTAGCAATGCTCAGATATTACAGTAGTGAACTGTGATTTGCAAAGAGGGAAACTGAGAAACAGTGTGAAAGAAAAAGTGGCTAGGTTGGAAAAGTGGAAGCAGGACTGACACCCACCTTTTGATGCAGAGAAACTGGTCCTTACTTTCACTGTGGAAAACTTCCTTTACTGAACCCCAGCTGGAGACCATGCAACTGCAGAGTCTGAATCAAACATCTTTCTTCATTCATGCCTCAGTAGATCTGTACTAGTTCTGATGACTTTGAAATTACTCCGACTTCCCATCGGCAGAATCAGGCCTAGTGCATGGCACAGGATAAAATGCTAGTGAGGGAAGGTTTTATGTCGTTTGACCCTCTGAAGGGGGTCTAGGAGGCAGCTGGATCAGGTGGGAACAGGTCTGCTAAAAGCTAGTTAAAAGACTTCGAGTGGTTTTCTGTCTCGCTTCCTCTTTGGAACAATCAGAGCCGTATCAAAATGCTCTGCCACAGCATTTCAGAGCCTTTAGTGCTCAGAAATTACAGATGACTGTGCTTTGCTCTCAAAAATGCAGTAGGAGTGTGGGTCTTCCCCCGAAATTATTTATAATAAAAGGTAGTTTGAAGGCAAACCTCAAAGTTCTCAGATTTGTTTTGATTTTTACAAAATGCTTTCAATCAGCAGACTTCTCTTAAAACATGGAATTTATATCAAAAATCAAGTTGGCTTGTTTTGATGGAATAGCGTTTTCTGTCGGAAAAGGCGGTGTAGGGAAATTTCACTATAGCCAACACAACAGAAGCACTCACAGACACAGCAGGATTAGAACACAAATGTATAGAATGTGAGGAAATGCATTCAGATCTGCCTGCTGATGGCTGCTAAACCTTCTGAATAGACTTCGTGGCCCTCTAATTCACACCCTTCAAATGCTCTACCTGCAGCAAACTAAATAGCAGTTACAGCATCTCTGTAACCTGCTAGCGCCAGGGAGCGTGCCTGGTATTAGAGAGAAATAAGACTCTGCCTGCAAAGTGCTCTTTTTAATAAATACAGGCTTTCATTTTAGCAAGTGATCTCAACACAAAGGGCTAAGTGTTGTAAACAGTTTTCAGCAAGACTTTTCAGGTGCTGAAAACTAACTTCTTTGGTAGCTGCAGTTGATAAAAAGCAAATGTAGAAGCAGAAGCCTTCTCCCTGAGCTCACCAAAGTCAATATTTTGCTTTCCATGGATTTTTCTGCTCAGATCCCTCTGGCTGACCACAGCCTGGAGTTAACAGCTGTCTTTTGAGCATTCAGTCCCAGGCATGGGGTCTCTTTGCTCAGCCTGCTTTGTCAGCAATAGGAGATTTGATAAATTTTTTGTTGTTGGTTGTGGAGTAATGTGAGTTTGTTCCGTGTTTGCCATGGCCTAGGAGCATTTCTGTAGGTGATTAGTGTGGCTTGGATAAATGGGTAAATGATTGGTTAAGTTTCCACAGCTTGTATGTCTAAACCTCACAGTTTAACACTTCAATATATTTCATTTTCTGCACCTTTAAATGGAGGAGATTAATTTCTGTTCCTTCATGGATAGGTGTAGTACCATACACTGTCTCCTGTTCTCTTTTTTCTCTTGAAACAGTATGTAATACAGAGGAAAAAGGCAGAGATTGACCTAGGACTAGACGTTCTGGCTGCAGCAGGTATTTGCTGTACAGCTATAGTGATGTACAATTTGGGTCCTTGATAAGAAACAACCACTGTTGCTCTTAATTTCATTCTACGGCCAGTTTCCTGAAGTGTTAATCCTTGAATGGTGAGGTCAAACAGGTGACTGAAAGGCAGCGGGGCATGTTCAGAGAAGCAGCCAGATTTTCACAAGGTCTCAGCAGTAAATTTGTGGTTGTTCTTGCTCACGTCTGCTCTCATGGGACTGGCTGGGGCAGGCTAAGTGCTCAGGGTCTTGCACCTTTCATTGATATGCTGGAAGCGGAAAACTCAGAAGGGCAACAGAGATTACAATCACGGCCATGTGAGCAGGCTCACTTGTGGCACATCAGGCTACCCTGAATTTTTGAAAAGCAATAGCTGAAATATAGAGTTCAGCTACTTCAACCAAGGGAACCCTGCAGTTGTGTTGCGTTCAGAGCTGCTTAAATTCAGAGCATACTTTCAAGCACGGGGGAAAGCTGCTGTAGAGAAATTTACTCCAGGTCTGTGCCTTAAATTTGCTTCCTCCTTGTCATACTGCTCCTGGAGAAAGAGGTGAACAACTGCCAGGGCCTCCATGGTGGTGACACCAATCTTCTGCTGGGAGTTGTTCTGTACAAACTGCTTAAGGTCTCCCGTCCTCCCAATCTGGGCTGTGCCAGCCACAAACAGATGGAGATCCCAGCTGGGCAGGAGTGACTCGGCTCGGTGGGTTTTAGGGGCTCTCTTACAATTAGGTGAAAGGCAGAGCAGAGCACGGGCTTAGAGACGGTTGTTCTCGGGGTGGCAGGAGTGCTGGGGCTCACAGATGCTTTTCTTGACTGCTGTTTGGTACCCTCCTCACCTAATTGTCATGCCATTAACTCCTGTTCCCTCCATCTGGCATACCTGCCAGCTTTTACCTTTCAGCCTCGGAGTGCAAGAGAGAGAGGGGTTGGCCTGTTGGACTTGCAGTGCTGAGGCAGTTTCAGATACACGGCAAGTGAAAAGAGCTGATGGCAGGTTCAAACCAAACAAAAGAAAATACTTCTTAGGCAACTTGTAATTTAAACTGTGGTACTCCTTGCCACCAGGACAATGCGGTACAAAAAAGGCTATGTGGATTTGAGGAGGGGTTGGACACAGTCAAGGAATAAAGATCTCTGGAGGGCTATTAAAGACAGACACAAAGCTCTCACAGGGGAAGTTCCTGTGTGGCAGATTGCTGGGAGCAGGGGAAATTCTCTTGGGAAGGTTTGCTATGAGTTTGTCCCATTCTAATGCTGTTTCTCAGGTACCTGTATTTAGTCATTGAATAGAGGATTGGCTTGATCCGTGGTCTGGCCAGTTGCTTCACTCCTGTGCTGGGAGACCCCCAGGCTGCCATCTTTCTGGCATTCAGAATTTGGTAATGTCTCCACATCTCTGTTCCTTGCTTGTTTTTGCCCATTGCCCCTGGGTCCTTTCCAAACATCCCCTTCCACCTAAGGAGAACAAGAGGTAATTGAACTTACTTGCCTAGTCCCTTGGAGGTCACAAGACTGAGAGACTGACCTAATACATATCCCTGGGCAACAGCCAGGAAGCGGCAGTGAAGTGGTTAAACAGCAGAGGGTTCTGCCAGGCAGTGGGTAAAACATGGTTGATTCTCACCCTAGAGCTGAAGTGCTAAAACTACACGCAAATACTTCAATAAATAGCAAGCTCATAAATAACTCGCAACATTGCACTTCATAATAAACCAGTGACAAACGTTACATCTTTCTACAACGTGAATTAATGGTAATGGGGGTGGGAAGAAGGAGTGATGTCTGCGACGTGGTATTAAAAATCACTTACATTTCACAGGTTCCCATAAAAGGGAGACTTGTGCAAAATAATTAATCATGCATTATAAATGCAGCTTTTATTAAAGACAAGCAAAAGCATAAATACAGCCAAGCCCTTAAGCACTCATTCTTTGCAATGGTTAGAAAGTGTTAGGAAATACAAACCAACACTTGGAATCCAGTTTAGCTCTGCTGTTGATGCTGAAAGAAAAGCTGAGATGTAGGGGTGGCTTTGCTGCCTTGTTCTTGTCTTTCCTACAGTCTGGCATGGACTGCACTGGATATCCACAGATTTTGTTATGCTTTGCTGTACTTGAGGTCTAGGAACAGCCCATTTAGATCCTTCCAAGGACTTGTCCTGGAGATGATCTCTGCAGAGCACTGTTATACACCTGTATATGCTGCCTCTGTGCTGGCTGGAGATTCCCCCAGTCATATCAGACTAAAACCCTTGCCAAAGCCAATTCAACATAACCCACAGAGTGTCCCACCAAAGCAGCAGAGAGCATTAAGAGGAGAGAAGATGGTTTCCTTTAATGTTCCCTGTGGAGAGCTGTCATAGCAGCTTGCCCATTGCATTAGGAAAGATGAGTTTGCTGATTGTGGTGCAGTTTGGCTCTCCCAAATCCTGGATCTGAACAATGGAAACTTTGGGGGGTCTTCTTTGTTCCCCTTTGGCTAGATCTGCTCTTTTAAGAAGTTAAGTCTAAGCTTTGAAAGAGAGAAGGTGGCAGAACTAGGTGATGCAAGAAGAATATTAAGGGGAAGGGGGATTTTAAGACAGCACAGTGAGAGAGATGATTTATTTTGTCCTTCAAGCACTTTCTCTCGAAGGCTGCTAAAGCCCATTAAAACTTCTGTCTGAAGCTATGGTGAGATTCACTCCCTGGAAAGGACAGAGGTTTTACCATAGGGAGCCAGAAGTGGTGATGGCTCTGATTTCATTAGCAGAGCAGTTATCTGAGCTAAAAGGGTTTCTGATAAATTAGCAGGGGCCCTTGTTGCAATTAAAGTGCTACTATTTTGTAACCAAAGTCACTGTCATTTGTTCAATTTTTGAGGGTGAGCCAGAAGACCATATTCAGAATTGCAGAGCTGCCAAACAGCAGATACCCAAGGGATATCAGGAGATGATCATATTCACAAATCCTCCCCAGCTCCACCTGTGCCAGTCCTTAGACTTTCTGTAATGTTCAGCAGCCCAAGGTTCAATGTCTAAGGTTCACCACCAGACATACCCAACCTGCAGAGTGCATATGGGGCAGAGTTAGGATGCAGTGTCTAAACAAGACCATTCCTTGCACATGCATAGCAGAGTGTGTGTTCTTGCTTGTACAATGCAGCATTTCTTTGTGTGTGAGCCAGGAATTAGTCACCAAGGCAGCTCTTCTGTGGGACTTGCAGCCTCTGAATTGTTTTTTATGGTGCTGGACTGTATGGAGACATACACAATGGAATAAATACTGGGTAAGTCATGCAAGAACCCCCTTTGTCAGTGTGATGTCAGTCCAGAAAATATTGTAGAAATTGGGAAAGCAGAAATCCTGACATTAAAATCCTCCCATTCTGCTTTGGTCCATCTGTTTGGTTGCCATATTCTGGTTCCTCCAACCACAGAGCCTGTGGCTCCAGTTCTTCTCTGGAGATCAGCCAGGGGTGCTGCTGACTCTCACCATTGCTGTGTTCCTGTGTCTGCTGACTGCTCTGAGGCACTCAGGGGCCTTCCCAGACCATTTTGACACAGCAGCTGTCCTGAGCTGTCACAGAGGCTATTAAATATTTAATTCATCCATGACTTGAGGACCAGCCATGATCAAAGGGACAAAGTAGCTGCTGTTCAGTAATGCTTGTTAATGAGTGCAGTTCTGATGAACAGCTCTGACAAGGTCTTGAGAGTATTTTTTAAAATTTCAATTGGGGTGCTTGGATCTGTCACCCTGGGAAGAGGATACCTGTCAGCTCATAGCTGAGCAGAGCATCCTCCTCTTTCTCCCAGCCCCTAAAGACCAGATCTCATCTGGCTTAACAGTGAGGATGCCACATATATTGTGGCTTTTGTCTGGCTACTGGAACTGGAGCCAAGCTTTGAAAAATCATCATCTTTGAATGATTTGGGGAAGAGGAATTGACGAGGAATTGACAAGGAATTCCTTTATCACCCAAGCCTAAACTTGATGGTTTCCCATTTCATTTGGAGACAACCCATGATTTGGAATGAAAACACAGCTCATGCTCTTTGCTTTGCTTTAATGTTCAAGTAAAATGAATTTTCAGCAACTTTTGAAACTGGGTATTAGTTTTCCTGTTGTTCTCACCAAATACAGGGTACCAGAGAACCACTTGCTTCTCTGTATCTTGTCTGTGCCCTTGGATCTGCTGTCAAATCTCAACTGTCGAGGACTCAAAAATCTTGCTCTTCATTAGAAATAGGGACATAAATCATTAGTTTATTGTCTTTCTTGCTTTTAAGAAA
>JAOXNG010000006.1:9686163-9704704 GCA_028566535.1 Scolopax minor | reverse complement strand
TGGAAGAATCACAATCAATGAGTATTATAGCTACTCAGTGACTAGATTATTAAAAAAATAAATTAGGAACTATCCTGGTCAGCCAAGAGTATGCAAGATGTAGCTTTGGGAATGGTCACTTGTGATGGCCCTTCCACAAGCTCATTGAGACATGATCTAACCTTACACCTCAGGTGGTTGTTAGGAAGCAATCAGTGATGACAATTAGCAAGTTGATTAGGTCCCTTCCTTGTTGCTCCTCTCCCAGAAAAGGAGAGGCAGTAGCTGATTAAGAACCCACAGCAGACAGACACTGCAGTGGCTTTGCACCTTTCTACACACTACATCCTCCCCTTTCAGCATCTGGATTTTCTTTTGTGATTTGGGCCTTCTTTCACATCTCGCTTTCCACCCATCATCTCCCCTTCCAAGAGAGGACAAACAAATGCACCCTGACTTCCCAGACAGCACAATCCTCAGGAAAACACATGGTAACACTCAATGCTCCCTGGCTTCTCCATAGGTTTTACAAACAATATTACTCACTCGTGTATCCGTCAGTATTATTAGGCTCAGTTTGAAAGAAGGAAAGCAGGACACTTACCAATTTGTTCACTTTGAGTTGAGAGGAAAAGAACTTGAAGACTTCTGCTTTTTTGTCAAGAGGTTTAATAGTTAACTATACAGGCAAAAGAGAAAGGAAACACAGTGAGGAGGAGGAAAAGCAAAGCTGAAGCTATTAATACTAATGCAAACTTTAGCCCATCTCCACTTCTCTCCAGGAAAGCAGTAATTTTATGATACAAATGTGATGAAAGTGATGCAAAAATGTTTTGCTCAAAAGAATCAGAACGAGGCCTGCTGTTACAGAGGTTGCTCATCTGCTGAAGTAGCGGGCTGGTAGAAGACAAAGCCTCCACAGACTCACCCTGGTGCCAGTTTGGATGGTTTTCATAATTATACAATCTGTGCATTGCAAACTATACTAGGAGCTCTGGAATAAGCAGTGATTATCAGGAAAATAGAGTACATGACTAATCCCCAGAAGCAGTGATATTCTTAAAGTCAGGGAGATGTCAAACACCACTCTGAATACCAATCACTGCAGGTGTAAACAAAATGTAAACAAAGGCCTGAAGGATTTGTTCTTCTGACAATTAGATAAAAGTCCTGGAGCTCCTGCTTTCTCACGTTTTCAGTCCTATCTCCCAAGCTGTTTCCAGAGGACAAGAAGGGCTCTCATGCTGCCAGGTCAATATACACTGTTTTGCTTCATACGTTGTGCTCAGTTTAGCTGCATAACAAAATATGACTCCATTCTTTAAGATCCTGCTTTCTGTGACTCATGGCTTAGCTAGCACTCTACTCCTATAATTCATTTGCAACACAATGTATAATTTCAG
Source organism: Scolopax minor (assembly GCA_028566535.1). Taxonomy (NCBI): domain Eukaryota; kingdom Metazoa; phylum Chordata; class Aves; order Charadriiformes; family Scolopacidae; genus Scolopax; species Scolopax minor. The sequence continues at coordinate 9,703,322 of JAOXNG010000006.1, read as the reverse complement.
GCCATCTGAGTCACCAAGCTCATAATGTCCTACAGCCTGTTTCAACCTATAGGTTAACAACTGATTGAATGTGTTGCCTTGCGAAGAGCAGGACTGTGAATTGTGTCACTGAATACAGAACTTTAATACAGGGCTGCTCAATTTCCCAACAATAGCCAGTTAAAGCAGTTTACTCACTGAGCAGAGAAGTTTCATGTCACATAAAGATCAAAAACCTTTTGAAGGCAGAACTCCTGTAGACTGCACTGCCTGATTTAGAGTCCAGACAGCAAATCTCATCCTCAGCGTTTTTCAAAAGGCCCATCGAAAATGGAACAGGCTGTGCTATCCTTTGGCTGACAAATTCCAGGTATTCCTGTACCAATGATGCTTTTCTTGTTTGGTTTTTCTGATTACAGCCTTCCATGTAGGCACATGATTTGTAACAAAAGTCAATTTCATCCACTCCCCACCGTGCTTTCTATATTTTCTGGTCTCTGAAACCCCAGTGGAATTGCAGTGGAAGGGTTGTGCTGGACTGAAATCCCACACTGACAAATTGGCAGAATTTAGGCAGAAAAACCATGTACATCTCCCTGCATGTCCCATTGCCAGGCATGCTTCAAACCTCTTCTACAAGGACAGCTTCTGCATACAAAAATGGCATTAAGTCTTTACAGATCATCTAATGCCTGCTAAGATAACTGAAGCAGCTAGTCATGGTGGCATTCTTAATATCTTTTTCAGAGATAAACATGCTTGTTTTGCAAAGGACAAGCAGCAGGGAAGGAACCAGAACAGTGGGTTCCACAAGTCTGGAGAGCTCAGAGCAGCCTCTGGCTCCTCAGGGAACAAAGATCACACAGCACATCTGAAAAGCAGGTCTGTTATTTTTAGTTTTGTAACAAAGCTCCCTAGGATTTTCCCCTTCTCCCCCAAATTATTTAAACAGAGATAACTTTCAGCCTGTTCCAAGAATCCCAGCACACACCCATGCACATATAAAAAGAATAGTATATCAAAGCCATCATACCTCTTTCTCACTATAGGAAATGTTTCTGATAGCACTCCACTCAAATGACTTATTTGGAGAGAACCTGTTGTTAATGCTGTAGATATGAATACCTTTGGCATCAACTCCAAGTAGGAGATCTGTATGGTTTTTATTTTGCTAAAAAACAATAGATAGCAGTAAAAGGCATTTATGGTGATATTAAAATACACAACCAAGAACCACCCTTATTTTAACACATTGATATTTATCTGTATTTTTCAGAAATTGGTATTTCCACAAAATATTATAAATGTTGTCACTGCTAGCTAAAAAACCCGGTCCTCTAGGTTGATTATAGCAACTCCAACTTTTAGATTTTTCTCTCCTCCCTCCTGTTACATACCCAGAGCTACTCAGGACCTGTCAGGTTGTAAAACATTAATCTTAACTGTTTTATTTACCTCCTCATTTAGCAGGCAAGTCAACCAAGTCAGGACAATGAGTACACATCCCATCATCAGGAGAGAAAAGCAGAAATCAGGAGTCCTACTTCTAGACTCCCTGGAGAATTTTAAAAGGAACAGTACCATCATCTACAGCAACTGAAAATTGCTAAAATAAAGCACTTACAGCAATTGGAAAGTAATTGACACCATACATTTCCAAATCTTGGGCAATTTTCAGGTAGTTCATTTCAGCTTCATCCCTAGGGAATAAGGCCATGATTATACTTGGAGATTCCTTTCCAACCTTTCTGTGCTTTCTACTTTCCCACTCAAAAAAGAACAGGCAATCCAGTTCCTTGTACTTTTTTTAATTTTGCCTTCTTACAACAATAGAAAAATGATAAAGAAAACAGCACCTCTACAGAATAAAGACAGGAAAGCTGTACCAATTTTGAATCATGTACAGTGCAATCTTTATTAAAATTCGAGTCCAGACTTATCCTTGTGCTAATGTTGCTGCTACAACATTGTTACATCCTGGAGACAAATACTACTATTGTTTTCTATGACATGAGGCTATTTCCTTCAGGAAATAGAGTTCATGGCGAAAGGAGTCCTAAAAAAATTCTAAATAGAGCTTTGGGAAGAGGCCAAAGGGTGAGAACCTCTCTACCACTATTCTTCTCCTTTCAAGGTGAGGCATCAGTAAGTCCTGAGGAAAATATGCAGTAAAAACAGTGCTAAGAAGCATCTAGAACAGCCAAAAAGAGAATTTGAACTGAAATAATAGGAAAGGCTCCCTCTGGGTGCCAACAGCTCCTACTTCTTGCTTAATTGAATTTCCAAACATGTGGAATGTGTTAGAAGTAGCTGAATGCCCACATGGACTAGCATCAAAACTCACTCCTGGAATCAAGATGCCATGTCTTCACCATTTTGGTTCCTTGGTGAGTATGGCGATACTCTTTTTCATAATGTATAAAATATATCAGACTCTTTCTTTTATTCTAGAGGTAGACTGACATGATATGGCTCGAGAACAACAGCTGCTGCATATGGCAGACACAGCAGCTCCAGGCTGACAGCCTAAAGTAAAAAGATTAATCTCACAGGGCAAACTGCAAATTCAACACAGTTCAAACGTTCTGCAGGATCTTCTCTGTTGGCATACGTGGACTCTGATGAGACAGGACTCTGATTTTAGATATGTTAAGTCATGAATCTCTGCAAAAGCCCTCTGTTCACTTCAAAGCAAGTCCAGTTTACAAGCACTGGAAGCCCTTACACAAAACACTGTCTACCTGAGATGAGTGGGTCTTTTTATCCTTAGTTATCTATTAACATCACATCTTGGAAACCAGTTTTTTCTTTGCTCACTCTACAAAAGCCAAATTTCACTTAAGACAGCAAATAACCAGTTACTGAAATGTATGTGATTTCCAAAGAATGAAACGCTTTCCATACCTAGCAATACCCCTGTGCTCAGCATACCAAGCAGTAATCTTTTCTTCCCACATCTCTGCTGTCAGCTGATACTGCCTGAGGACCTACAGATAAAGGAAAGAGTTTGGTTTCCTTTGAAGATACAAATGCATGTGCTGTCTCTCCCAAGCAACACGAATGCAGCAATGCAGTTCACAGCTCAGTCATTTTGCCAAGTTCAGGGCAAATGCAAACAGTTTCTAATGCTCTGGTTAATCCCACAGCAATATCTGTGCTGGGAAGAATAGATTCAAAGATTTGTTTTGATACAAAATAAAGACTTACCCTTTTGGGTAAAAGTTCATCATGGGCTAGAAAGCCTGGCTCATGAAAATTTGGGTCGTAGTCACCATACTGTCCCAAGAAAAGAAAAGAAACTTCTGTTTGATGTGGTTACTTGAGACAGAGTTTATTGTGGTTCTCCTATATACAGGGTTCTCCTATAAACAGGTTCCCCTTGTCTGTTGTCCGTGGAAGCTACTTCAGGCCTTTGTACTGTGCAAGTGGCTCCAATACCACCACTATGATGTCCTATAGCCCCAGACTTCAGCCCCAGCAGCTCTCAGTAACTGCAGATATGAAGGAATCTCCAATGACTTCACATCCTTCTCTGAACTACAAGCGACATTTAGGAGTATAAGCTCCCCTACTCCTATAGCCTCCTGCATATAGGCTGGGCTGCTGGAGAGCTAGCCCTACTAAGAATTTGTGTTCATGTCCTGCTATTGTAGATGTGGGGCTCTTTGTAGCCCAAAGTGAGCTATATTCTGAGAGATACCAAAAAACATCATGTCCTTCCATTGGAAGCTCTGGTATCAGCACTTCTTGTATCCATAGATATTTTTTAAATGAACAGGAAAGAATTCTAGCTGGGATTACATTAAAATGATAGGGCCAAAGAAATCCCCTAAGTTGTGAAAACAGAGTATATAATATCAAAATCCTTGTAGTGGCATCTCATGCTTATTCTTCTAGCTGTGCCTGAACTTCACAAGATGACCTACTTCTTTAATAGCAAATTTTAACACTGCTGTGTTTTACATAATATTATGTGCATTTATCAAAAAAGAAAAAAATCAATTAAAAAAGAGGATATCTACGTACAAACCTTGGCCTGAACAGCATAAGAAGCCAGTAAAACTGTTGCTTCTGGAGAACAATAGATTTCCTCATCCAGTATTTGTTTCTTAACCTAAGTCAAGAGAAAAAGGGGCAAATTAAAGAAGCTCAAATTCAGGACTTATGTCAGTCTTGAAATGAAACTAGACATGCCTGGACTTTGACTTGGCACCAAATAACACTCAGTTAATAACAGCAACAATAAAAAGGCATTCAGAAACACAGGAAGCCTTTACTTGGCATTACATATAATGAAAAAAACCCAAAACTTTTAAGAGTTAAAGCATCTTAAGTTCATAGAAATGCCAGTTGACTGGCACACATTTATATAAGGAGTCCTGAAAAGGAATGTGTTATAAAACATGAATGTTATTGTCTGCACTTCATTCCTTTAACAATTCTTCTTTTTCTTCTTGCTTTTGAAGAATTAGCTTTATAACATGTAAAGCATCACATTTTAGGTTGGAAGGGACTTCTGGAGGACATGTAGTCAAAGCAGATCCAACTAGACCAGATCTCTCAGGGCTGTCCAGCTGACTAGTACTGCCAAGGACAGAGACATACTGAAAACTATGACAGTATGTTCTCAAGCTTTCACAAGGAGAGAATAAAGGAGACCCCACAAAGGGAAGCCAACTAATAGAGCACTTTATTCAATTAAGAATGGCCTAAGCACAACAAAAACATAGGGGGTTAAAAATAAAAACCTAAAATAAATGGTATAGAGTCTTTTAAAATACTTTCCATCTTAATAATCTATGGTGCTACCAAGATCAGAGGTGTAATAGTTGAAAGATGTTGCTTGATTTTAAATCAGTTGGGTAATTTCTACTTGGAAACTGACAAGAGAAGGGGAAATTATTCTTCACAAATTCTCCTCTCAGGTGTAATGTATTTAACCTACTAACAAGCACAAGACAAGAAAATTTTGCATAATACACAGTCAAACATTTCCATAAAGAAAAATTACTTGAGATAGCACTGAGCTATCTTTACAAATACTCCTTGGCACTGTAGGTATTGTGAACTGAAATGAACCATAAAGAAAGTTTTTCTTTTAAATTTAGTCTCTGGTGAGCACAATATATGAACCTGAGTTACAATACAGGGAAAATTCTTTCTAGGCTGTTAAAATGGAAAGAATGAAAAGACTGGAAAGACTTTTCTTCCAAATTGGAAAGCTCCAGCTTTCATACAGCATGGTGCAAATCATACATTTCAGAATTTAGAACAACTTAAGATAAATCCCTCATAAGTGGGGGATTTTTTTCTGCTCAGGTCTTACAGGGACATTGTTATATGTCTTTATAAAGGAGCAAATTACCTAATCTTTAAACAGACAACATTTAGCTATAGTCATTTACATTTATTCACACATTTTGCAAAAAGCTGTTATGCCACATTAATTTGTAAAGGTCTAAGTAAGTCAGTCGAGCTGAAATCTGTAGGCATCCAGATGTCTGTACATGTTTTTTCTATTAGCATCCAGGTGTGATCTTAAGTTCTTATAGTCAGGAAACTTAGCAAGTTCAAATTTGTTTCAGTCTTGTTTTTCTACTTTGGAATGAGAAGAATTTGCTAATTGCATATCTGCTAGTCAAGACAGGTTCAAGGAGAAAAGAAAAAAGTGAAAAAAAAAAAATCAGGATTAAAAGACTAGGAAAAGAGTTCTCCCCTCTCATTCCTTTCCAAAATTAGTTTAAGAAACAAATTGCCAAGTGGTTAAGAGTTCTGGATGAAGTTCTAGTTAGTATATTAACCCTCAAACAGCAGCATTTTCTCATTACTTCATTAACACACGCTCCTCAGGGAACAAGTATATTTACTGTGTTTATTCACAGATGCAGAATGAGTGTGTTCCATGCACCCAATCTACAGGCACAGACACATACTGCCAAAAACTACTGCCAAATAAAGCAACACACCAGAAAGCTGTGATTTGCAGAGGACTCCACAGCAATTCAGCAGAGAAGCTGGATGTCACAGACATTGGAACAAACAGCTGACCAACCTGTGACTACCCAAAACTCAATGCTCATATACCTATTGCTACAGCTACAGAGCCACAGCATGGCTTTGCTTGGTCAATGCACCTCTATTTTGATAATGAAGCATTGTGCTCCAAGAATTTGTTCCTTCATCTACTTTTTAATGGAGCCAAGAGAACTCTTAACAGATTCTAGGACAAGAGAAAACAAAAAGGCAGATAAGAAAGCTGCCTCTGCAAAGCTGTAAGCATCAATCCATGTATGGAGTTAACTTTATTACTTTTATGGTTTCCATCTCATGGAAATCTCTAAATTTGTAAGAACCACCATGGTTTATGGACCAAGCTGTGTTCACAGAGCTACTAACTCTGCTCTTGAGCACAGTACTGCTGTCCTGCAGCTCCTCAGTAGCTGCTGCTCTGGCAGAGCTGAAATGAGTTCTGTTATCTGTAATGAAGACTTGTCAGGGCTGGGGATTTATTCTTCTAGCCCAAGTAGAAAACTCAAACTGTGTAATTTGACTGGCAGATGTCAGGGTGTGCAAGTTTAGACTTTTCAGAATACTGACACCATACCAAGGGAACAGCACTTCACATGCAGGGGCTAACAGACAGTATGATGCCTCCAGACTTTGTCTTTAAAAGGATCACACATTGTGGTGAACCTCCTGTTTGAGTCATGGCTCTGTATGCTGCTCCACTCCTTTTTTCAAGACTTGCTAGATGAACAAACCTTTGTTTCAGAATGGATATCAAATTCTATGATCTTTTTTTCACTATAATCCCAAATGAACATTTAAGGAGGACAGGTTAGGGAGTTCTTGTTTTCTAGTGACTGTGCCTTCTACACTCATACCCAACAAGATCTCCCAGTAACCACCTAGTCTATTTTTAGGAAATTGCAAGTTTTAGTTTCAAGGATAGGCTGTGGTCACAGGTCTTGTTCTCTCTGCAGCTGATATGGATGAAAAAGCTTATTGTCACCAACTGCTTATCACCATTCCTTCACTCTTCTCCACCTTCACAACTGCCACTGTAATTGCTTGTGTAGTCACTCGCCCACACGGTGTGTACATCTAATAACAGGTCTCTTCTAATTCTGCTCATTTTGAAAGAACTAGGTTAGGGAATGGTTACACAAGAGGTTAAACCAGTAGCTCTAAGACAACGATGACAAGGAGCTGTTGAGACTCTCTTCATCCACCTTAGCTGCAGCCAAAGCAGACCAGATGCCAGAGTCCTCAACATAACTTCTGAAGCTGATAAAAATGATGGCTTCACTTTAAGCTTCTCAGTACTGCCAGGTTTAGGCAAAAACCTTCCAGTTCTTCAAGCAATGTCAGCCTTGCATGGATATATTCTTTTTTAAACACATACTATAGGAGCAAAACAAGTCTGGAATATCAAGATGTGGAATTATCACCCAAATAGCTAGGTGTAAAAGTCATTTTACATGAAACTACAGGTTCCAGCAATTTAATTCCCATTCCTAACACAAACAGTAAGAGAAGCCACCAAGAGAACAAAAAGCTGCAGAAGGCAAACACTATTCAGCTTTACCAGCACACAAAACCACAGCAGTCAGAGATGTTTGAATTTCATAAAAGCATGGTCTTTAGAGACACTGATACATTCTGCAGCAGAATCATTCTGAGACTAACAGGTGCCAGCAAGATCAAAGACAAATCTACAGGACTGGGGTAAATACAGAAGGAATTCATGGTTAAAAACTGTTCCTGACCTGAAGGAAGAATAAATGCTGGGTAATTTCCTGTAATAGTTCCTCTTCTACCTTCTCTGGGTAGAATTTAGCCAAAAAATGAAAGCTAATGGGATCTTCTTTGGGGATTTCTTGATCTAAAACCTGTTTAAAGATAAAACAAAGTCAGCAGCAAAAATAGTATGTGTCTCAAAATAGTATTCCAGAGGGTAATCAGAAAGCAGACAATAATCCATTTAAAGCAGGGTGGGAATGCTGAGCTTTAATCTGATAGTGATCAGTGTGTGATACTTCAGGACAAATGCAAGAAGCAATCAGATCAAATAACACAAAATTTAGTCTCAAAAAATATGATACCATCTAAAATTGAGTTTTCACATAACACATTCCTTTAGCTCCTGTGCAAAAATAAGGAAATATTTAAGTAGAAAATTGCCATGCTGTTACTTTTTGTTTCCTATACCTTTTTGTCCATCTTTAACCAGGTGCACATTCCTTTTATTGTATACTGCAAGCCGAAAAACCAAGTTTCCCTTAAACCAAGCGCTCGGCACACCAAATCAAACAAGTCCTTTCCCTTCCACTTCATCTAAAAGAAAAAGAAAATTAAGAAAAACAGGTATGTCTTGAATGAATTTGCTCCATTTTTAGTCAATCAAACCAGGCTACGTGTTTGTCTTTCTCCTATGCACTTATTTCAGCTTTAGCTTTTCAATGAAATCCACTTATTGCTGTCTACAGCAAAGGTGCAATAGTTAAAATGCTCAAACTCCTCTTCCTCTCCTCCAGAGAAGCACTCAGAGAGAAACTGAGGTCATTTAACCACACCATCATGCACTTCACAAGCACAGGGAATGAGGGTTGTACCATTGACTTCCTAGGACACGGCAAGGCTTTATTAATACTTGTAAAAATCTTATTCACTAATTTATACAAATTGGAGAAACTGAGAGAAGGCCAGAGGAAATCAAAGTAGTATCAGGGCACAGCACAGAAATGCCAATCAAAGCAAATCCATCTTCCATAAACCTCAATTATTTCAAGCCTTTATGCTACTCTGATTTAAATGAACAGGAGCTTGTTTTCTAGGGTAATTTCCTAGCTGGGCTCCACAGAGAACAGAAACTTTGATTAAAGGCCTTGAAATTCACACACATATGACATCTCATTTTCACTGAAGAGGCAGCGCATCTATTTCTTCTCTCTGGTTACATGATTTTGTCTAATTGCACAGGTCAGCCACTAAAAACTTAATGACAAAAAAAAGAACTTTTAGGCATTATTTGGATGGAAAACAAGAAATCATGTCACCAAAAAAGCAGTATCTGGGGAAAGGGAAGGAATATATGAAGCTGGATTTGATAACAAGGACTCTGATCTCCGAATCGAATGTTCAAATCCTGTATTTTCACAATTCTGCCTGCAAGTATTCTAGATCATTGTGACTGCTTGTGACTAATCCATTCTGCCTCTGAGGGGCCTAGTAAATGAAATACTAAATGCCCCAGAAGAGAGTCCAATCTTTCATCAGTTCCATATGATCTCAGGTTTCTAACTCCTCAAAATAACTGTATGCCTGTCTTTGCTTTTGCTGGATGATTAGGAATTAATCAGGCACAATTCTGTCTCTTCAGCTGTGGAGCCCAATTCATTCAGCAATTGATCATTTGCTATATTTGTTTTCTTCCATATTTTTTTGCAGTCAGGATTTCTCTAGCCAATTTACTAAATAGCCCTAGCTAATAGGAGTAAAGCCAGCTTTGTCATTTGATCATTTCTCTCTTCTGTCCAGAGATGTAAAACAACCATAATAGCCAACGAAATAAACTGCAGTTTAGAAATGACAAATCACATAGGAAAAGAATGTCCCAGATCAACTGAGCACAGAAGTACCATCTTATAAATTATTTTATAAGCAACATCTTAAGAACAACTCTGACCAGATTTCTTTATCCAAGCCAGCAGCATCTTAGAGCCATGTCACTACCAAAGAATTTTGTGAAGAAGTAGGCATACTTACAAAGAGGCCCTGCATCATGTGCTGGAATACTTATGAATAAATAAGACCTGCTGCTAATTTAGTTGTGTCATAATCAAATGGCTTTCATGGAAACATCTTTAAATTCTGAAAAGTCAGAATTGTTTAAAAGAAGAATGCAACTGAGCCTAATTGAGTCATTGTTTATAAAAGTAATAGGTCAGTTTTAAGACCATGCATGAACTGATAATCTGAACTTTGCAAATTTATGCCTTGCTAACACAAAAGTCAATCTCCATCTTTCCAGCATTGTACTGAGGACTCTTACCTCACAGCTGAACTCCATTTCAGCATCCACTGTTATAATTTTGACTTTAAAAGTCTTTGGTTGTTTCTTTTTCAAGCCTCGGATGGACATATTTTTTAGTTTATGAGGACAGCCACACCTGAAATCAAACATGCGTTACATTTAGGGCTGGAAATTCAGCAATATTTTCTTGGTGAGATTCCAAAGTAGGATTAGTCCAAACTTGCAGAATAAAGTCACCTTCAAATACACATTTTTGTGTCCAAGACTGTAAGAATGAATGTTGAAACAAAACATTTAGTTTACTCCTTAAAAAAAAAAAAAAAAAAAAATCAATTGATCTTGTCTTTCTTCTCTGACTTTGGCAAACACTGGGCTCTGAGAGTACTAGAAAGACCATCATTCAGAGCTCATGTTGCAGGATCCTGCCCCTCATGCAACTGAGGGCATTTAGGAAACCTCCAATCCATCCCTCATGCTCCGTATAACCACACACATCCATGCAATCCAGCAGCCTCTCGCAGCAACACACTGCAATGGATGAATGTTTACAGTTTCATAAATAATGCCAACACAAGTAGGACATTCCTAACCCCTTTTACTATATCCAAGCAAAAGTCCCTTTTGCAGTAAAGGTCTCTGCAGTTTGTACCAACACCAAAGACATCAAGTGGAGGCTCCAGTTGTAAAACCCAGCAGCTACATCACACAGCAAAGCCTTATGATATCAAATCCAACTCAATTCTCCATCAGTTATGGCTCCCTGAGCAACTAACTTACTGAGTTTCTTTACAAAATTACTTATTGATTCCCCGAAATGATACAAATGCCAAGAATATATGCAGAGAAATTAAGCTGGATTTACTCTGTTGTTTCATGCATACTAACTCACAATGATGAAAGCCATTTAGAACAGATTTTTTTTTTTCTAGTGGAGTTGAAGTGAAATGAGTAAGACTATTACAGTGTGGCAGACTTCCAACCTCACCTTAAGGATTCCAAAATAAAGTTCTAGCTCATACGGAAAAGTTCCATTTCTCTGTACTGATCCCTTCTTTGCTTCTACTGAGTCTAAATTGGCTTGCAAACGTAGTGATTATTTTCCACTTACTTTACATATGCCCCACATCCAAAAATTTCAAGTAGCTAAATAGCAGGTAAAATGTATATTGAAGCTTTTTTTTTTCCAAATTGTAGAGAAGTTGAGGCAGAGAACAGATGAGTTAGTTACCAAATCATATGGACGTCAGCAGCAGAGTTGACAACAAGTACTTGAGACCACTCAGAGCAGGGAAGAAAAGCTCAGGAGGACACTCATCTTTCTGCCACCATTCAGACCAGTTGAGGAGTTCTCTCCCTCCAGTTGGCTCTGATGAAGCTTCTGCTGAAGTCTTGTTCGTTTTGGGGTAACACACCTCAGGAAAGATAATGGGCTGACTGGAAAGAATCCAAAGGAGAGATATGATGGCTAGAAAATAATCTGGTAAAATGAAAGGACTGGTTACTACAGAGAAGGTAAAGTGTGGCAAGACACTGTAATGTCTGTTCTTCATGACCACAATGGTTAGAACACTGAATAATGGGCTTCATTAAATTGCAGACACGTTGCACACAGAAAAAAATCGCTAACAATAAGAATGTTATGACACTGGAAAAGCATGGGATGGAATTTCTATCTTTCTGAACTTCTTTCCAAAACAGCATGATAGTATCTACTCCTACCACAGGACTGGCATTTTCCCAAGCTGGACCCTTCTGCTGGTCCCTGACACTAGTCCTAGGACAGCCCAGTTCTCACTGCCACAAATCAGTGCAAGCCAGGGTGCTTCAGGGATAGGAATATCCAGAGCCCAAATCCCATCACCCTCAGAGGACCCCCTTGTCCTCAGGGAATATTTTTCTGAGGAGTGAAAACCAGACCTTGCCAGAGTGTGTTTCCTCTATAATTTAGGCAACACCTCATGGCAAAGCTCAGGTTCATTCTATTTAGCAGAGAAAAGTGTTTTCAATTAAGGGCAAAGGAATATTTAAAAAACAGAAAATTACCATAATAGTATGGTGTATTGTGACCACAGCAATATTGGAGAGCAACGTGAAGGCATCCGAAACAGCAGTAATTATTCCACTATTTTTTTTTTATCTCCAATCTGCAAGTTGCAACACATCTAACAGCAAAATTATATTTTAACCTGTTACATCCCAAAGGTCTTTCCTGTCCAATTTTCTTCAAAACCCAAGATTTACTGTAATAATTGTACCATTGGGTACAGTAGTTAAAGCAAGAGAACTACAAACTACTATACAACACTGGAAACAACTGCTTCATCTGTTAGTTCTAAAAGAAACACCAACAGCTGAAGACAGAGCTTCATAATTCATATTTAAGAAAATGCTTCATAATTCATATTTAATAGGTAATTTGAAATGGCCAATTGAATTAAACAGGAACTTGGAGTTATGGCCAGTACAGAATATTCTCAAAGAGATATGGAAAATGCTGAACAGATAAAATTGAACAACTGGAGAAGAATGCAATAATTTTCTCAAAATATGAAAAAAAACACCAGAGCCCTTCATTTTTACTTTGAAGTTCATTCTTTTTTTCTTGTATAACCTGGTTGAAACGACAATGTAATTTGTTCAACATTTCCAATAGCATTTTTCCTTTCCAGAATTTTTATTCCATGGAAAAGTACATTCTGACTCACAGTGAAAAGACATTTTTGAATATCAAATTTTCCCAAGCAATGTAAACTGCATTTTAATCAATAGCACTGGTAAAGAAATAGAAAAGGTTTTCACTCTGTCAGATAAATGAAGCAAAAGCACTTAACAGTCAAATTTGTAGAAAAATAACTTTTTTAACTAAGAGAATTCTTGATGAATAAGACAATCTGGGTTTGCAATCTTTTGTTTAAACACAAAAGCAATCCACTCTCTAGGTCCCTGCTAGTAACATTTAACTGTGAATCATGTGCAATGTGTTTCAAGGTAGAGTTTCTGTTATTGAGTTCCAGTGATTTATTTCTGCAGTTGCCAGAGGGGTCTAAGCTCAAAACCCAGAAGCAGCACAAAGCAATAGATCAGAGCATGTCATAACCTTACCAAATAACACATTAATCCAAAATAGGGTGGGGTGATAAAAAGATTCCCATCCAGCCAGATTCTGTCAACAGATAGTTCAGAAGCTGTTAAAGTTCACAGCTGTGAAAGTTCACAGCTTCTCCTGCACCTTATAAAAACCAACCGAAAGACAATAAAAGCTTTGCTGGATGCATGGAACAGAAATGCAGCCACGAGGAATATAATTTGCAGGAACTAAACAGTCCTGACTTTGCCTTTTAGGCATGTTGATGTCCAAGATGAAAGAACTGACATCCACGAGCTCTGGCTGGATTATAGTCTTTTCCCTTCTTGACAATATGATTCTAGTGCCTGAGCAAAACTGGGAACAGCAGGCAATAGCAAGAACTGGCAAAGCGACTCTTGCAAAGGACTGATGCTTATCTGCATCACAGCACTAGATGGGCCTCGTTACACCACTGGGTTGCACATTTGAATGAAATTGGAAATAACTCACACATCAGATATCACAGTATTAACTGAAACGTGCAAAGGGAAAGAAAATGAAATCAGCACTCCCCCCCAAAAGCTCAATAAATCCACAAGTATTCAGCATATTAGACATAAACAGAGAAATACCTCAATGAACAACCTTCCCAAGAGTGAGAGTACAATTTACTTTCAGTTTGACATTTCCAAGGTAAACGGATGGTTTGCAGAGCTCTCCACAGTATAAAGATTTCCCTTCACGTGGCACTCGCTCTCGGTGAGAACTGTGCATGAGCTATTACCATCCAATCACACTTGGGTCAGTCACACTTCAGTGAAAAAGCATCTGTTTTCACACACACTATTTTCTAAGGTGAGACATCCTTAGTCTGAGTTGCAGACAAGCTAGGAATTAATGGCAATTGTGATACCCTTCTCATACCCCAAAAGCAGCCTGCTGTAAAGGACCAACACATGCACAGGGGCAGCAACTGCACTATCTGCTAGTGAAGTCCCTAAACGAGCTGCAAATATAAACCCCTTGGGAGTGCACTGTATTTCTTTAGAAACAAAGTTTGGGAAGTACTTTAAGAGCCACCAACAGAAGATGCTTGAAGCATCAACTACAAACAAAAGTACATTAACATTTCTATACTTGAGTTCAGAGATTAATGCAAGGAATTTGAATGTAGACAATACAGGAAAGTGTTGTGGGCTTTTTACAGTTGTTGACTCACACTTCTGCCTGTGCTATCTGCCCTGCCCAAGTAACAATTCGCTGTTTTAAAATGGGTCAACAAGATAAAGATTTTTCTTACCATTCAATCTAAAAAGAAGTTATCTAAAGTCAGCAGACAGAATCAAGACTTACCTCACAGATCATTTTCTGAAGAAAGAAGAAAAAAATCTTTTTAATTCAAAATTCCGTATTTTTCAGCAGACGTCAACATCCAGCCCTTAGAAGTTATGCCACTGAAAATAAAATCCAAGAATTTTTATACTTGATCCTCTCTCCTTTGTTTCCTATGAACTGCAGCATGTTAGCGCCCTCTGAAAAATCAAAGAATTGCTTTCCAGGTGATACGAGAGGCTCTTAACCATTTACTGCCTGTGACAGCAAGACTCCTCCCAATTTCTCACCACTGTAATTTGAGCAGTAAGACACTAAAATAAGAGAAGCCCATGAATCTTGATGTGGAGACCTGTAAGAAGTGATAGTGAATCTCCAGATAGCCCCTTTGGTAGTATTTGATCAAACTATTTCAACAGTGTCTCCAGTCATACAAAGAACAGTCTGTTTTCACCACACCCAGCAATAAATCATCAGAAGGAATTGATAACAAACCGAAGCCATCCTCAGCTTTTACTAAAGCTTCACTTCAATATAAATTTAAATGCAACTCTTATAAAAACACATTTAGCATTTTATTTTAAGAACTAAATGAAAGAAAAAGCATGATGGAAATTTAAATTGAAACAGTTAATACATCCACAAACACACAAGAGTTCCAAAACACCTTTTAATCGATGCAACATCAATAATGTCTCACACCTTAACTTTTCCTTTAGAAGAAAGAACAACTTAGAAGAAAGGAATGGGAAAAAAAAATCTAAAAACTCAAAATTCTAAATGCAGCCCCAAGTGTTAACTTCAGCTTATCAAGGAACAAGAAGTTACATGTGGCTGTGTAATGGAACTGCCCTTATAAAAAACTTGACTGTAGGTGCATAAATGTGGAAATGAATTAAATTTATTTCAAGTTGCTACATTTCCATTACCTAGGCTAAATCTCATAGTATTATAATCACATGACTGTTTATCATAATATGTAAATCTCAAGAGCTGTCTCTTACGGATTTAATATTAATTAGAAAGCAGTTTATGCATTAGTCCTATATCCCATGCTTCTGGACACACATAAGAAAAAGTTTAAGGAAAAAAAAAGCCTCAAATACATTGGTGTCAGCTTTGAGAGATGTAAGCAGAGTCCTGCAAAGTTTCATCAACACTTCATTTTAATTAACAACCCCCTACACACACCATGCTCAGCAGAAAAACATTAGTTCATATGCAACTGTACACATTTCCAGGGCACAACACTTGCTACTAACAAAGCCCTTCGTATCATTCAGTTCCAGATGATGGTCTTGGTATCTACAACAGGATGAATGCATCACTAATAAATATTTAAAAAAAAAAAAGTGTGATCTGCTTACCTTGAGGAAAAGAATTTGGCTGCACCAAGTACAGGAATGCATGGACTATTTTAAACAAAATTCCTATTGGCCCGGGTTCATGGTATACACCTGTATCATACGTCTTGGCTGGGACGAATCCAAAATCCAAAGTCCCAGGAGGTGGTTTGTATATAGGCTGCACCTCTGAAATAGTACTTCCACAGAAGAGCAGCAGCAGCAGACAGAGTTCCACAGCCATAGCTAGCAGTATTCATAAAATTGGAGGTAGAAATAATTGTCCCACCAAATCTAGAAGTCTTCAATACATTCACTCAGGGGTTAGCTTTCTAGCCAGGAACACACCGGTGCAGCCCCACACCTTCTATTCTTTAATGTATTCTTGCTTCACAGTGGCACAGAAGCCTCTCGTGGAAACGATTCAGCGCACCATCTCTGGCAAGAAAAAACCAAAAAAGAGCTCATTAAGGTGGTGCAAGCAATGAGGAAAGTGAAAGAAAAGTGAATAGAAAGACAACCTCCAATCTTCTGTGGATATTGCAGATATCAATAGTTGTAAGAGCAAGCCAGATAGGATACAAAAGAAGAAAAAAAAAAAAAGATTGAAGTTTGTATGTAGTAGACCATATTATTCACAATGTACTTGAAAGAGTGGAGAAAAAACAATTATATACAGTTCCAGGTCAGTGAGTTTTCAAAAACAAAGCAGAGCATTGGGACAGCTCCAAGGGAAACAGAACTAGAGGAACAGTGTATGAATTGCACTTTTAAGTGCAACATGTCATGTCACAACAGTTACACAATGCATTTAATCAGCCACCTGATGTTACTGGAGTTGATGGCAATTATTACAAGTCACATCCTGTAGCTTCCTTAGTCTCAACCTTTCAGTAACACCTTCCCAATGCCAGCTATTCCTAATCGTCCTCCAAGAATGAGGAAAGAAATTATTTGCCATTGAAAAGTTAACAAAACCCAACAAAACTTCACACAGGTGACAATGGTTTCAGTCATTACTTTCTATTAACTCCAGGGCTCTCCTTAGGAACTGGAGATGTCAACTCAACAATTTTTATTCGTAGCTTGCTGACTGACATTAAATGCCTTTGGATGCTTGCACATTAAGAACATTCTAAATCTACAAAAATCACAGCAGTTTAATCAACCACCACTTAAGAAATGTAAACTGACACACACCACCACCCCTGGGTTTCCAACGAAACACCTTCATCTACTTGGGGCTAGTTAAGACCCCTTCACTTCAGCATGGGCCATGGTGACCTCCAAGGAAACAGACCAAAAATAACAAATAAAGGGCAACAGAAAGACTTCTGCCCCTTTCTGACTTTGGAAGTCGCATGCAGGGTGTGTCACTGGTCATCACACTGACTTTACCACC
>JAOXNG010000006.1:9553963-9569269 GCA_028566535.1 Scolopax minor | reverse complement strand
GTCTGGAATGTTGAGAGAACTGAATAGTTTCACAATAGAGAGGGACGCTGTTAGTGCTTTAAGGGAACTGGGCACAGAATGCAAGTCCCGTGGGATACATGTCAGCATCCACTGAAGTCAGCAGAGCTATTGCAGTTGATGTTATCCATGGATGCTTTATTGTCGTTATATTGTCTATATTACTACAATTAAATCTTTTACATATAAAATTCAAAAGTAGATAACAAATGAGCAACATACTTTGAAACATGGGTTTATGTTATGTTAGCCTCAGTGTGAGTAGGGGAAATGCAGCAGAATGAGCTGTTCTTGCTGTTGTATCCTGAGAAATGTTGTAAAACATAACACAGGCTGAAAGTTACTGTTGCATGTGAGGAAAGATAGGATTTGCCCTGCTGGGAAAGATGCTTTTGGTACCAGTAATAGGAAGTCAGTGATGCTGTTCATACATCCACTTGTTTTTTACTGCCTTGAGTAAAAGTAGCCCAACTTGTCTGGTGCTACCACTTTTAGTACCAATGAAAAGGTGCATCAGGGGTAGAAGACCTGGGAGCTGAAGATTGAGCTGTGAATATCCCTTGCATTGGAATGGGAGAGTTTAGTCCATTTTGCACTTGAATTGCTGTTGGAATTCCTCATCTCTTGCCTCCTTCCTTCTGTCTTGATAGAGGGAAGCTCTGAAACTAGGAAAACCTCTCCTAAGTTCTTACTATGTCAGAAGTATCTATGACTAGACAAAAGAACTCTCCAGAAAACATTGTGGTTTAAATGTACATGTTTTAAGCAATAGATTTAAAAACATGAAGTGTCAGTGATCTTTTTAGAGGTGTGATGCCATATACTTTGATATTTTTCTATATTATATGCAGAAAACCTTCTCAATAATATTTTGGTTTGGACAAAAATTTGGACAAATATTACCTCTTTAAAGATTCTAAAAAGTGTTTATACATTTGATATTAACATGAGATTTCTTTCCTTTCTGTTTAAGTCATAATCTTTTAAAAATTAAGCATACTGTTTAGTTGACTATTTAAAAATTTACATCAGAATTCACTTATAATTTCTTGCTTTCTGAATGTGAAACTGATAGTTGATTCATGAGAGTTAGAACTGAAGAAAATTGTATTTCTACTTTATAAGTTTTTCAAGCTGGTCTTGTTTATCAGTTTGGAATTCTGGTATTTCAGCACAACAAAAATTGTTGAAGATTTGAGACTGACTCATTTTCTATCCATTGTTAGAAGACAAATAATATTAATATTTTCTGACGATAAGGTGATTTTTAATTTAAAAATTGTCTTAAATAATTTAACTTCAGATAGATTTCACAGGCTCATTTACACAGTGATGTAACCCTTCTATATAACCCTTTCACTTATTTAACACAATAATTCCCTTAATAATTCTTCTGTAGCATTATTATTTCTAACAAAGAATGTCTTTGATCCGTAGGGATTTCTGTAGTGATAGCCTGAATGCAAACATTCTGAAGAATTGCATTTACCTAACAACAAAAGCTATATGGTTTGTGAAACATGAATGAAAGCTAATGCGTGTGTGAGCTCACTTGCTGAAGTTTCACTCTAGTCAGCGAAATGGAAGTTGAAGTTCATCTCAGCGTATTTCAGAGGGTCCTTTTCATTTAAAAACAATGATAGAACCTGTGGAAGTTTGTGGACGAATTTAACTCGTTTGAAAGTGATGAACATGACAGTTCTATTCAAACTGTTGATGGTGCTTAACAATACATTGTACCTTTTTTCTTTTTCTTTTTATAAGCTGCTGTACAGACCTGAGAAGAGCCTTTTTTTCCTTTTGTATGACAACTTTCTGTTGTGTTGGCAACTGACTGCTCAGCAGAATGTGTTGTTCGGGAATACAGGGTCTTCTGTGTTAGTTTTTCTCCCTTTTTTTTTAAATTTAAAAATATAAAATTGCAGTATCCAGTAGCAATAGAGATATGATTAATCTAAATATGTATGAGCTTGAGTCAAAGAGAGTGCATTCAGCTTTCCAGTGGTGGATAACGACTCATGCTTAATTGCAGCAGAATTAGTAGGGAAGTGTTTGGATAGTGGAAAACGGGAAGTTCTCAGCCTTGCCCTGCTAATAAAGCAGTAGCCACATAAAGAGTCAAAGAATAAAGTGGAAATGCAATAAGGTATTTTTACTCAGTACAGTGTGTATAGATATAGTGCCATATCTGTATCTATACATACATGTGTACATTGTACTAAAAATACTATTTTTTTCCTGTGCTCTTGACTAAGAAATAAATAGTCTGTGTAATCTGAATGATTCTTTCCTGTCAGTCTTTATTCAAATAAAACTGGAGGCCCTTTTTGGTAAGGCAGAGGCAAGGCAATTTTGGTTTAGTTTGTTTAATGGGGTGAGTGGATGAAATAGTGTGACTGAGTAAAAAAATAAATGTGTTATGATTTATGGGGCATATTGTGCAAAATCTACAGTATATTTATAATATATTATATAATTATATAATTCTACTAACAACATGGAAAAACTATTTTCCAGAGGTGGCCACAACTTGGTAATTATAGAATCACCAAAAATAGATTTCATTATGATTTTTTTTTTAAACTTTATGAAAGCAGTATCTGTTATTTTAGAGCCTGTGCGACTCAGCAAAGAAAAATTTTAGTTGGTTTCATTTGGGATATAAATTAATCGTTTTTTGGGGTTTTTTTGTTTTAGAAAAGACGCAAATGCCGCATTGCTGAGTAACTTTGAGGTAAGTTAATCTGGGTCCTGGGTTTAAATCAGCCATTTAAAGCTGTAATTAGTCACTTAAATACTTTCCTGGAAGCTGAAAATTGCCAGTGATAACAAGCAAGACCTGTATGTGATTTCAACCTACTCCATTTGATCTGTTATTAAGAAAAAATCTTTAAGAAAATCTAGTTCTCTGAAAAATTATTAGTTTTCAATTTTCACTGGTGATGGGTACTGCAGTACAATTTGGTTGATCCCAAATCTATAAAACCAGATATAAATATGTTTTTCAAATAGAAGAGGAACAGATCTTTAGAATGTCAGTAACTTTAACTTCAGCCTTATTATATTTACTCTGTTGAGGTGCGGTCAGTTTGTTGAATCCTTTTGTGTGTGGTGGACACAAGGATTGCTGGAGTCTCTTTAATATTGCAAATAAAAATTATTGCAGAAAAAATCAAACATTTTTTGCAGGTGGATACTGCTAGAATCAATGTTTCCTATTTAACTTTAACCTCGTGATGTGTAGTGCCAGCCAAGAACCTGTAAGTTGTTAACACCTAGTTTTATTAAAGCCAGTGCAAGAAATGTAGTTTTACACCTCTGAATGCTTGGCAGTAATTTTTTTAAACATCTTGAGGTGTTTCCAAAGTGGCTTAGAGGTTATAGTAAGGGGGAGGCAGTTTGCTGATCTGAGATGTGTTAGTTACTCAGGATAAACACTCCTAGAAGCCAGCATGTACCTTGATCTGGTGTCACAGGAAGCTACAGTGCCCTGTTGTAACAAACAATTAATATTAGCATGCAAATAATAATTAAAAAAATCTTATGTTCTAGTATGGATAAGTTCTGAATCATTTTCCTCTCTCCCGAGCAAAGGTGTTTTTTTTTAGTGAGGTAGAAAGAAACATCATGTTCTTGTTGGTTTAACTTCAGCCAGGTAATGGAAATATTTCAGTGCTTTGTTTATGTGTGTAATTTTTTTGAATGGTTTTAATAACTGTTTTATTGCTAAAGCTTAGAATTTGCACAGCTGCTTCATCCCATTCTAAAATAAATCTTGAAATGTTTTGTCTTGAGCTGCATCTGCCTGCGAAGAGCAGAGCAACCATCTGCTGACTGTTAGAAGGGCTTTATTGAGGTACTTGGAAAGAACCATTTTGCCTAAGAAATAAATGATATTATGTCAGCCAGACTAGTATTAAGTGTCTGTTTGTTAAAAACAATGTACTATTGCAGTAAGGAAAATAGTAAATATTTCAAAGATTATTGCAAAATGATCTCTGCAGCTATAGGCTTCTGGGGCATGGCTTTTCTGATTCCCCTAAAACAACCCATCTCTTTCTGTTTGCTGCTCCTCTCAGTTGCAGTTTGCCTGGCATAGCTAACATTCTCTTTATTGAGGTAACATTTTGCACAGAAAGTCATGTTTGAAAGGGATATTCGGGACTGACATGTTGTATGTTCCATTCTTACATTTCTTCTGTGGGTTTGGAGTTGTTATTTTGTGTGTTACTGTCACTGGCTGAATTTTCTTCAAATATTTATTAGATAAAAGCTCCTAGTTCAGGTTTTGGCTTTCAAGACAGGCAATGTAAAGTAACTGTAGGATTTTTAGCCAGTAATGTTCTTATTTCTCATTCTCTAGAAGCGTTTGTATTCTTATTTCTATGGACTTGTCAGTTTATAATACCATTGGAACTGGATCTTTAAGGAAACTAGTTAGAAAATAAGGGATTAAGCAGTAAGAAGTGGTCTGTTACTTTGTTGTGGTTCTTTACTGTAAGGCCTGAGGCAAAGCATCTGAAGAAGTTTCAATCTAATGTGATTTAATATGGGAATAAAAGAGTAGTTGTGATGCTGTCTCAATGCTTTGGTGCACATCTAGCTATAAGGAATAAAGATGTGGTGCTGTTGCAACAGATTTGACAAAGCACAGTTGCAAAAATCAAACTGTTTTCCTTGCCCTCAGACTTACCCTCTGAGTCTGGCTCCTCCATCAATATTCACTGCATCATAAATGTGAAGACAACTTTATTATGTTCTTTTCAAGAATGTCTGCTTGTGTGTTACATTGTTTGGATAAAATAAGGAGCTAATATAATCTTTGTGGTTTAACTTATCATAACACCATACTGGTCACTGTAACATTTACTATTATTAATAACTCCACTGGAACTTACAATAGGATTACTAATATCAGGAGTATTTATAGGCCAAGCATTTATTGGTTCCTGGCAGTGTGACAGTTTTGGGGTTTTTTTTGCAGATAATACAAAGTTGCATCTCTGTGAGACAAGATACATATCCATTTTAATGTTATAGGTACATCTGTCATCACAAATCCAGTAGAGCTATAAACGTGTGTGATGTTTTGCTTCAAGCATCACTCATATGTCAATAGGAACTCTGTGCCAGTACAGCAGGGTATGACCCAACTCTGTTCAGTGCATGAGGTAAGATAAACAAGTAGGACAGGGTCTCCTCTGGGGCTTTTGGATAACATTTATCAAGCCCTAAAAATTTGTTTAAAATAGTCACGTTTTTTAAAATGGACATAATTATTCATCATTCTGATGCCAGAATATTTTTCAATTGCTAGTGCATTCACTAGAGAAGCCAAGTTGTCTGGTTGGTAGGATTTTGCATTGTTCATCTATATTTTCCTGCTCTAATATGTTTATGTAAAATATTCTCAAATGTTGTAGAATGCTTTGGTTTTTTTCCCAGGTGTTCCAGTTACTTACTGATCTTAAGCAGCAGCGCAAAGAAAATGGAAAAAACAAGCAGAGCTCTGGTCAGCAGAATCTGAACACAATCATGTATGAAGTGAGTAGAACTGTGAAATTCCTTTGCAAATTAGTCCCAACCTGGAGTAATTCACATCCTTAGCTCTGTATATTAATAATTTTCTATCAAATTTACCCTGTTAAAAAATACAGTAATTTATTTTTTTTTCCTAACAGTCTCTGTGGTCACTTTATCCAGGTTGTACAATAAACGGTCCTGTCAAGGAGTGCAGCTGCTCTTATTAAAATCACAAAAAGAATAAATCATCCCTTGTATTTTACTATTTAGTTTTGTGGGGCTTTTTCAATTCCAAATATTCTATCCTTTTAAGACCCAGGGCAGAAGGTGCCATCATCTGATGAACTAATGATAACCACCTAATTGTGATTTCAAAGCTGAGGCACAGACATTTTCTTATTAACAGAATTAAACTAATTATTTCCCATGTAAATAGATATTTTTAAAAAAATTTTTATTTTCTTTTTTGGTTAAAAGAGCAAGACATGGACAACCTGAATAACAAAATCCCGTGTGTAGATAGCAACATTGATAGTAAATGTTCGATCTGTTACTAGAATGAATTTTTAAAATCATAATGCAAATGTTAACATTTCCAATATCTCAAATTAGCAGCTTGGTAACAAACCTGGAGCGTGACCCATTGTGTCTGTGTCAGAGCATTGTGTGAGTAGCACCAGGACTGGCAGAATGCTGAAAGCACTTTGCCTTGCTTGCATGAGTAATCCCGTTGAGCAGTGGAACTACTCATGTGAATAAGATTTGGCCTAGGCTTTGTTTTTGTTGTAGTTCTGGCTTTGTTTGAAAAGGTACAGAGTTGTAATTCCTGAACCTCGTATTCAATAAAATAACAGCTTACAAAAAAATCTAATTTAAATCTTCATGGAGACTAACAGTCTCTTCCGGTACCTCTTTGACATGACTGAGAAAGATCCTGTATTATGTTTTGTCAGAACATATTTTAAAGCTTTAATTGCCCTGTTATATTGCTGCCTCCTCAATAACTATAGCATGCTCCCTTTTGTGCATGGAGTGAAGCTGGTGTAAACTCTGGGTATGTTTTCTCTATATGTGACTAAGAAAACCTGAATTTGATCTTGCAGGATTGTTTTTATTCCTGCTGAGTGTGTCTTTGTGAGCTCTGTGCAGGCTTGTATCCATTGGTATGGAAATAACCAGATAAAGCTTGCTAAACTGAAACCCTGCTTTGCTGTGTGTCTGGCATTATAATTCATCTGAAATTACTGAAAAAAACTAAACTGCAAAAGAAATTATTCCTATTAAATAATCTTATTACATGATAACATGATGATTTCATGTCAGGCATTGTTGGTGTATAATAACTCCATTTTATCTGAAAAGGTTGGGATGGAACTCAGAGAAGGGAGGGCTGTCTAACATCTTATTGGGCTTTTAAATCTCTCCATTGAAACTGGTGCTTAAGAACATCAGTGATTCATATTTCATCAACACTCTTATCTGTTATGTAGGATGAATTATTCCGTGTTGTTGAAGTCTGTTTTCCTTTACCTAGCATTTTTAAATGCTAGCAGGTTTTAATGGAATTACACTGGAAATACATTTGCATATTTTCTTATTTGCCATACTGATCTTGTAGCTCATTTTTTCCCAGTATCTGTTGTTTCCTGCTCTGTGAATACTGATTCAGCTTTTTTGGCTTCTGACTTTTCAAATAGAAATGTTCAGTTTAAAGATTTTCTGATAAAGAAATATCATACAGAATTTTATGGGGTTTTGTTAATATTGTAGATAATCTGTGCATGTAGTATCCTGCCACACGTCTCAGTATTTGCATTCCACTTAGTGCATCATGAGTCAGTTGTATTGACACTTTCAAGCTTTAGGTATAGCTGTGGAGTATCAACTGATGAAGATTTTCTTCCTTAATTCAAAGCAAGCATTGACTATACTCTTTAAAATCCTTCAGTTGCTGATACACACAATGCAGACAATGCAAGGATTTCCTTGACTTTTGATGCTCATTATTCCAAATTCTTCATTTTGGGATCTAATCAAAGCGACATTCAGGATAATTCTAAGCTACTTCCAGTGAAAAGACAGTTGTGAACTGGAACTTGTGTGGGGTTTTTTTTATCAAACTTACTTATTTTTTAACTCGGGTCAAATTACGTTGTGTATTATCTGTCTTTAGGTGTCATGTTTTAAATAAAGAAAGCAGAAATAACCTCAGCAAATGCTAGCTAAGGTTGGTAGGTGTTAGATGTCAAAAACAGAGCAAAGATAAACATTTCTAACACTACAGTATTCTTCCAGCAGATTTCCATGACGAGCCACCTAACCCACTTCTATGAAATATAAGAAAGCATTGCCAAATATGCATATATAGGATGAAAATTACCATAGGTTGGAGAGCTTAATGAATTACTTATGGGTTTGGCAAAGAGTTTCACTGACACATGAAAACTTGGCAGAAGGTAGCATGGTTTTAAGGGTGAATAGCATTCAGCTTTTCTGAAGCGCTACTGCTTTTTGAAAAAACAAAAACCAAATCAAAACACCCAAAAAAAAACAGCAACAAAGAGGCACCACAAAAAAATCCCTAAACCCTGTGTCTTTGTACCTTTTTAAGCCAACTTTCAATCTGTAAATGTTTATTGGTTTTAAAAGAAAAAGTAAATCTGAGTGACGATACTCAGCACAACTGTATGTCTTGATCACAGTCTTAGCATCAGCTGAGATTATTTCAAACCAAGAAGGCGTGAGCTAAAACTTCCTCCTTTCCTGCTCTTCCACGTGGGACATTGGGCTTTGACCAGGTCAGATAAATGCCCATCCAGAGCCATAGAGGGAAGTGTCAATGCTGTAATTCCCATCAGGCTGTGTTGTGAGCCACCTGGGTCATGTCTTTACAGAAAAAATTCATTGGGGCTCTATGAGTAAATACTACTGGAATTTCTATATAATACATATAGAAATTTCTATATAACGTGGTAGTTACCTATTGCTTGTTTCTTACTCCTTCAGCAAATATCAGTATAGTCTTACTGAAAAATGCAAGTGATTTATGAAAGCACTTCCCGCTGCTTAAAAAAAAAAAAAAGCCAAACCCCAAAACCTGAATTGACTTTTCCAATTTTTCCATTACCAAGGAGCCTTTTCAAAATCAGCTTGTTTAATACACAAATGGTAAAGCAAATGGTAACTGTGAAATAATGTATACTTCTTTCGTATTTCTTGCAGACACTGAAGTACATTTCAAAAACACCCTGTCGATACCAGAGTCCTGAGACTGTGAGAGAGTTCCTCGCAGCAATGAAAGGCCATAAACTAACCAAGTAAGTAAAATTTGCCTTTGAATAAAAGTATAAATTCATGGACGTGTTGAAAAACTGATCCCCATGTACACAGGGGCTACGAGGCAACTTTTTACCCTGTCCAAAGCAAGTTGAGTAGAAAGCAGATTGTCAGCTATTTCATTGACTTTCAGTGCCCCCTCCCTCCAGTTCTGCTCATTTCCAGGACATCAGCAGCCCTGATCACAGTAGTGCTGTCATTGCAGACACAGGGGTGCTAGTACTTGGAAGCTTTGTCATGGGTATTGCAGCTTTACTTGTAGTGCTTTCTTTTGTAGAACTAAAGCTGACGGGTCAGTATGTCAGTCCTCCCATCGCTCATTTTATGCAGCAGGATACTAATTTCTGCAGTGGGCAAGGTGTCTTAAGCATGGAGAAAATACTCTGCTATAAAGAGCTGATAGTATGGAAATGAAAGAGGTTATCTTAAAATTGGCATCAAAATATTTCTTGAATTGGTAGTGAGAATCTTTCATTTTTGGTAATGTGAAACAATCATCCTCTTTGAAGTGAAATAAGCTTGTTTGGGCAGGGGTACAGGGCAGCAGTTTAGGAAGGCACTAGAAGAATGCTGGATCACAAAGCCAGTGGGGGTTAAAAAAGCAAAATAGGATTTTTTAATTATTATTTAAAGCTCATTTCTAAATTTGTTTCTGATAGAATTTGACCAGGACCTCAGGGTTAACCCTTGCAAAAAGGCAAGGGAGGTTTGTTACCACGTTGACTGCATCTGCTCCCCCATATGGGGTCTCCAAGAGTGAAGAAATGAATGATATTGGGTCATAACACAAAAAATTCTAGGTATAGAATCTCTCCATCTCCTATAGTGCCCAGCTGTTTTGTAGAAGGTCTACCCAAATATTTGCCTTCCCCCACCTGCCTGTTCTGGGAGATGGAATATAGCACTGCTGCAAAGGTTGAAACAAGGTTTAAATGAGCTTTTTGATTATTTCATTTTTTTATGGATGCTAGGAGGTGCCTTTGGGTTTAGGTATCATCCTCTCCATCCGTTTCTCTGAATCAATCTGTAAGATAAGCAGGAGAATTATTCCCAAGTCATTTCTTCTGCATAATGGCAGAAGGATGAAAGCGAACAGCCAAACACTAGTCTAGGTTACAAATTTACTGCATTTATAGCTTATCAGAGCTCAAATTGGAGTGTCATATTTTAGTTTCTTGAGCATCCTCTACAACTTGTACTTTGTTAATATCTTTGTCATCTGGTAAAGAACTTGCCAGCTCTGCATTTGCCACATACTTTACTAAATAAGAAACAGAATTGTTTAGTGTGATCCTGGCACGTCTTCTTTTTTCTAATCTTTTCCATTCAGACACTTCAAGCTAGAAGTATCAGAGCTTATCTGGCAGTCTTTTCTCCCCAAAACACAGAAAGCATATGGTGTGCAATTACTATATAACACACTTTATGTTAAGCCACTTAAAATAGTAATGCTTCCAAGGAAATTTTGAACTACCCTTTGGTTCGTAACCAAGATCATTTCAACACTGCTCTGTTGTTAAATAGATGAAAAACTAAAGGCTTTAATCATTTCCATTCTGGGGGATGGAGGTGGTATTTGTATAAAGGACTTCACTTGAGTTTTCATTCCAGTTATCTGGTAGAGAGCTTTCTGCCTCTGTGAGAGGAAAGAACCTGCAATGTTTGCTCTCCTGGACCTTGCTTTCATAATCTCACTGTAATGGCCTTTCCTCCCACGAAGAGTAATGATCTTGAGTCTCTTTGCTACTTCCTTTCTGGGTAAGGCATTCAAAGATGTGCTCTCTCCCTTAATCTCTTAACTGGTAATACCAGCTGGTCATACACTGCTGGTAATGGTTTTCTGAAGGTAGTTGATTTCATTTAAGATATCTGTTAGTTGGTGTCTGACCTCAGTGAGGGCACAGCAGCATTTTCTGTTTTCTCATTGCAAGAGGGAATCTGGTTAGACGGCACGACTGGTCAGAAACACCTCACAACTTAAACCTCTTCCTCTGCCGTTTAAATTCCTTGTTATGACTCTCCCTCTAATCAAGGAGGAAACAATTAAGGAGTAATTGTGCTGTCAGTTAGATTCAGCAACTTCTTTTCTAATAGAAGGATTTCAGGGCTTTAAATATAAGAAGGGTTTGCAGCCATATCTAAAATCCTGATGGCGGTAGGTAGCGTGATGAGCTGTCCCCGCTCAGCGTGTCGTTGCAGCACTCAAGCACTAGGTTGTGCCAGTGCATCTGAGAATTTCCACGTAGTGAAGAAAGACCAGATACCATCCAGGGAAGCACCAAGAACTGAAGAGCATTCATTTAAAGAACAGAGCTTTCCCTCAAGTGAATTTTCATTTTTCCAGCCTTCCTTTTGCAAACCTGCAACACTAGCTGTGCAAAATGGACTGCTCGTCAGGCTGCCTCTGATATCCTAGAACTCTCTCACTCCAGCTAAAGAGCTGACAGCGTTTTGCTGGCAAATGATGCAGTTCCTGTAAAATCTCCTCAAGTCTCTTTCTGTATCTACTGATATTTGCTACTCAAAATACCAGGTTAAGAGACCAGCATCTCTTTTCTCCTGGCAGCCAGCCATTTTGCGATTAGTATTACAGGCAGAAAAATACACTTTCTCCTGAAAGGCAAATTTAAAAAATCAATACTAACATGTGCAAACAGCTTAAACCTTTCAGAGTCATTTCAGAGAGCTGCCTTGCTAAATGAAGCAAATTCAAAGACATCTAAATATATATTTCACTGATGTAGTCAGGAAAGTATGGTGAAACACAGTTTTTTCCTTGTCATCAGTTATTTTGGTAAAATTGAAACTGCAGAACTGAGATTTTTTAAAAAAAAAATACTCTGAACTGACATCATAGTGAATTTTATTACTACCTTGTTGAGGCCTCAAGCTTTGGCTAACGCCACAGTACACTAAGCCATGAGGTACTTGGAAATCCAGTTTGCCAGTAGCAGCTAATTTTTCTAGTTTTAGTCCCTGGAATGGCTTCATATTTTCTAAGGTAGTGCAAATGGCATTGCATGGAAAGAACATTTATTAAGCTTGCATTCTGTGTTTAAATGAAAATTGTCTCTACTTGTACTTCTTCCTGTTACTGGTAGCCTACCTTGGATCTAATTTTGGAATAATCAGATTTCCAATCACTGTGTATTATTATTATTTGAAAAAATTGGACATAAACATTGCCCTTTCCATCTTTAAATCAACACATTCAAGGAAGTGTTGGGCTGAAAATCAGTAGTACTTTAATAAAGTATTTTCCCTCGTTACTGCCAAAAAACTTCAACAAATATAAACCTCTACAGTGTTGAAAGCTGAATGATTTACTTTGTAATTTTTGTCTGCTCCTGAGCATTCAAAGTGAGCATTCAGGAAGAAAGTCAGGATGGTGCTGGTTTGACAATAGCATCATTTAGTAGTCTTTAAAAAGACTATTGTGTTTCCCTCTGAATTGATGGGGGGATTAACCCTTTGATCTCTGGCTCAGTGTTTTGTATTCAGATACCATTATCAACCCTCAGATTTCACCTGGGCAAAGGTGCTGACACGGAAGGCACAGCGGTGGCCTGTTTGCACAGACCCTGCACAGGCTGGTGGTGGGACTGCACAGACCATGCTTGGGAATGCTCTTCCCTAAGCCAGATCCTGTGGTCTTGATTCAGCCAATATTTGACTTGAGTTGCTCTGGTTGTCTCAAATACATGGGTAGGCACACTGCTGTTACTTTATGCTTTTCCTAACAACTAAAAAATATACATCCTGAGGATAAATTTGCTTCTGCATCCAGTCATGGATGTTTTAAGAGGGTTTTTTTATAGCTTTGTGTGCTGTATCTAGGCATTAATACTGTTCTCTTCTTACCCATGCCTATAGATCTACTAGAAAATGTGCATGCATATATATTTACATACAGTCTAGGAGTTCTGGAGTTAAAAAATGGGCAGTACCAAGACACAAGGTCATGGTTAAAATATAAATGCTGTAAATATTTGCTCACTGCTGACAGAATATGGTACATTTTGTCTTAATTTACACAACAGTACCTAACTATCCTATTTATTTTTTTTAGAATCTGTGAATTTATTATGTGCTGTAGCAACATGCTGTCCATCCTGGCTACCCAGATATGCAGTGTCATCTTGAACACATTTAGTGGTTTGGTGGGGTTTTTTTTGGCCTTTTAGGAGAACATTTTTTTTATTGTGAAGGATTACATTATTGGAATCCTACATCCTCACCTCCTACAGTATATGCTCTCTCTTCAAACAGAGACCTCGGACCCATCTTTTTCACCCATAACTGCCCACATTTTTGTTTCCTGCAGCCTGAGCTTCGTGTCCCTGAGCCTGCTCCACATCATTTTGCCTGCAGCTGGAGATGCTGATCTTGGCTCTGGCTGAGTCTCAGCTGCTGCTGGCTGTGGCCTGGAAGCAGGGGTGGATATTGCCATGTGGGGAGCTCTCACTGGGCAGGGCCTGTAAAAGTCTGCATATCGGGCAATTAACTCTAATTAGGGGAATCTTGCTTTTATGTGAGAAAATGGCTTTCAGCTGTCACTCATCTTTTGTATGTATTCTTCTCTTCAACAAGCAGCTTTCGTGTTCCAAACAGTGTTACTAAAATCTAGGCAGTACAGAGAAAATACAGAGACTTACTTTTGGGGCTCAATTAAGCTGAAAATATTCTTTACCTTCTGTTTAGTCGAATGGGACAGTTACCCTTTTCATTTAATGAGCGTGAATGTAAACATGCGTGCTGTGGAAAGTGTAAAGATGGATTCATCTGAGTTGGAAAAAGTTCTGTTTATTCTTTAGAGGTAATGGAGCATGAACTAAACTCAGGCTTATGTCAGTGCCCATGCAAAATGCTGCAGTCAGCGCTGACACTGATGCATGCTCAGGCTTGCAGTGTTTGCCTTCCTTAAAACTTATTTCTGATGGAATTGTGGGTCTTTACATTCTAATATGCGTACGTGCTAGGAAGAAATTCAAGGTTCACAGGGGCTCTGATCCTAACAGTCAATTTTTGGTGTCAGTGTTAGTGCACTGACTTTTTCTGAGCTCCAGCTCACCCTGTACTCAGTGATACACTGCTGAGGAATCCAGTTTTCTATTTAAACGTTGAACTTCAGAGGTAGTTTGTGTTGGGTTCAAGGACAAGAGCAGCAATCTTCTGGTCGCTCTGTTTGCTACAAGTAGGAAGGTCAGAAATTGCAGGCAGGGAGAAAAGCTGGGACCAAAATATCAAAAGGGTCCTCTGAACTGATCTCAGATCGTGAACTTGGAGTGTGTGTCTGTGTTCTGTACAAACAGGGGGACAAGCTGCTAACGAGGACTTCCCAAGTGAGCAGAGGTAACCACTTATGTCTTGCACGTGCACATGCTTGGTATTTCTTAAATAATTTTAGAACTGCATATTTTTACTTAATACAAGAGAAAAGATAGTGTTACTGTTCTCTATTACAGGAGTAGCAAATCTGTATGTACTACTATGCAATGTACCCACACTAGTATCAACATATCTGTCCAAATGTCTTCAATTACAGTCAATTATCCCTTTGCCATTTTGCAGTATTTTGCCAAGATGAAATAACTTATATCTTCATTATCAGAACAATGTTTAGGTTGATTGTCAAATAACTGGCGAAGTACCAATTTTCAGATGACAGTTACTGAATAGTTGGTCGTTTCTCTGTGTCTTTGGATTCAATCTCTATGTAAATAAAACAAATGCAATGAAGGGCCTTATTCTCTTTGGGAGTCAGCTGCCTGCTTTCCTAAGTATGAAATTCAGTCTCTTGACACATGGACTTGTGTATGTATGTGCACTACTAGAACAACACATCACCTCTCCAAGGCATCTCCTGAGAAGTCTCAACAACCTGGTCTTTGGGCAGGTACTGGTGCACACAGATGAAGGATGAAGTCTTGAAATGCCTGACAATGTTATAAGGTGTTGGCTGCTGTTAGATTTCAAGGGCAGCCAATGTTGGAGGCCATTTGAAATGAGACAGTGTCTTTGAAGTATCTCCAGATGCACACACATGGACCTGGGAGAGCTCGGGGCTGTGAATTACAGCATCTGTGTTCTCCTGGAAGCCACCCACAAATCCAATAAACCGGGGGAAACTCCAGAATCTATTTAAATATGTATTAAAGACACCTTTTCCATAATAACAAATCCCAAGCTTTTATTCTTCAAAATCATAGTTTACTACTGTATCATAGACTGGAAGATTATGCATGTTAATTGTCAGTTCTCACTTTAAGGCATGAATGTCTGTGATGGAGGTGCTGCATAAAAATAGGTGGCTGCTGAAAATAGATGGCTGCTCTATGTCAAGGAATATTTTTTCAAGACTTGCCCCCCCTCAAATATATGTTCAAGTTTGTTTACTCATCGTATCTATTATTATTACACCATAATTGT
>JAOXNG010000006.1:9467915-9479281 GCA_028566535.1 Scolopax minor | reverse complement strand
GCTGACTGTATCCCATGTCAAGATTTTACAAGATGCCTAGCATTTGCTACAGGCTAATGCCATCCAGAGACACTTTCTCCAGCCTATTGCTTTTTGGTGGATCTATGAAGAACATTATAAACTGGCAGTTTTAAAGACCTATAGGGGGTAACTGGGGCTCAAAGAATTGCAGAAACTCCAGCAACATCTTTTTAAACCCCTTTCTTTTCTCTTACAGCATTTTAAATCCTGTGCCTCTGTGGCATTTTTTAGTATGTACCAGTATGTGCAGCTTCTAGCAGAAAGCACCCAGGTTCTGTTTATGGAGGACTTGTGTATGAATTATTACCTGCAAAGCTAGCAGTCAAGTAGTGGGTTATAGTACTAATTAAGGCAAATGTCATAGCAAGAGCATGCTGACGTTGTTGGAATTAATGGCCCAGAGCATTACTACTTAGCACACCTTTTGGAGTTAATGGAATCGTATTAATTGGGATCTTGGAGGGGCTGAGGGACACAGAGTACATCTCTCCTGAGCAGCACCTCTGTTATTACATTAAGGCTGGAATAGCATCCAAGTTCCTACTGCCTTTTGTGCCCCTTTTGCACAGCCATTTCACAAATGGATGGCTCTGACAAGGCCCGGGGGAAGGTTGTTTAGTCCTAGGGTAGAAGGTGAAAAAGCCTGTTCCAGCTGTGGTTGCAGAGAATCACTCTGCCTCCAGAAACCACTACTGAGGATTGCCAAACTCCCTCTGGCACAATCCTAAGGAACAAGGAGGTGGGTTCAAAAATATCATGTTCTTGGGTCTGATTCTGCAAATTCACTTCCCCTCAATGGGGCTTGTTCTGGTGAGCACTACCCAGGGTATTGGTGCAAGGCATAGTGTCAGAGCAATAAAAAAACCCGTGTCTGTCAGTGCTACTGAGTCCTTTTGGATATTTGTGAGACTGGTGCAGTGCGTGGTTACACCTAATGCCAAGAAAATTTTAGTTTTGACAAGGCAAAAAGCAACTCACTGAAGTCATCTGCTGCCTTTGAAAAAGCTGAGAGAGCTGATCCATAGAAAACCACAACTCAAAAATTTTAATACGGTGCTTTGTGCAGTTGAGAAAAAAATACTAAAAAAACCCCCGGTGGTTCTCTACTGAGAATTTGGATTCCAAACTAGAATGTTCTCATTTTCATCCAAGTTTTCCACATGGGGGAAATAATTTTCAAACATCTCTCATATGAAGTAATTAACCATAGACGAGGAATGGATGATTGCAGAAGAATAGGAACATATACTGTCTCTAGATAAAGATATTAAATCCATTGTGCGCTAGGAATGGAAGTTTTTATGGTACTGTAGATTTGCAGTGCCATTTTGTCCTTTTTCAGTTCAGATTTTAAGAAAAAAACTTAGCTATGATATAGCATTTTCTCTGTATTAAGAGGAGTTCAATTATTAACTGTCCTTTGCAAGGTTATTGGGGTGTGTGTTCATGATTACCATCGACTAAATTTGTAGACTTTCACATTTTCTCCTGAATTAACATAGGGGAAACGTTTATATTTGCTTGGAATCATAGAATTATAGAATTGTCCAGGCCAGAAGGGACCTCCCAAAGGTCATCTAGTCCAACCTCTCCGCAGTCAGCAGGGACATCCCCAACTAGACCAGGTTGCCCAGGGCCTCATTGAGGGCCTCAACCACCTCCCTGGGCAACCTGTTCCAGTGCTCCACCACCCTCGTAGTAAATTAAAACATTAAAAAAACATTAGTAAAAAAACATTAAATAATTGCATTTGTTTTCTTTTACTAGGTGCTTCCTAGTTATTTCCAATTTTTTTTTCTTGCTTTTAGATCATTTGGAACGGATAATCGAAATAGCAAAGCTTAGAGCTATGCAAAGAAAAGCAAGATTTGCAAAACTGAAGGTCTGTGTCTTCAAAGAAGAGATGCCCATCACTCCCTACGAGTGCCCACATTTCAATTCTTTACGTTTCGAACGGAGTGAAAGCGAGACGAAGCTCTTTGAGCATCACTGCGAAGTGGATGTGTCTTTTGGCCCCTGGGAGGCTGTCGCTGATGTGTATGATCTTCTGCACTGCATCGTGACAGACCTGTCTGACAGAGGGATAACGGTGGATCATCAGTGTATTGGGGTGTGTGATAAACACCTGATAAACCACTATTACTGCAAGCGTCCTATCTATGAATTCAAGATTACCTGGTGGTGAGTTATTTTGTCCAGAAGGGTGCAAGGATAAAAGGACTTCTAGAAAATTGCTTTTAATATTTTTGCAGCGTGTCTCTGGAAACGCATTGCTGCTAAGGTATGTTGGAATCACTCTGCTGACGTGTTGGCTAACGCTTAGCTGCTCAGCAAAAGGGAACACGTTACAGAAGGTGGTGAAAAAAACCTCTGAAATCTTGAAAAACCAGCCTGAAATAAGACTGTTGGCTCAGGTACCTTCACGAGGCACAAAACAAAATCACCTCATGGCAATTACGGAGAGGAGTGTCTAATGTCTTTTAAAATGTGCCACCTTATGGTGTGGCTTTAGTACCATAGTCTGCAAAGTGGATATTGCAGATCTCACTGAATTATTGTAAAGCTGGGGTGCTAATAATGCTGACGTAACGTGGTTGAATTTTACCCACTTAGAAATGTTTTAGTCACTACTTAAACTTAACACTTTATACAATTGAGTAACATCCAGCACAGAGAGTCTGGAAATGTGGTTTTGATGTAATAGATCATTTAAAGAAAAATAATATTCCCTATATATTATTAATTGTTGTCACAATTAAGCTATATTTCTTTTTTAATTACGAATCTGCATTGTGAATTATAATATTATATTTCAATTATTTCCATTGTTATAAGAAGGAATAGCAGATTTGGAATATATTCCTTAATGCTTTTAGGAATAATAATAACTGTTCATGGAAGACTTGTGCCTGTTTTTAGCCTTAGAAATTCTAAATGTTTACAGTATCTACAAAAAAAAAAAAGCTCTATAGAATCAGGTAATTTACAAAGGCTTTTGGTAAATGAGAAAACCCTATATGTATGTTCCTATTAGCAGAAGTAAGAGGAATATTTAATGTATATTATTTTATTACTAACTCTTTTTACATTCAGTGATACTAAACTTTGTTCTAGAGTTAGAGTCAAATGACGATACTAGAGAAGTGCTTCCTTCACCTCACCTTCTTCAGACAATTAAGTCTCATTCTTAACATTCTTGTTGATCCTTCCTGGTGTAGCATCAGGAAAAAGAATTTTCAAACTTCATATTCAAATATTTCTCTAATTCTAAAGCAGTATATCTGGCTGGTAGATTTCTTTCCACACTGAAAGAGGCAGCCATTGCAGAATCATGTTCTTTTCAGAAGGCTGTTGTAGCCAACATCCCAAAGCTGAATTTCTTCATGTCCAAACCTGAAAGGTAGATCTAAACATCTTAAGATGTTACTGTTTTGTGAGGTACAGAAAACTGGAGTATTTTTCAAAAAGACCTTACTCAAAATAATTCTAAGGAGAGAGGAAAAGTAAATGTTTGCATATTGCATTCCATTGGATTAGTTAATCCAAGGACATCGCTTAATTAAACTTTTGACTTTTTCACTTAAGAAACGTATTAATTGCCATGATCAAAATTCTCAGTTACCTGAGGTAATTTTTAGAATAATTCCAGGAACTTTATGATCAAAATGTCTTGCAAAAAGAGAGGCAAATTGTGTGCATTGTCATACTTTTATGTATATAATGTAGGAATTTTTAGTAAATTGTCTCTCTGAGGTAGGGACATAAGGCTCTAATGAGCTCTTTTCCAATGTTTACTGACAGAGAATCATTGTCAAGTGCTGAGTTTTGAGTCCAGAGCTTAAATTTTGAAATGGAGGGAAGGAAGAAATTATGTGCATTTGGCTCTTATTTTAAGTTATTTTAAATTGTTTTCTTAAATATGAGCCTTTGTGTTACCCAGAGTTGTTCTGCTTGTGTTTGACAACCCAAAATTAAGTCAAACCGGGACCAGTAAAGTATCCCTAAATTGAGAGGAAACTTGCATGGTTTGTTCCCTATTCTGCTGGCTTCTTTTTTGTTTTTCCAGGGAACCTTAAACTACAAACTACAATTTCTAATAAAATTATGTAAAATCATAAAGCTGAGGCTTACAAAGTTTTGGCCACTTGTGCACTTCAGACTTGTAAGTTGAGGATTTTCAGCATCAGTTTATTTGGAGATTACAATGAGAATTGCTTTTTTACTGAATTATTTGGTGTTTCTTTGCCCCTTCCCAGATACATTTTTCCATGGGACATAACTCTGGTTTGAATTTCAGCACTCCTTGCAGAAAAGGAACAGAATCTGATTTAAGAGTATAACTTCTGGTTGGGCTTTTAGAATTTTTCCATTGTTATTCTGGAGTATCTATAACGACAAAATTCCTGTTTTGATCATGTTTGCTATTTCTTAATATGCACACACTGATATTTTTATAACTTTTTTGTCTTTATTGTGTAAATAAGTAAGGAAGACTACCTAACCAAAAAG
Source organism: Scolopax minor (assembly GCA_028566535.1). Classification (NCBI taxonomy): domain Eukaryota; kingdom Metazoa; phylum Chordata; class Aves; order Charadriiformes; family Scolopacidae; genus Scolopax; species Scolopax minor. Next base: position 9,474,751 of record JAOXNG010000006.1, on the reverse strand, counting down.
ATAAAAAATTAAAATCTTGGTCTGTATCAGTTGCATCTTAAGCAAAGCTTTTCATCCTTTAAATCCTCCAGAAGACAGCAATTCATTAAGTGCAATATTGAAAAAGAAAACATGGATTTGAGCCAACATGTTTCATCAAACATACATTCTGTGTTGTGGTTTGTGTGAGTTAACAATATTGCTATTGACTCCACTTGTTCTAAGCAGTTTTTGTTTACAATGATTTAGATGATATTGCCTAATATGTGTCTGTTTTTTGGACAGAAACAGAAGAGTTGTGCAGGCAGATGTCAGGGGAGTGTAATGTAATAACTGGTTTATATAACATTATTGACTTATCTTTTCTTGGCGTATAGAGTAATTTTTGAAGTTCTGCGTTTGCGACAAAAATGTGAGTAGCTCATCTACTAAATCCATGTTTAAGATGATGGATGTTTTTGTATATCATGAGTGCTTTATAATTGTCTAATTAAACTAAATGCATAGGTAATACTGCTTTTTTTTTTTTCCTTTGGGATTTTTTTGTATCTGGATAGGCCAGAGGTTTGCTGGAACATGCTTACCTGTTTCTCTGTACTTCTACTTAGCTTTTTTGCCACTTTATCATCATCTCTGTAGCTGCTTTTCCACCCTCACACTCCCAAATACCGTGTTTGTGAGCTGACACCGTAGACACATTGGCCATGGAGTCAAGGGTCTCGGGTCATCGGTGAGATGTCACTATGAATGTTGTGTTTGCAAATCATTAAAAGGACAACACATGTCTCGGTCCATTCAGCTCATTCAGAATGAAGGAAAGACATTTTTTATTTGGTGTTCTGAGACAGGATAATTGCCATTTTTGGTTCCACATTGATATACAGGAACATGTGTTAGAATCAACTTTTTTTCCCCTTCTTCTCCTAAATAAGAAATCTCAAATATTTTCAAAGCACAGGTTGTGTATGCAAATTGTGGTGATTTACTCTGGTTTTTATGAATACTGAGGTAATAGTGGGACAGTTGAGGGATAGTTATGTCAAAAGTAGAATTGTTCACTATTGTTTTTTAGGTTGCTGCATGTCTGAATAAAAAAAACATAGCAAGACTAATCTTTTTAACATCCCTTCTCTATATGCATAGTCTGGTGTTTTTTAACAGGAAGCAAAGGAAGGTCTTGCTGTTGGGTCTCCTATTCAGTGACTTGGCCAATTTCACAGCACATTGAATGTTTCTGCATCAGTTTTCAGTTTTACACTCGTAAAATAGGAAGGAAACCTCTATAGATCACTCAAAAATGACATGAAAAGATATTGATGGGCAGCATCCATTTAATGGCTGTTGATTTCAAGAGTTCAAAAAAAATTTAACATAAGTTCTCAACTTTAGAACTTGGAGGCTTCTGAACTCAAACACCACAGTACTCTACATAATCATCTGAAATGCTCATTGCTGAGCCTTCATCTTTGGAGGAACATGAAGGTGCATCTTGGATCTGGGAAGCCTTTGAGCCTTTAGCAGATTCTTGCTTGTCCTCATGGTGCATGTTTTTTTTTCCTAATACTGCTGGATTACTTTTCTTTTTTAAAGCTGATTTTTAGCCCAAATTTAAAGTGAGGGATCAGTTTCTGCATTGATGAGGGTGTGGGTTCTTTGGTTGGTTTGGGGGAGTTCTAGGTCTTAGTTATCCAAATAGCAAAACCAGTAAGTTAGTGCAGCAGGAAGTTCTGCATACCCCTTTTTTTGATGGATTTTTATTTTAAGTTTTAGAAAGTCTGCCTCATGATGTAACATATGCAAATACCCGATTTGGTTAATATGGATATTTTTTGAGGTTTTTTTTTTTGTGTGTGTGTGGTTGAGTTCTGTAATACTCTTACCTGAACCTAGCACAGAGTTGAGGGGTGAGTTCAGCGTTGGTTTCCTGATCAACCTGGTCCTGCTTTAGGTATCCCCTGCTCTCATCTTGGACAATCACTGATCCCAGAGGTGTTCAAGATATGGAAAAGTAATGGCTCTGGGAATCTCAATTCTCAATGAGCCCATTAAGGGAATTGGTACTTGTTAATCCAATTGCTGTCTCTATTCTGCTCTCCTTGGCTGCCTGTGGCTTCAGCAGGGAGATGATAGAGCACTCGAGTCTGGCTCCACAAGTCCTTGAAGGCGTAAATCAAAGATCTGCCACAGGAGAAATTTACTGATTTGCATAAGCACATGCTCTGGCCTTTCCTGAAGCAATGGTTAAATATCCAACAAACTCTGAAGGATGTTGATATTTTAAACTGTTGTAAGCGATAGCTTGGTAACACCCCAATCCCTGTTGTGCCAGGCTGTTCCAATGTCTGAGTGGTGAAAGGCAGAGAGGTTGGGGTTGGCCAGCTCTTTTGTTCAGACTTCTCCCCGTGAAGTCTGAGGCTGAGCAGGGTTGCAGGTCCCTGCCCCCAGGACTGAGTCCAGCCCATTTCCAGTCTGTTCATGTGCATTGAGCACATATAGGTTTTTGCAAAAATGAAAGCGGGAGAGAATGGGTTCTGCAGGGATACAAGCCAATTCCCAGAAGGAAAGGCACGTTGAAATTGTTGCTGCAGCCTGTTTCCCTCCCCAGGATTAGTGGCAAATACAGAAGGTGCCTGGGTGAAAGAAAAGGCAGAATCATTACTTGCTCTCCAGTGTTGAACATTAGCTCCCAAGAAAGGTTTCTACAGGAGAATCCCAACCTAAACTCCTGTTAGGAAGCACATCCAGTTGCCAAGCTTCCTCTCTGCCATCGGGGAGAGGCTCTTCAGTTAACCAGAGCGATGCCAAGCTGGCCCATGCAAAGCTGGGCATAGCAGGCCCAGTCTGCCCAGCATTCTAGAAACAAGGAACATTTCCACAGGGAGTTGCCAGGCTGGAGCCTGCTCCAGGCCACAAGGCCATTGTCCTGAGCTGTTCTTGGCTCCAGGACTGGACCCAATCCAGTCAGGAACACCAAAGGCGTTGTGGATCCTGCCCCAGACAAGTTAGGTGGTTTAAAATACCTCTCAAATACAACAGCAGTTACAGGCCTGCAATTAAAACAAACAAACAAACCACCAAATAAACTGCAAGGGCAAGGAAACACCAGCCACACTTTCTGTCAACAAAGCAATGCAGGTATGAGCTGCAGGAGCAGGCATGAGGAGAGGCTGTACTGAAATGGAAAGCAAATTACCTAAAAAGTTCAAGTTAAATAGAACGATTCCCCTTTGTAACTGCTTACTAATGGCAGCACAAGCCATCCAAAATAACTTTTGAGACCCAATTCCGTGGGTCTCATTTCTTTCTCATCCCCTACCTCTTTCAGCATTTCCTGAAATTGAGAGCATCGCTCCTCTTCCCCAGCCTCTTGCTCAAAGAGCTGCCCCAGCTCGCTGTCTCCCCGCCGTCCTGCTCGCCGCTACGCGGGGAACACTGTAAATATCCTCACGCCACAGCACTGGAGAGTTTCTGACCTACTTGGTAACCACGCTGCTCTCGAGCATCCTGCAAAACTCAGTCACTTCTCCAGCTCACACAGCTTTGTTCTACCGCTGCCAGCACAAACCATCTCTAGAACCACAGGCTCGGAGCAGAGGCAAGAGCAGATCCAGCCTCAAAACGTCTGGGGGCCCGGCAGGCACCGGCAGCCTGTTCAGAGCCAAATATCCCAGTTCTGAGCTGCAGCAAAGCTGGTGCTGCCGTGTGACCCAACGGATCCGGTCCTGCCGGAGAGCTCGAGGCTCATTCTTAGCACGAAGAGGAGGAAGAGGAGTTTTACCAGGCGGCTGGCTGCTCCCAAGCGGGCTACCAGTGGAAGGAGGTGTTTTCCTGCTTGCATAACACGCTATTTCAGATGCACAAAGTCGCATGATCCGGGACGAGGGAGCGACACTCGCTGCAGCAATCGATGCCGCGGGGATGCGAGCGCAAACAAAGGTCACCACAGCCCCGCTGTGCCTGCGTGCACACACACGGGACTCGGCCGCCGTCACAAGGGATAACCAGCAATTAATAAGCTCTATTTGGCAGCAATCAGCACGCACCCTTTGGCAAACAGGCAATTGCCATGTATTCGCCAGGGCCGCCGAGCTCTACGGAGATTACACAAAAATAATTACCAGGGGGTTTCCACTTTGCTCAAGAGAAAAATCCTGTTGTGGTTTCCTTCAGCCTGCAAGTCAAGTCAGCCTGTCGTCGTCTGCGTATGACTGGGCAGAGACACTTCTGCTCCAACACAAAGCAAATCAGGCTCCTCAAAAAAAATCAGGCTCCTCAAAAAAAATCAGGCTCCTCAAAAAAAATCAGGCTCCTCAAAAAAAATCAGGCTCCGCAAAAAAAATCAGGCTCCTCAAAAAAAATCAGGCTCCTCAAAAAAAAATCAGGCTCCTCAAAAAAAAATCAGGCTCAGACAGAAGGACAATACTACAGCAGGATGGCTAAGCAACGACAGCCAGTTTGGTTCTGCTAGGAGCTAAAAGGCTTTGTCTCTCCAACAGTGATGCACCAGGTCAAACCTGGTACATCTCAGTTAGGTCCTTGCCCAGTTGCACTTTGAGGGCAGTCAGGCTGGACTGAAATAATTTAGCATCCTCAGCTCACAGAAGCTGGGGAAAGCAAGAGGTAGAACCAATTTAAACAAGTATATTAGATATCTGCACCAATTTGGGCAGCTTTGGTTTATTTAGCCAAGTCTGTCTTTTCTAGGGAACTGCTCCACAGCCAAAGGCAGGCAGCTCCTCTATCCCAAGGCCCAATTAGAGCAGCTGCAGGACGTGGAGATGCCTTCCACTGGTGCGTGTCAGCACTCACACTGCTTTGTTGGCTGCAGTAACCAGCAAGGAGAACGTAACAGCCTTTGAGTTCTTATCGCAACCCTCTCGCCTTAAACCTCATGTGGCAATAACCAGCTATGGGATGGTTTGGTTCTAATCTGTCTTCCTTTGATCCCACCTGCCACATCCCATCCTGCCTCCCTGGGTCTGTGCTGATTTTGCTTGGCTCACGCCTCAGGGCTGCTGTTTTTTCCTGCCTTCATTTCACGGGTTTCTCTAACCAGATGTCCAATTCCACTCCACTGGCTTTATGCCGTACCTTCACAAAGTTGCCAGACTTGTTTTGAAACCAACTAAGCTGTCCAAAAGCTCAGCAAGTGTGAATCCAGACTGCTTGACTGCTAGCCTTATGTCAGCCCGGGCCACAACTGCAGCCCTGTCCTGATGCCCACACTTTTGTCTTGAGTTTACAGTACTCTGGTCATGTGTGTTTCCACTTGCAAGAAGATTCTTGACAGCAGAATTCTTAACAGCTTCTAAAGCTCAACCAACATGGGTGAACATGTGGCAGTCACGTTTTCTGGTCTCCTCGTAGAAGGAACTGAGAAGAGAGGACATTTCTGGGCACAAAGAAAGGTTATATGGAGGGAGTTCGGGGTGAGGTTGGTTTATTCTTTCTCCATTTTCTGAAGAGCTTTAGAACAGGCAGTGGCTGATGCAATGCCATCAGCTGACCAGGTCAGTGTACTTTCTAAAATAGGAAGTGTGCAATACAGCTTAGAGAGCTTGGCCTCCCAATATTGCCTCAAAGGACAAGCTCTGTAAATTGATAACTAAATCCACTACACCCGTTTCCCTTCAAAGCCAGTATCTTCCTCCCTCTCCCCAGGAAATGAAAACCCTGCTGCCAAGAAAACTTTATCTGGTTTATAGGAGATTCTTTATCACAAGCAGCAGCTTCAAAGAACTGTCCAGGTAACTCACACGTGTGGGTATCATACGATCAGACACCTGAATATGCAGCCCAAAACAAGAGAGTTTGAAATCCTAGCTGTTTGGAGTTAGGAAGCGGATGAAAGCCAGGTGTTTGGCAACAAACAGGCTTGCAAACACAGACATTACAATGAATAACTGCTGCACAGAGCCAAGAATTGATTAACTCTGCAGTAACAAGTTCCATCTACTTCTACCAGCCAAGAAATGGGTACAGCGAGACACAAAAGGGCAAAGTGACAGCTAATCAAGATCCAAGATCAAGCCAACAAATTAACAAGCAATGTAGTCTTAAAGTCTTTCTTTAAAAGCATCTTAGGAAACATCACAACACCACGTACAAGTTTATCTTACTGTCCAGAGGGCTTCAACACTTACTTTCGAAGGATGATGACAGCTCTTCTCTCCTTGATGTCCTGTGGTCGAATACAGTGTGTAATTTCATCAGCTGCATATCCACTGACAACAAAAACAAAAAGCCACCGTGAGAAAGATGACAGGCAGAAGCAGAAAGCGGTTGCCAGCTTCAACAACTCAGTTTGGCCAGTAATTTCCTAACTTCCACCAAGAATTCCTCCTCCAAACACCATTCCCCAGGCATAATGGAGTTAGACTGATAGGAAGGAAGAAACTTCAGAAAAGAATGAGGACAGTTAGGTTGTTTTTTTTTTTTACTCTATTTTTTAGTGTACAGCAAAGGAAATGGGCACCTGCCACAGCATTGTGAAATAAGACATGTAGAAAATGAGTTTATGGAGTGTAAATTCAGCTAACTCATTTATCAAGAAATTAGAGAGCAACAGGGGGAAAAAAAAAAATCCAGCACATGGCTCCAAAGCGTCTTCTCATGCATGTCCTGGAGAAAAACCATCTTTCAGGGCTGACATGTGCAGCAAACCCAGACATGGACACATACCAGAGTTGATGAGAACATTTGTTAGTCGAGGAGGGGGTGCAGCAGAGTGGAGTGTCTCACCCCCCTCAGCTGGGCACAGACACTGCCATCGCAGCACCCTCACCTTCTCTGCTGCCCAACCTGTGGCACCCTGGCAGGAGCATACCTCATCACTCACATGGGTGCTAACGAGCAGG
>JAOXNG010000006.1:9228275-9239301 GCA_028566535.1 Scolopax minor | reverse complement strand
AGCTTGTTTTAAAAATCTCTGTAGGTAGCACTTAGTGTAGAGGTAACCACTGTCCAGATCCTTTCTGTCCCACACGCTGTGTGTGTGTGTTTCCCACAGTTACTCTGCAGTGGCTGGAAGTGAGTCAGCAATATTTGCAATGAGGAGTCAGGCATCTTCATCGTAGTAGCAGTAGAATATGGGAACTTAAAAAATGGCATGGGCATTAATGCAGTTTTGGAGTATCTTAGGCAGTTGTTTTGAGTCTCAATTAAAAGCCTTTTTTTCTGTAAGAATACCCAAAGCTGATCAGACCAAATGTCTATTTATTGTGGTATTTCTTAAAACAACCAACAGCAAATGCTTGGGGAAGGATATAAATCTAGGGCAAATGTGTCATTCTCCAGAATATTCCCCATGACTTTCCACACTTTGGGGATTTCCTGCTCAATGGTGGCATGATCTGACAGTAGCATAATAAGGTGACAGCCACAATCAACTGAAAGGCTGGAACTTAACCAATTAAATGACAATCTGTCTTTTTTGAATCTTCATAACACTACTTTTTCCATAATGCAGTGTAAGCATTTCTCATTGTACATGCAATGAGTTGTCATTACTGCAGTAATCCTTACTGAAATGTAATCTCAGACTTGTATTTTGTCTTGAGTGGTCTCTGAGCTTCTAACCTCCTTGTGAAATTTTCCAGATAGGTAAAGCTGCACTTAGAATATGAAATATTTGTTCTGTTGGCAGGCAAACGTGGCTTTATTTCTGTATGGAATTAGTTTTCTATTGGAGAACATACAGATATGCCGTCCCCTTAATTTTGTATTGCCCGAGTTCTTAATATTATTCATCAGGTTTAAACTTTCAGGGCTGGATTATGACTTTACCATGGAAGACCAAGATATATGCATAAAATTATTTTTTTTTCTTGTTGAAATACCAGGTAAGATTTTTGTATTGTAAGTAAAATTGAGCTCTTTACTAAGAGCTTTCTCTACAGCTCTACAGAAGAAACCTCTACAGCTACTACAGAAGCCTTCTTCTCCAGGAGTTTTTGGGTAGGCTGAAAATGATTTCTCTTTGGGTAAGACACTTGTTCATGGGTGAGCATTTAATCTGTGGTTTTGTATTTAACTAGTGACAGGATTAAGATTTTGAAGAGCAGCCCTTTCAGTTTCCTTCATTAGTGTATTAAAAGAGAGTATGTATCTACTGTGAAGACCTGTTAAAACTTGAGGATGTAGATGTTAAAACTTGCAAATGTAGAAAACCTTGTGTGCTCCCCTCTGCCCTCCAGCACCTTAGACTTTTTGCCAAGTAACAACAATAAAGAATATCTGGTTTATTAACAACTCATGGCCGTAAAAATCTTGGGGTGACAAGGCCTGTTTTCTCATAGTTGTTCTGAGCAGTTGACTATTTTCTTCTGGCACTGCTGTTTCTGTGGTCATGGTGGTTCTACAAGGTGGTAGTTAATGATCTTTGCAGAAGACTGAAGACTAATGCCTCCTGAGAGCAGCGGTGCTTCGGGTAGGACTGGATCTTGGGTCTGGCCTCTGTAAAAGTTGTTGCTCACCTTAAATGTTAAGCGTCCTCCAGTGTGCAGTGATATTGGACCTCTTTTTCAAGGGCACGTAGGTGTTTAGGCTGGCAATCCTGATGAAACTAAGCAATTGATTACATTTCAAATTATGTTTAGAATCGGATACATATTTACAGGGAACAGCAAGTCTTGCTCACAAGTACAGGTTGATTTCTTAAACTGTAGCTGTAGTACAGTTTCAATTACTACTCTAAGCTTAATGTTTAACTTCCCTCAAAGACAAGCCCTGCATTTCTTGCTGGAGTTTGACAAAGGTACCCAAGTACCAGAGACTGCAAGTCTTAATTCCTATTGATTGTCTTTGTTCATAAAAAAAAAAGTTAGGCTTTGTTATCCTAGAACAGCTTTGCTGTTCTAAGAAACTTTAAAATATGGGATGACTCCCATCACTTAAAAAATTTACAGCTTTGACATAAATTCTTTGTATAGATGGTAGGGTCATCTTTCAGGAAATCAGTCATAGTGCTTGTGTTATTTAAGTTGCATATTGTAACAATATCATTGCCTTTTAACTTAAATTACAAGACTCTGCTTTTGTTAATATTAACTCTTATGTATATGGAGTGTTTTAGGACAACCCTTGCGGTCTTCAGCAGAAACAGTTCATCATTTTACAATAGTAGGGTGGTGTTTTGTAAAGGTTTTTATTAAATCCTGGGTGGGGTTTTTTTTTTTTGTTACTTTCTGTGGTTTGGTGCAGCAAAATCTACTGGTAGAGGTAGGGATTTTTTTCTGCTTCTGGTAAAAATAGAACCAATATAAAATTTTGTCCTGCACTTGTGGAGACCTGTTGGAGACTGATAGCATTGTTCCTGCCAGGGAAAAAGATTGAGCCTACAGTTTCCATTGCTGAAATAGCTTATGCCTGTTATGATTTTGATTGTTGGCACCTGAGGAAAAAATTGACAGTTAAGCTTCATTAGTTTCCTGTTGCTTGTGCTGTAGTGACACAGCATAACATAAGGAGGTAAAATGATGGGGGAGGGATGATGAGTGGGCAAGGTAAGTAGGTCACAGAATAGTAAAGCATCATATTATGGGTGGTGTAGGCTGATAACATCATGATATTGGCAGAATCTAAATATTTTGGACTCAATAAGGGTCTTTTCCAATCTAAGTGATAAAACACTGATGTTGAGTAGATGGGATAGTTGGGGCTTAGTCTCATTTGTTAATGGTCTTGTTTTCTGTATGTGGGATTCCCACCAGTTCTAGAAGCTGGAAGATAAATGGTGAGTTAATTGCAGCACTGTGTGGCAGGACAAAGCCTCTGATTCCTGGATGTCTCATACTAGGCTCTCAGTTAGTATATATTTAACATTTTCAACTTCTATTTTTCTAATACATCACAAGCAATCCTAATGTGGTTAGGAAATGAAAGGATTATAGCTAACCTGAAGTAATTCAAGCTTTTGCTTTCACTTGAGTATAGGAAATATGTATTTAATAATTTTGTTAACCTCAAGTTTAGAAGCCCTTTTCAAAAGGTTTAGATTATAAATTGTGTGTTACTTTTTAGTGTAAACAGCTGCTTGGCATGGGTGGATATGGTTGCTCTGGTTATCCTCAGGATGACTATTTTGTTACTTCTCCAAGCACCTACTCTTTATTTTGGTGGTTTCATCTTGGAACTCTGAATTGATTCCCTAATAACAGTACTGATACTTCTCCACATCTATTCAAATCTGGATATTTTTTGGAGGGGTTGGGGTAATTACCATGTTACATTATATTCCAGTTAACAAATCAGTGGAGCATTATGTATCCTTCAGTTTATTCTTACTGTGCTGAAAGCTCATACTTGCTTACGCTTTTCTCACTATTCAGTGCCTTTTCTGAAGCCCTTTGGAGAACATGTGTTCCTGTAGGATTGTACTAATAACTATTATCCACTGTGAAAGCCATGTTTGTTGCTAACATGCTAATACTGAATCCTTTTTGTCTATCTCTTAAAAAAAAAAAATCAAGACATGTCTATAAAGAATTTTGTTGGGGCCCTTATCAAATGCATTTAAGAGAATATCAGATACTTCCTTTGTGTACATGCTTATTGATTTGTTCAGAACATTCCAGTATAAAAGTGAGGAATAACTATGTATGAAAGGAGGAAGGAGCCTATTTTCCTAAGCTATCATTAACATACAACTTTTGTTGAATGGTTTGAAAGATGTTTTAGCTGTGAGAATAATTGTCTGACCTTTTCCTCCTAGAAATGGTTGAATCAATGAAGAAAGTGGCTGGAATGGACGTAGAGTTGACAGTGGAAGAAAGAAACCTGCTTTCTGTTGCATATAAAAACGTGATTGGAGCCAGAAGAGCTTCCTGGAGAATAATCAGCAGCATTGAACAGAAAGAGGAAAACAAAGGTGGAGAAGATAAATTAAAAATGATTCGGGAATATCGGCAAATGGTAAGATGTAGTTGGTGTTACAGGATAATGCTGTTTTGTTAAGGTCTGGTTTTATTACATTGCTGTGAACTGCTCTGATATTCTAGACTGCCTGCAGTGTGGTGAGTTGTAACAAGGTGACAGTTTTGAAAGGATGAAGTAAGTTTTTTATCTGGAGAATATTTATTCTTATATTTAGACTTGGTGAAGGGGAGAGGTTGGGTGTGTTTGTGGAAATACTCAAAAGGACAGCAAACTTGAAGGAGAAAGGAATTTTTGTTCAGTGCATCTACATATGTACTCATTTGAACTGTGATGGCATTTAGTTTCTTCCCCACTTAATCAATGAGCCTGCATGTTCTCAGGAGGCCTTTTTTTTTTCTGGTCCCTAAGCTGGTCAGTCACACTGAGAGCAGTTAAAGCAGTCAATTTAAGATAAAGCACTCCGTGTTCTTGGGGATGGAGGATGGTTAAGATGTCATGGTCATCTTGACTGTGAAACTTGCGTGTGTAATAACCTCTAGGGCCTTGTTATCCTCTCTCTCTTGAGAGGAAGAAAAATTGATGCACATAACTTCATGCTGAGTGTAGTCAGTCTGTGCAGCTTTACCTAAAATGGAGAACTTGGAGCAAGCTTTGACTTTGAGCAGTAAGGGCTAATGAAACCTTCAGCTATTAGAACAGTGAGTCGTTGTTCCCTCCTCACCCCCCTTCCTTAAATGATGGTTTAGCACAGAGCAGGCAGGCTCCCGTGCTATTTAAATCCTACACATTTCTGCAGAGACTTAATCTCCATTATTTGAGGACAAGTGCCTCCACATGGTTTAGATCTTCACTTCCAGAGAAACAGTGGAGTCTATTATATCACCTGGCACTGATTCATCTACTACCCATGGAAGTGATGTTGGCTTGGAAATCTTTTCCCAGGAATGCCTCTCGACTACTTTCTGTTGACTCACAGGGTTTCTGTTGCTCCATGGAATTGTTGAAGTTGTGAGTTTCTAATTTTATGTTGGCATGCTGATGGGATGAGGCTCTGCCAGTTACATACAGTCCCAAATACCATTTCTTGATGGGTGTATAAAATCTTTCAAAGAGAACATACACAATAAAACAATAACTATCTGATGATTGTTTAAACTTGTCTTCTACTGTGTGCTTCCAGGTTTTTTTGCACAGCATTTTGTGGGTTATTACTGTCTTCTGCAAAAGATCCTTTAATAGTGAAAAGACTCTTTTTCTTGTTTTTGAAAGGACTGTAAAAAAGGCGTTGTTCTGTATCTCTCTTTGTAAAGAGAGCAGGTATGCTGCAGACCAGAGGGGTGTGCAAAAAAAGTGTATGTAGTCCTTGAAGTCCCTAGAGAGAGGCCGTTTATAGCACAGTGACATGCCAACGGTATCTTCAGCTCTTAAATCCTTAAAGGTAATAGCTGTCCAGTTGCTTTAGGTGGAAGAGGGCTGTGTAGAACTGAAATGTAGTTCTGTACTGGAGAAATGACCAGCTGGGGCTGCTCAATGCCAGCCTGCATTTTCCTAGAGGCTTCTGTAGCTGAAGACCAGATCCTGTTTGTACCTCCTGGGAGACTTACTGTGAGTTAACATCATAGAATTGTCTAGGTTGGAGGAGACCTTTCAGATCTGCTGTAAGGCGAGTGTTAAAGCATTTGGCAAGACATCACAGGAGCAATAAGGGCCTGAAGAGCATACTGCAAAGATTTGGGTGATGCTTCTCACTAATGCTGCTGGAACAGTAAGCAGCACAGCTGCTCTGTTGACATGCTCAGTGCTTCTCTGGAGATAAGGTCCAGAATAAGGTCCAGAGCAGGCTCAGCAGAGTTCTGGTCATGCTACATTGTCAACAAATACCCACTATTGCAGCATTTTTCAGAGTAATTTCAGTTTTGTTGGGTGATACTTCCCAGTCTTAAAGGGCTCTGAAGAAGGAAAAGAACCACAACAGAACACTTGTCTGGGAACTCATAGGCCAAGTTTAGAGCACTGGGGAGTGGGAGAGAACCAACATCTCTACAGAAACACATCTCTCTCACCTGCCACCGGAACCAGGTGTGACCTTGCTCAGCTAGAGAGTGATGCTTGAGTTGAAATGAAAGGTGTACCTCGTGTGAAAGTAATTGGTGGTTTTGGTCTGCATCAGTATCTATTATAATTTAACGGATGCTCTTAAAAATGTTTGGAGTTTGTTTGGGCTACTAGCTAGGTGACTTGGGGCAGAACTCAGGGGATGATGGCGATACCAGAATAGGGGGCAGACTGAGAGATGCTGGAAGATGCCAGGCTGTGCCTTTACCCAAGCCCCATAAGACAAATGTAGCAAAACACATACATGGCCATGGGGGAAAATGCCACTTATGTGCCTCCTTTGTAGAGAGGCTGCTCTTCTGAGTCCTATTGGTCCATTTGGATACACAGAAGTAAAGCCCTTGGCTTTCTCATCTGACTGCATCTCTGTAGATGAGAACACACTAAAGCTTGTGCTCTTTGTCCTTGAGAGGATGAAGTGGTGTATGTCTGTACAGAGCGCAGTAAAACCAAATCCTCTTCTCTAATAGCATAGGACAAGTATTCACCTTCCTCTTACTGGTCTGTTTGTGAGAATGTGTGTTTCTAATGTTCTGATTGAGAACCTGGGTTGTGTTTTACGATAGCTGCAGGGCTTGCTTCTCCTTCCCCTCTTAGAAAGCTTTGTCTATGAATTGGCATAAATGTGGGTGGTCAGTCTGTCTGTTTTGGCCTGGGAGGGAGGGAGGTTACAGGCTTCAGCAACTGTTTCCTGCTGTTCTAGTTTCGTGTTGTGTCTCAGTTGAGGTGCAGCTATTTTGGGGGCTACCTATTAAAACAGGTCAAAGAACTAGTACAGGCTCCCCTTCTCCTGCTTGCTTCTAATAAGTTTCCTTATTTAGATCACCGGGTGGTTTACAAGCCTTTGTGTCTGCAGAGCTAAGAACACAGTCTGGAATCTGATTAAGCCAGCACTACTGCTAAAATAGAGACACAGGGTGGCTGTTGGAGGCTTCAGTGCACCCACTGGGGTGAGCAGTCTCTCTTTGACCATCAGAGCCTGTAGGTAGTACCATGTGGATATCTGGAGCTGGAGTGGTGATAGACCCTACACCTACCTTTTCTGAATGCTCTGACAAGGCTTAGTGTGGGATCTTGTGCTGCTTTGCTGAGCTCATTGAGCCACTCTGTCTAGAACAGACCTTTTGCTAAAAGAGCTTTTTTAGGGCTTTGTTGTGGGGGTTTTGTATTGTTCTTAATCAACTCAATTTGTATTAAATCTCTTTAAACTAAGCTTAGTCAGGACATTTACATTGCCTGGACAGCAGCTGATCTCCGATAACTTGTGTGACTGATCCTTTAAGCAAAGCTGAAAAAGGTCTGTCTGAGATGAAATAGAAGCTTGTACGTGTATGGTTATTTAACAAAAGAGGATTAGAAACTGATTTAATTCTTTGCAGTTTTGCTGTAGATCTCTCTGCAAAAGAAGTCATTGAAAAAGAGGATCAAGAGGAAAGAAGTTTGCAGGAACTGACTCCTGGCCAAAGGTTTTATAGCTTTTGTAGCCCAAGCATATATGAAGTAGATTCTTCTCAAATGACCAATATTTCAGCAACTTCCTTAAGCATTTGTCATGTAACTTTATAGCATCTAACCCTTCCTCTGAATGTTAGGGCATTCTGACGTTATATATGAAATGTGCTGTAGATTAATTTCTCTAAAGAAACTTCTGTAAATCCTTAAAGTAATTTTGTACAAATTGGTATGTGTGCGTGTGCCAGTTTAACATTTATTTTGGATCTAGAACTTTTAACATCTTTTGAGGATAGATGTTGTGGTTACCAACCTTAATAGTTGGGGAGCTATCTGGTGATAAAAATATGGCAATAAAAATGCTTAAAGAAAGTAGGAAATAGAATTGCATGGATGGGAGGGTAGGAAGGGATAGTGGACTGAGTGGGGCTGCTTCTGTGATCCAAACCATGCAGTTATTGGTAGTTTCTTGTAACTAATGTTGATGCATTTACTTGAAAAAAATCTATAGTAATAAAAGTAGCTTGAGCTGGAGTTGTCTTTGGCTGTAGCTATGAAAGTTACTGCTAAATCATGAAAGAGCAGCAGTAGGTTACTATCTGCACTTAACCAACCACTCGTAGTGAGAACGATGCGGGATGCTGAGAGCCAAGGCTGGTTTTGGCAATGTTGATGTCAAAAGACAGTTTTTAGCTTTTTTGGGTATGCTTAGTTTCTTTGCTTTCAAGTGCGAAGCTTTCTCTGGTAAAATCTAACCTCGTAGAGCTTGCTTTGTATTGTATATTTGAAAAAAGAAAGGTGATATGACCATGCTTTCAACTTTGGCTATTAAAATCCAAATCTGTTTTTAAATAAGGCTTTATATATTGGTTTTCTTCGACCACAGATCTTGCTTTTGGTGTTGATGACTTCTGCTTTTTCTCAGAGTTGTTATGCTTTGCTTTTGTTTGTTCTCCTCTAGTATCTGATCTTTTTGTTTGTGTGGCACATCTTTGTTCTGATACTCCATGATTTTTGTATTAAGGTCCTTCTGGTAGAGCATTGCCTCCCAAGTAGTCACTAGAAACTTGTTCTGAAGGTGCTGTTTAACTCTGGGGTGGAATGGAGTTTAGCTGATTTGAAATAATTGCTTTCAAATTGTCCCCTTCACCATTGCTACTTTTTAGGGTATCCTTCCAGGGTCAAAAACTTAGGGAATTAGGAGTTGTGCAAGCCTTGCAGTAGGAAGCTATATCCTGAGACAGACTTAATGCAACTGTCTAGCAGGATGTCTTCTGGGGAATTCATTATTCTGTTATTCAGTTGTGCATTTCATCATACATCCATCAGTCCTTACCTTTTTTTGTGCATCAGCTAATTGTGCAGAACTGTTTTGCTTAATGCATCTCTGGAACAGCTGAATTTGTTTGTTGAATTTTTCTGCTGTCCTCCCCTTCTTTGGATTTTTAGGATGTTGGCTGTTTGATACTTTGATATTTTTTTAACAGCTCTTAGTCTAATACACTGCCCTCATCTCTGTTTTGTTGGTTTTTGTTTTTCTTTTTAATAGGTTGAGACTGAACTGAAGTTAATCTGTTGTGACATTCTGGATGTACTGGACAAACACCTCATTCCAGCAGCTAACACTGGCGAGTCCAAGGTTTTCTATTACAAAATGTAAGTATCTCCTTGTCAGGCAAGGACCTCTTACTGCATCTGAACTAGATACAGAAATAAAGTAGTTCCACATGTGTGTTCTGCCTGCTCAACCCCAGTAACCTCTTCTAGAAAGAGGGCAGTTCAGTCATGTCTGACCAATCTCCCCTTTGGACTACTTAGAGGTGTTAAGTGTCCTGACTGTGTGGTTTTGGATAGATGACATTGTTTGGAATAAGGTCCTAAGAACTAAAGCTGTTGTCCAGCTCTTCAATGTAAAAACAACTGTTTTCTTTAAATAAGCTGGTAACATAGAGATCCCATTGCTGTTTCAGTGTTTCCTTGCATGAGCTGCACACTCGGAAGAAAATTAGGTAGACAGACAACTGTCATGTAGTATCAACTTAAAAATTGCATTACCAAATGAAACTTGGCCTTGGAGTGTGTTGTTGTGTCACTAGTTTGCATATTTTGTATTTCCTGAAGCATAATTTAAATCTTGAAGTGATTGAGGGTGTTTCCCCCCCTGGTTGATTTATCTCTACCCTTCAGATCAAAAACTCATCTTTTAGATGAGATGTGGTTGTGCAGATAGTTTGGTAGTGCAGAAGTTAATACTATGATTTCATGTATTGATGCAAGAAGGTAAGTGGACCCAAACTGTTTTTCCTGCCTGATGATTTAAAATTCACTAAAGTACTAGTGCACTGTTGTCTGGGCACTAATTCACCAGCAGGGTCCATTGTGTCTGAATGTATAAACTTCAGTTTTGGAACTAAGCTTTGAATTTAGTTGCTGATGGGGAAATAAGGGCTACTGATGTACTGTTTCTGTTTGCAGGAAGGGGGACTACCATAGGTATCTGGCTGAGTTTGCCACAGGAAATGACAGGAAGGAGGCTGCAGAGAATAGCTTGGTGGCTTATAAAGCTGCTAGTGATATTGCAATGACAGAACTCCCGCCAACACATCCTATCCGCTTAGGACTTGCGCTCAACTTCTCTGTATTCTACTATGAAATTCTTAATTCTCCTGATCGTGCCTGCAGGTAGGTGCTGACTGGGAAGATGGGAAACGTTTATGTGAATACCAAACAAGCCAGAAATGGTTGCTTCTTGGGGAACTGCTTTTCCTCAACAGGGACACTGGGATGGCTTTCTTCCCGCCAGTAGCTGATTACTTGCTCTGTGTGAGGTCAATTTGTTGGAATGGTGTTCAACTTTGTCTTTTTCCTTTGAGTCTAAATCCATTTGTTTATCTGGGAGTGGATCATGTATGAGAAGCAGAGTAGTGGTAACCTTGGCTTGATCAACTAATGGCAATTCAAGAGCTTGCCGTGTTAACTCTGGGCATGTTCTTATGCCTCAAAAAGTGTGAGGTGATTTAAGATTCCTCTCTTTCTGTTGGCTGTTATACAAGTAAGAGGGGGTCATATTAGTCATTTCTGTGAACTCTGGGCATGTATAGAATGATAATAGCTCATCTGTCTGTAGGGGTTCAACTCAGGAGGATAAAAGTGAGGGCTGAAGCAAGTATTGTTTGTCTTGTATTCCTATCATTGCATGTTATGTAAAATACTTTCTTTTAAGCTTTTAGTAGACTGTGATCAGTTGTATTGCAAGATGTAGAAATAGTTAATAAAAAATATAAAAATGTGTTGCAGAAGCTGTGGGTGTCATGTAACCAAACTAGAATATGGGTGTTCAGAGGCACAGGATCAACTTGGGTGATTCTGGATTCTGTTCAGCAACATTTGTTAATTCTGACTTTATTCTGTGCTTATAGGTTGGCAAAAGCAGATTTCGATGATGATATTGCAGAACTGGATACAATGAGTGAAGAAAGCTATAAGGACTCTAC
>JAOXNG010000006.1:8025735-8035748 GCA_028566535.1 Scolopax minor | reverse complement strand
GAGAATGATCAGCAACCAGGAACTAGATAAACTGCAAGTGGCTTGCAGTTTGCTTGAGAAATACTCCAGCTCTCTTCCTGCATTACTTTCTAAGAGTTTCAGAGTACTTGAAATCCCTTCAGTTCTCACTGACCAGTCACTCCCTTCCAAAGTTGAGGCCAATTTTTTTTTAAATGGTTATGCTGTTAATCTTGCCTTTGTTTTCACATTTGCTTCCCTATACAGAAACTGAAGTAACCTAAAGACAATAGCGAGACTGATGTGTTGGATTTACCTACCTGCATAACTGCATAATTTTACTTGTTCAAATCTATATTTTTTGGTATTTTACTGATGAGATCAGAAACTCTAAAGGTGTTAACATAACAAATTTCTACTTCCATTCACAGCATAAGCAATATTCCCTCTGATCCATAGCTAGAATTTAGCTTCTGAGCCTTACCACATTATCTGGCAGCTTGTATCCAGGAAGGTATTTTACATTTTCATGTTCATTATTTATAATATCTGTCAGTTTTCTTCCATTATCAACTTTATTCCACATCTCCAGCAATCCCAATTTGTGTTTTCTCAACCACCTTTGTTATCTCTCAATGTTACACCTTTTTTCCCTCCTATTTTAGCCCAGATACATCCAAAATATCCTCAAAGCAGCTGAGATTAGAAAGAAGGAACAGGAGAAAAGGATGGAAAGAAAAATTCAGAAAGAGCGTGAAATGGAAGGAGGAGAGTTTGCGCACAAAGAGGCCTTCGTGACTTCAGCCTATAAGAAGAAGCTGCAAGAAAGGGCTGAAGAGGAGGAAAGAGAAAGAAGAGAGGCAGCTCTTGAGGGTGAGATTCACACTGAAATAATTCCCCTTAAAAAGAAGGTTTAAACATTGTCATCCAGTTCCTCTGTGAGGCTTCAGATAATTAAAATCAAAAGGACTAGATAACAGATACTGAATCAGATCCCATGTGTCTGTTATTTTCCTTTGTACATGTCACTAAAGGAACAGAGGAAGCTCCTCTGTGTATCATTAGTATTAGGGTTACTACTTTTAATTTTTGAGGGAGGGTCAGTTGTTCAAGGAAGACTCATTAGTGCGGGGTACAGCCTTCCACTCCTTACTTCAGAGAGTCTATATAGTGTCCCAGGAACAGGTGGAAAGAATAGGATATAGGATCATAAGAGAAACCAGGTTGGAATTTGCCTCTGAAGGCCTGGTCCAGCCTCCTGCTCAAAGCATGGTCTGCTATGAGATCAAATTGGGGTGCTCTGAGCTTTTTCCACTCTGGGCTTGAAAACCTCCAGGGTGAAGATTGCAGTCTGAAGATTGGAGGTGTCTACCAATTGTGAGTTGTGTCTGATGAGCGATTGTGGCACAGTAAATCCAACCTTCCTTTCTTTCTCTTAGCCTACCTGGATGTGACCAAACAGAAGGATCTCAGTGGATTTTACAGACATCTTCTAAACCAGAGGGTAGGGGAAGAGGAGACACCTAAATGCAGCTTCCGTGAAGCCAGGTAGGATGCAGTTCCAGAAGGCTTTCAGATATAAACCAGCTTGTGGCTCTTAGTGATTCCAGACTCACTGGAACTGTAAGAATTGGAGAGTACTAAAACACTGGTAGGGTAAGCTGATTACTTTATACAGCTGATTAATGGAATTATTTGGAAAATGTCTAATAATCATCAGTCGTATAGACTATAAGGCAGAAACAAGCAGGAGAGAGATGCCATCTAAAAAGTATCAAGAGAACATCCATACTTGTACTACTGCTTGGTATTATTTTATCCTATATTTACTTTGGTTTTCATAATGTTTGTCAATCTGCATTAAGTTCCATATTTTGAATCATGAGGGAGACAAAAAGTAAAATAATGAGCATGGAGGTAAGTCATAGGAAATGACATTGTGATTAGAATTTAATGAGAAGAATGTGAGTCTTGAACTTTGTACTTACTCCACATTTACAGATTCATAAAAAATAAATTAATTGAGTGTTGATGCTGTGGTAAAAGGAAATTAATCAAATATGTAGGAAATCCAGTAGGAATATTTTAAAATCTTAAGATATGCACATTCCAAAGTAAAGTAATGATATGAGGCTGAATTATTTAAGTAGCTGAGATGGTGAAATTCTGCCCTGTGGATAAATATATGCAACAACTGATCTTTTGAAACAATTTATTCAGGTTAAACCTCACTTGAGATAGGCCTTAAACCTGGATGTCACTAGTTAAATGGTTGCCATCATAAAGAAACTGCAAGCGGATTATTAGAAAATAAATTCTTATCTTAAATGAAGATTGTGATCACCATGAAGTTATTCAGCTACCTGAAATAAGGGAATTCTGAATTTTACCTTTAGTAAAGGATATAGCACCTTATTGGAAATAAATTGGGCAAAGTAGCATAGAGGAAATGGGAAGTAAGAATTACTGACTGGAAGAAAAGCAGAACAGCTTCCTGAATTTAAGCAGAAAATGGGGAATTTGAGGGCACAGTCGTTATTTGAGACTTACACTTTTAGCATTATTCCTGTGTGTGTGGAAAAACATTGTATCTAAGGCTTTCCAAAGAAAAATACCTGCTTGGGTCCAGTGATGCACAAAGATTGCTAGTGGGGTGGTTAAATGAATTTTGCATTTTGTGGTGTCTTTTTATTGATGAAATCAAAGTTATTCACTTTATAAAAACAGAAGCAGTAATGGTCAGCTTACTTGGTTGTCCATTTCTTTACAGTTATTTTCATTTAATAGTTATTCTTTTGGGGCATCTTCAAGAATATGTAGTTTTATACTGTGTATAGATCATTTGAAATTATAGTTTCTTAATCTTGTAAATTAAGGAAATGTTTCTTTTGTGAGTTGTATATAAAATTAATTATGGGGAGAAGAAGTTGTACTGTAGATGGTGCTCCCTCTAAGGCTTTCAGAGAAGCTCCGGTGCGTATTTTGATTTTATTCTTTCTTATGGTGGTACAATAGGATATACAGAGAGAATAGCTCAATTTTTGGATCTCAGAATTTACATCACTTGTCCTTAAAGTGATCCACATTTGACTTGTCATTTTAATTAATTGGATTACTAAATAAATGATCAAACTTTTCAGCATAACTTTTAGTCATTGTTCATCGTCTAACCAAGCATGCATCAGACATTCAGTCTAAGTAGAATGGGTGCTGATTCACAAGAATTTGCCACAGACTGTTACTGTAGCTTTGATTAATAAGAAGAGACACATGGCTTGTGTCAGTGAACATGTATTTCTTTATCAGTCAGAGAAGAAGCATAAAGCATAAATTTCCTGTCTGCTGCCCAAATTGGTCCTCCATGGATCAGCTTTTTGTATTTAAGAGTCTGTGAGCTGTTGAAAGATACTAATTTCTGTCTAGTCACGAGAGTGAGATCTTCAGAAATATTGTATTAATAAAGTCTACTACTAATGGAAGCATTGTTCTTACCTCTGTCAACAAAGCATACAACTTGCTTCTATGGATAATTATTTGAGGAATAAACGCAAAGGAGAAATTGTGTAGCTTGCTGAAAAGCTTACACAAGAATACAAATCATAGTCATTTTTTTCAATAAACTTATCAGCTTGCATTCACCAATGAACCGGATACAGATACTTAATAGAAATCTGTTGCACTGGATTCCTGGAAGCTGATTTTTTTCATAGACTTCTCAGCAGCATCTTTTGCTTAAGTCCTGACCAGACGTCGGTTTGTAGAAAAGTCTGAGATTTCAGGCTGTGTAATTTTGTTTTTTCTTTTTTAACATAAAACCTCTAGGATAAAGGAAGAAAAACCTGACAGTTACGATGAATCCAACCAAAGGAACAAATGCCCATATGAAGGACAAAAACTGGAGCCTTCTGTTAAGAAAGAGAGTAATCCAGATGCTGATACTGACTTAGGAAGTGATAGTAGTGATGATGATAAGAGACACAAAAGTAGTAAAGTAAATTTGAAAAAGAAAAGGAGGGCGAGCTCTGTGAGCAGTGAAGAGGAGGCTAAACTTCCCAAGAGCCAGAGGCATTCCAGGTCACCAAGCTCCTCCAGTGTGGAGGAAGAGCTGCGCACAAAATCCCAAACAAATCATCTTGCAAAGAGGGGAGAGAGCAGACCAAGCAGAAGGGGAAATGATGAACAATACAGGGAAAGAGATTATGAGAGAAGTAGGACCCATGAGAAGGATCACCAAAGGGAAAAGGAAGACCGACACAGATACGGGGATCACAGCTCTAAAGATAACTACAGGAGGAGGGAAGAGCAAGATGATTAACAAAGGGGGAAGGAAAGAAAAGAGAGGGAGGGACATGGCAGAGAATGGAGGAAGGCAAAGGAGAGAGAAGAGAAGGACTCAGAAAAGGAACGAGAAAAAGAAAGAATAAGAAATGGTAGAGATAGATATAATGACAGAGAGAAGGAGAGAGGAGAGAAGTGCAGAGAAAAGGAAGATCATGTGAAGGAGAGGAGAGAGAGATATGGGAGTGATGAAAAGAGATACAGAGAGAGGAGGGAAAGTTCTCCTACATCTTTAGAAAAAGATAGAGAGAACGATCTGGAAAAAGAGAGAAAGGGAAAAGAGAGAGAGGTGGATGAGAAGGGAAGATCCAGCTCTGGAATTTTATCTGAGCAGAAACGTAAAGCTGGACAGGAAGGGGAGAAGGAACAAGCACAGAAACCACCTGAGAGCATGAGCAAATTTGCCAAACGGAGTAATGAAGAGACAGTGATGTCAGCAAGGGACCGCTATTTGGCAAGGCAAATGGCCCGTGTCAGCACTAAATCTTATATTGAGAAGGAAGAAGATTAATGTCCCTGTGGTGGACAAAAACACTTGGGCTCTCAATGAAGAGGAAAAGCCATTGCTGCACGGACTCTTGTACAGAAATAAAAGCATATCCTGGTTATTTATTCCTTGCTTTCCCAAGAAATTGTGTGCCACAATAGAAGAGCAACTTTTGAAATGGATTAATGGGTCAGTTGATACACACCTTTAGTCTGTTTACAGAGTTGAAATATTAAATTTGGCTGACTCAAAACTGTCCTTCAGTACCCCATCCTTGGTACCTGAAGATTCTGGGACAGACCTGGGAGGGTTAAATAACAGAATGTGAGAGTACTTTCCCTTGGCAGCCCCTGCTCCTTTCACCAGCTGAAACAGCTCTCCTGAAACAAAGGTGTTCTCAGCCCTTAGCAGCAGTCATTGTTGTGCACTGATGCTCTCAAAAATGAGAAGGAGACCTCTGAAAGTAGGAAAAAAGCAAGAAAAACAGCGCCTGAATAACAATCTAGGAGATTTCTGTACATAGTGTTGTGTTTTGTAAGCTAAATGCATATTGACATACAAATTTTGTATTTATGTTTGAGCTTTGGATTTGGGGACCTGATGTACAGAAACAAATAAAGTGTAAGATACATACTGGATATAATGTGTGGGTCTTTTTTAATGCTTGTGTTATTTTATTGCATCTTCTTGTGCGAAATAAGGCTTGAGTCTTTTTTCTTGGATTACAGTCATATCTGCTTTTTCTACTAGACATAATATTTTAGATTTGTCAGTCTCTCTGCTCAAAGGTTTATTATCAAGAATAAAGCTGTCTCCAACTAGAACTTGGGAAGCAGAATATCTGATGGTGGTCGTAGTTTTTAGAATACATTGTCAACACTTATTTCACAATGGTTTCTTTCACTTCGTTTTGTTGGAAATTTATCACTTTTATGCTACAATAAGGTGAATTAATCTTTTTAAAAAAAGATTTTGAGGTTGATGTTTCTCCAGTATTTTGTTCCGTAATGAGACAAAATGTGAGTAAAATTAAATGCCAAGCCTGCCAGTTTACAAAGACTTGAAATTAAATGAGTTTTCTGTGTAAGCTTATGGTGTAACTGAGCACTTACTCCAATTGCTGATTAGTTTGGTTTTGTTGTTCTGTCTAAACAAATGTAATGTGTGTTAGTTCTGCAGTTGGAATAGAATGAAAGAGTATTTAGCTGTGGGCCAGGATTCAAACACTAGGGAAATCCTCTGCTTTTTGTCAGAGGTCTTGCTGGTATAGTAAACTGGATTAGATACTCTGCTTTTTCTTGGGACTGAGTTTTATCTTTCCTTTTCCCATCATAGAGAGGCTTAAGAGACGTCTGTAGATGGTTTATGAATATTAAATTTATTACAATAACAGTTTACAGTACAAGGCACATACTGATGACTTACAATCAGCTTGCAACACTTGTAACTAAACAGCTGCATAAATTAATACAGGTGCATCATGTACAAGTTGGAGGGAATACTTAGTTCTGTACAGCTAAAACTCCAGTTTTTCCTCTTTGTTTAAAAGGCAAACATGGTCCTAATGTACCAGTTTCATAAATTCCTTTTCATCAGTCAGAATAGAGGGTAGGATATCCTCTTGTGAGAGAGAAGCGGAAGGTGAGCTGAGAAGGAATTTGTTTGTTTGCCTGAAAACACTTTTAATTGCAGTGCAGACCATTTGGTATCAGTATAACTAGGTTTTATACACAGTGTTTAAATGTTTTCAGATGGATATGTAAAAAGAAGAAAAACCAATGATAAAAATAAATGAAATAAATTTCTTACTATTTAAACCACCCAGCTAAATAGAGATACTAAAAAAATGAACTTAGAACATTTAGAAAACTTCAAACTAGCATGCCATATTAAAAAAAAAGTTAAATAAATAAAATGTGAATAAAACTGCCTTGCAAGTTCAGCTTTTCTAGAGTAAAAACATGGATGTAATTTTTCTTTGTGTTATTCAGAAAAAGAAAAGCCTTTTTAACCCACAGCTGGAGGGCTTCCTTGCCCCCTTTTCCCATAAAGACCTCAGACTGGATTATCCTGGTGAAAAGAGAGTGAAGATCTAATGTCACTAATGATCTTCTGGACTGCCCATTTCTAAAAATATTTTTTCTGTGTCTTTGCGTGTCTGTGTTGATTTTTGTAGCATCAAGTGGTTTTAAAAACTTTCACCTCTCTCAGTCTATCAGTACTCAGAGTGCATTATTCTCATTTTTCAACTGCTGAGATACCTTGCCCTGTTTTATGCTGTGACTGTTGCAGGGTTTGTATTAATATCAGGGCTTCTTGGCTGGCTTTTAATCCACTAGAAAACAGTGGCATTTCTTGGGAAGTTGCTCATCAGTAGTATTGCACGTTAAATAGCAGTGATTCCTGCAATTATTACTCTGCAAATTGTCCTATTAGAGGTAATGTTCCCAGTTTCAGTTTGTTTGCAAGGGCTGAAAGATGAACTTCGGCTTTGATACAGATAGTGCTTATATTTAACTCAACCATTTCTGTCCCCACCTTCACCCTTCCTAATAAAAGGCAGCAGATAAAGAGACTTGTGCAAGTGGTTATACATAAATGACCAAAAATTGGAAATGTAAGTTTTGGGTTGTTTTGGGAAAGAGTTGGTTTTTTGGTTTGGTTTGATTTTTTTAATGAGCCTAGCATGAAACAGTATCAAGTCTGCAAAAAAATTCCATGTGTAAGGTTTATCTATTTAAATACTTATCCATTTTAGAGGAAAAATACCCAGCATTAGTTGACCACCAGTCTGAAGAATGGAGGAGCTAGGTAGGGTTTTCTAATTCCCCACACCTTGATGTTGGATACATGTAAGTATTTTGTTCATCTTACACTAAAATTTCGTAAGCATTTTTGCAATTAATGAGTTCATAACAGAAGATTTTATTTTTTAAAAAATCAGTATTTTTATGATTGATGACTTAATAACTAAATGGCTTTCCAATATTAAAAGAAATCCCAGGCCCTTCCTCTTTTGCTCACAATGAAGCCAATTTTGGAAGTAGCATTCAAATATACTTAAGGGCTAAGCTACAAAACTACTTTTTAGCAGTAACTGTCCAGTAAGACAGATCTATTATTTTTTTTCTGGTGGTGATGAAAGAACTTATTCCCTTTTTAAAAATAACTTAGGAGTCTTTTGTTTGTAGTCCCTTTATTTCCCTATTGGAAGTTGTGCTTGAGACCTAAAGTTACGTGAGCTGAAGTCCATAGCTGAAGTGGAAGAGGCCTTTCTCCAGGGGGTGTCTGCACCCTCAGGGAGAAAGTAATGAAACTACTTTCAAAAGGCAAACACACCATCACTGCTTTCCTCTAATATGGTGAGTTCTTTGTACCAATGTAAACTCTTCAATAGGTTTCTTAACACCTGCTGCTATGAATGCAGATAGAGCCTTGTTAATTTGAGCAGTACGTTGCCTAAGTAGACCATGAGATACAAAAGAGACTTTCATCCTCTATTTTATTTTACTTTTGTTATAATCTATGTGGTTGAGTAAAAATACAAATGTAAGTTTTTACATAAATGACCACTACTTAGGTTTATCTAAACTTCTGTGTAACTGCAGCAAAACTATTGTCTTCCAACTGACTTGGCAGCAGCAGCCTGAAGGGCAGTTACATTTGGAGAGTGTGTGTATGCATATAATATAAAGAGGTTAGTATGTGCCAGGGAGTTAATTTGTATGTCAGTGCCTCGAAAGTTGATATAAATAGTTCTGCTGAGAGCTTAGAGCCGCTTTCACTGTGGGCTCAAAGTTGCCTTCTGGGCATATCTGTCTGGTTTGTACATAACTGCTGGCAGCCAGAGTAACACATCCCAGTAAACTGACTTTGAGTAAAGCTATACTGAATATTGTCCTTTCTCTGACTTCTTTCTTTTTGAGTCCTTTTGTTGTCCTTCTTCAAAATACCAGTTTGATCAAGCTATTTTAGATGGTTGAGATCTGCCAAGAAGGAGAGCTGATGGGAGGTTGAGGAATAGAGAGGGTGGAGAGAACACTGTCAGAGAGCAGCAGTTGTCTGGAAGATGAAAAATAGAAAAAGAAATAGATGTCAATTTTCAGTGAAGATCTGTGGTCCTCCAGTCTATATGAGGGGTTAAAACCTATGAAAGATTTAAACCCTATAAATTACACATTCCAACAGTTAAGATCTAAGTGCCTGGCTTGTAGAGTGGATATAATGCCCAGAGGTCAGACGTAGGTATTTGCAATGACCAGAATCCAAAAAATTACATGCTGGCTGCAATGTCAAGGGAAGTGCTGCAGGAAGGTCCTGCACATTGTCCTTCTGCCCAGAGCTGCTTGTTGTGGGTGCACAAGGATGGCTCTAGCTTGGGTTTTCAGGATGGCAGGCACTCGCCACTGATCTTTCTAATGAATTAATCACCAGGCATTATTTCAGTATTTTGACAAATATCCATGTAATGCCCATGCCAAAGTGAGCACACAAGCTGCTTTTTTGCACTATCAGGCTCTTGCTGGCTCTTCTTTGGGCTGGCTCTTCTCCTCCCTTTTTGCCTAAATATATAGGAAGAGCGGAATCCTGTCAGAGTGCCTGTCTGTGACTCTCAGAGGAGGGGGACAGGAGAACAAACATTCTTACTGTCTAAGTGGTTCCCATAGCAGCACTTTACCTCTAGGGCTGCAGGTTTGCATTAAAGAAAAATACTTTGTAAGAAAAAAAACTTACTAAGAATGACAAGAAATTTGTTATTAGTGCTGCACCACTCTAATGATGGGTGAGTTGGCACACACCAGCTGGCTCGTACAGACCTGAGGTGACTAAGGCTTGGGCAACATCCAGAGGTACCTCTCTGTGGAAGCTGCAATGAGGTGAGATACTCTGTCTGGGGGGATAATTGGTCTGTGCCAGCAGTCATGGGGCGCAGCTGCCGGCACTGTCAGGCAGCTCGGTGTTCCTGATGCTGTGGCATTCAGAACACGTTGGACCTTTGTTGCAAGTTGTGCTGATCCAGAACTAGGATTTTTTCCTTGTTACTGAAAAGAGTTTGCTTTGGTTTATGAGGCCCAGGTATTAAATTGGGTCTAGAATGCAAGCTGAAACCTTGCAGTCAAACCCATGCTGAAGTGGATTTTTTGAGGCTAGAACTTCTGTAGGCAGATACTGTCCCATCATATTCTCCCATCCTGTCTAATCCCTTGCCTCTCCCCAGGCCAAAGAACCC
>JAOXNG010000006.1:7827458-7844050 GCA_028566535.1 Scolopax minor | reverse complement strand
AACAAATACGTGCTCTTGAGTATTTGAATAATCTCATCTGCCTGAACAGACCTCTCATGTGAGTGAAATCAGATGGTGGCTTGGAGCCTCCAATCAGGCTTGCAGCGAGAACATGAGAGTTCAAAACATTTTTGATAAATAAGGTGTTCAAATGAAACTTTCAGCTATTTCTTTTTTATAAACCTCTAATCCTTCATAATTGCAAGCGTGCGTAGCCAATGCATTTGATCCTCTTCCTTCGTCAGGCTCTTATCTGAATGCTCTGCCTGAAATTACACTTTCATCTTAGAGCTGCTAAGTCCGGTATAAGAGCTCAGGTTATTTTTAACCTTCCCTAGTCCCAGATGAAACACTTTTGTTCTGTGTGATGACAGCATTAGATGGTGATGATCAGGACTTTTTCTACAGCACGAAATGGACACAATGCTCCAATGTGCTCAGCATCTGTTTCAGCAGAGGGCAGCACATGGGGATATTAAATAATTGCATTTCACTTGACCTTTACAGTGATGCAGTCTTTCTCCCACACTTCAGTGCTCTCCAGAGAGGATAAACCTCAGAAATAATGGGGCAGTTGTCTGAAATTCTGCATATGGCTTGTAGTTGTAGATTTCCTAGGTTTTGAATAGGCATTGGCTGTCATTTTTGGCATTTCTATTTTTAAAAAGTAAGTTTTCATCGCGCTCAAGTTTACTTTATAAAGCTGCCAGTTCCACGGGCTTTTCTGAAGTTATCGAACTGGGCAGGAAGCGGTTGAAAGTGGAAGTCAACAATAATTGCACTCAATCCATTCTTCTTCACTCATGACTACTTGCCTGCACCTTTTTCCCTTAACAGAACTGTGACGATGCAGGGGAACAAAAGGAAGATGGGATAAATGAATGGATATTTTAATGAAAAAAAAGGAATATTTTTTTTTTTCAAGCAGAAGAAAGTCTAGCTGATTTGCAGTTG
The DNA here is from genome assembly GCA_028566535.1 of Scolopax minor. Classification (NCBI taxonomy): domain Eukaryota; kingdom Metazoa; phylum Chordata; class Aves; order Charadriiformes; family Scolopacidae; genus Scolopax; species Scolopax minor. The sequence goes on along the minus strand of JAOXNG010000006.1, from coordinate 7,843,096 downwards.
GTCGTGCTGCTGACTTTACCTCTTCTTTAGCAAAGAGCCTTCCAGTGGCTCCAGAAGGAAGCATCCTGGGGCCTGCTGGGCTCTGGTTCTGGCAGTGCCACTTAATATTTCCATTATGTATTCTTCTCATCTATATGTTAAGTCTGATGCTTTCTTACTTAAAATTAAGACTGTGAATGTAATATTTTTTTTGTTGTTGTTTAAAAGATCTTAGGTTTAAGTGGGCATTGGAGAAGTGCTTTATGAATTATACATAAATTCAGTGAAGGAAAGTCTTGTTTCCCTTGGCTTACATGAGTTTAACCAATTTATTTGTTTGAGAGTGTAGTTATTTTTTTCTTCTAAGCTCCCAAGGCTTTCCATACTGTTGCATCCACAGCAAACAGCTAAAGTACTGAAAAAAGGCTGGACTATAGCTAGATGGCAAGTGTATGGGAGTTAAAACTGAAAAGGCATCCTGACTCACTGATTTGTCATTTTTTGCCTTAGATCAATGTAAGATACACTACAGAGAGACATAGTTCAATAAAATCTCCTTTTAGGATCAGCAGACTTGTTCCTTGTGACTCTGTTCTGTAACTCAGTGAGAAGGAGCAGGATGTGGGTTTTGAAGATGACTGTATGATCCTTTCTGCTCTCTTTAAAGTTTTATATCTCAAAGTGCACATCCTTTTTGAAATTTAGGTGGTTTCTTTTAGATTTGTTCTACTTCAGCAAGCTACTTCTTCCCCTCCTCACAATTTCCCTAATATTACACATACTTTTTTTCACCTGTGAAATTTGGATTGCACTTGTGTTGTAACTCATGGTCTAAAAAAAGATCTGTATAAAGTTTCAGACATCATCATCTCCCAGGGATTTTAGCTGTTGCTATAGAAGCCTAAATTCTCTTTTGAGAGACCTTTCCAGTATAAAGAAGGGGGAAAGTTGTCATGGAAATATGCAGCAGAAAGAGAAAGGAAATCTCAATTTGATGACTCTTACATAGACTTTGCCAACTTGGTGAGGTGGCTTCATATCCAGAGATCTGATTCTGCAGATTCTCTTCGTTACATACCAGTGGACTGGAAATCTACAGACTAGAGCCTAAAGAAATAAATTATTTAACATTTATATAACCAAAGGTACCTCCTCAACTCGGTGAACTTCATGTTTACCCAGATTCAAGCTTCCTTGGTGCATAATAACATCTAAAAAGCAGTATGACACCATTCCTTTGTCTGCCCAAACCTCCAGATGGGGAGGCAAGGTCCCTTTTGAAGAGATTGTGGCTGCCTTGCAGGAATGGGGCTCATCAATTCTCCAGTGTCAGACCATTGGGGTGGGAGCAGAGAAGAATGTTGTCTGCAGCCACCACCAATGTTCCCCTGCTGGAAGGAACCCCCTCCAGGTGACGTTGGCAGGGAATTTCCAGCAGCCTGGTTTTCATGTGGGATGAGCTGGAGCACAGCTTTTTTATTATGCTCCTGGCGATGGTGGCTCTGAAAGGATTTATAGAGCTACCACTATTGAAACGAGGCTTGCAGAACCGATTTTTAAGTGACTAACTAAAAATAGCTTATTCTGCAAGCTTCAGCACCATTTCAGATTTGAACAGGAGCCCTTTGTGTCCAGTTAAATGGTGGTATAAGCAGATCTCTCATAAATTTAATGTCCACTTATACTATCACTAAGCCTGGTTGGTTCCCTGGTTTCAAGCTTTTTGTGTCTTTCTTACTAAAGCCTCCCAGTATCTAATAGATGTAATTATGAGTGAGCTGCCTTTAAATATCTATTAGCAATGTCACCATGGTAACTGCTGTAAGAGTTTCTTGTTGGTAGAAGGTTTCCAGCTCCCTGAGATAGAACAGGGCAAAACGCTTAGGCTGTTGTTTTCATGGTTTGAATGAGATCACACGCAATGGCAAAGAGGAAAAAATAACACATTTCTTACTTTTAATAACAGTGGAAAGGAATAAGATTGAATTTTTTTTTAAATATTATTTTTAATTTTATTTTTGGAGTCCTGAACAGGGACAGACCAACCCTGGAGAGCACACCTTCACCAGGGAGCTCCTGCAGGAAGAGGAAAATGTTGCTCTCCTCAATGAGCCAACACTTGGCCTTTCTTTCGATACTCAAGTGAACTAATTAATCCTAATGAAGGATGCAAAGTCGTGATGTTCCACTTGCCACAGGAGCAGGCAGAGTTGCTGAGTGATTCAGTGTCAAATAGAAAAAAAATTGAGCTGGCTTGTGTTCTCTCCTCATTTCTCTGTATTCCCAAACTGCTACCTTTTTTGTTCTAAGCCTTCAGCTGCTGTGTACCAGGCTAGCAGTGGCTTGCTGTCCTGGATTTCCTAATTTTCCCCCTTCCTTCTCTCACCTCTGCTTTCTTTCCCAAGTGCTTGTTGCTTGGCCAATTGACCCTCTTTTGCTCTGTAATTACAGTTGTTTCCACAGGCTTCTCCATGTGACGGGTTCACCAATGTCCCTCATGTTAACTCAGGGGGTTGTTTTGCTTCCATTTATTTATTTATGGCAAAGAGGTCACAACTCCATAGGGTACTTCCTCCTTTTCGTGCAATCTGGGCTCTTGCTTAATGACCCTTTGGTTTTAGTATCTGCTAGAGGCTTTAAATTTTCCCTTGCTTTTACAGAAATTTAGAAAGCCGAGCACTTATTTTTGCCATTCTCCCGCTTCATTAGCTGTGCCTGCTGCTTTTGGCATTAAGGCCTTCAGTCAGGGATGCTTCTGTTTGTGCCACAGGCCGTTCAGTGTAGCTGTTTTGTACGTGAAAATGGGAGGCTGATCTTAGAGAGCTTGAGGAGAACTGAAATTTGCATTTGTTTTCTGTGTCTGTGGACAACTGACATAACAGAGGCAGAGCAAGTGGTACTGTGCAGCTCTGATGGGAAGAGTTCTGCCTGTTGGGAGGGTGAGTTCATGATGAAATGTTGATAGTTGTCCTTATCTAACTCATAGGCAACATGATCTGCATACAAAGATCTTTTTTGCTGAGCTTAAAATGCTCATAATTGATTGTAGTTATGTTATTGAATTCCAAATTTGGACTGAGGGTTTAAGATCTGAAGTAGTTATGATTACTAACCAAGAAATCCAAGGAAATATTTTTCATAAGAAAACTTGAAAGCAGAACCTGGAACTCAGAATAGAATTTGCTTGCATTAGACTACTGCATGTTTCTCAATGGTTGTGGTTAGTACTGGGAGGATCTCAGTGTTTGGATGCTTCAAACGTCAGCTGCATGGTTAAATTTCTCAAGTGTACAAAGTTGATTTAAAAGCTTAAGCAGCAGCAAACATGTTTATACATACAAGCTGTCAGGAAGCAAGGAATTGCTGATTTTTTTAATTTAGTTTCTCCCTTTTTTTTCCCCTAGATTTGGTTATGTCACCAAAGCCAAACTTTTATGCTCTGATTGAGGATGCCTACGTATAGCAATGTCTCTTGCAAAAACTGCTGACTTCCTATATGATGGCTAAAGTCAATGGTCACTGTAAATCCTTACTAGCTTGTGATATTTTCAGTAGTTTTGGTTCCCTCCTTGTGAAGTAGGTAAATTAAGCTACTGCAATGAGTAGCTGATTCTGTTCAAGTAATCTGTAAAAGATGCAGTGAGTAAGAACAAGACAATCTTGAAGACGTTGCTATAGGGGGAATCACACCTCACCAATAGCTTTTTGTTTGTTTTTTTTTTTCCCCTGAAATCCTGATCTACATTACAGGGCTTGTTTGACTCCTGGGACTTGAACTCCTTGTGCTTCATCAGTTTGCTGTTCATTTGTCCTAGTTTTTGTTGCTGCTGGGCTCCCTGTGATGCACTTTGTACATCTAGGCATACCCTGCAGTTCTGCTTCCATTCAGGGGCTGTCAGCAGTTCCAGGGCATGTCCCTTTGAAACAGAGCTGACAACTCAGGTCTTTTATTTACATCACCCTGAAACGCACCAAAAGTTCAAAGCAGTGGGATGTTCCTCCACCATCCTCTTGAGGTTTTTTAATTCTAAGGCAGCCTCCAGCACACATCTTCTCCAGTCCTTAATTTTCCTGCACAGCTCTCCATTGTCAGTGATCAGCAAAAAATGTAATGAAACAGTTTTCTGTTCAAGGCCCTTTAGTGTTTCTAATGGATACCTGTTGTAATTCCTTTCCCGTTAGGTGATAAAACGTAAGCTTTTCCAGCATGTGATCCCTCTGGGACAATAAGCAAAGGGAGCAAGTCAGGTTGCACAGTGTTTTGCTTGTGTGGTTAGTGAAACTTGCTGTGCTACTCAAATATGGTAATTCTCTATGAATTGTTAATGAATGCCGCATTATAACCTATATATCAGAAAGCTAACAGTGAGGAATAATAGAAGAATGAAGATACTCCCTTTCCTCTAAGTCTTTTATTTATTCACTGCAATAAGAAAAAAAAAATTATAAAGTAAAAAAGAACACTGAAAGTCTTCTTTTCCCCTTCCAGGGAAGAGCAATGAGTACTGCCTTTTTCACATACTCAGTTTTATCTGTATTTTAAATAGAGGGGTGACTGCAGCAAAGCCCCATCCTTGGCTTGTTGCTGTGTCTCTGGTGCCTAAGACAGCGCAGACCTTTGTAAATTGCGAGAAAAACTTTGGATAAATCTGTGCAAAAGCGATTGCAGACTTTTATTTTAAAAACATGAGATACAATGAATATTCCTTTATCATGTAGATTTGCTTACTTATTTTCTCTTTTTCTATGGGTTGTTTTTTTTTTTTTGTTAGATAGCTGTCTATTAACTCTTCAGTGTTCTACTCAGAAACGATAGAAATGCTGAAAAATGCTGGTGCTTCTTAAAGGCTCTTACTTTTGAAACAAGCAGTTTCCTAATTCTATTTTTGACTGATTTAGTGGCTGTTCCCTTGGAAATCGTAGAGTTGTTGTCTGGTCTTCTGAAATTTTGGCAAAGAGCACCAAAGGAAGCTGTTTTTCATCTCCTGTAGCACTCCATGTTCCATAAAACGTATCTGCCTTGATTCCAAATTTAATGATTTTAGTCTCTTCCAGCAACAAATATTTTCTCTAGTTCCAGGTCAAAGCTGGTAGCTGTGCCACGGGCTACCACTTGAGTATGAGTGGGAACATGGAGCTGTATAGGGAGGGGAATGAAATAAAAAAAAATGAGTTCCCCAAGTCAGCACACACAGCTTTCTCATACTGGTGGAGCCTTTTTGGCAACAGTTGTAGGAGCTCTTTCTCTCTATCCACCCATTTGATCAGCATCATCTTGTTAACAGAACAGCAGTTGTTTTTGTCAAAATGAAAAGTAGTGCCCCGTGATTCATTCTGCAAATGTCCACTTGCTTGAACTTCCTGACATCTGTAGTGGAACTGAGAAAATAAAGAAGTTTGTATCAGTTACGTACAAAAAGGAAACTGTGGAGTAAATGCTGTCCCAAAGCCATGGCCTGACTCCACTAATACTCACTGATGCAGACTTTCCTCTGTAATTACTTCTGGTTTTATAACTCCAGACAGTAATGTTCCAAGCTTTATAACTGAATTAGAGACTTGCTTTAAAAGATGTTGTTACTGACATAATAGCTTTGTTTATGGAATTTCTCTCCTCTGTAATTAAGATTGTTGCATGCACAAAAGCAGTTAAATATAGCATAAATATTTGTACATTCAAAGATATTTTAAATCTTATTCCTTGTGTGAGCCTTTTTTCCCCCATTCTCTTTCTGTGCATTTGCTTCTCAAACAAGCTGTGCCACTAGAAATTCTGCCCCTTGCCCATCCCATTAAGTTATGTCTCATCTATATTTATTCTTGTAAAATGGAACAAGCAATGCAGGTTGCAACATAAAATTTAGTTCCTCAAATACAGTATTTTAAAGGTATATTTATTAGTGGGGTTTGGTCTTACTCTCTCATACCTTGTTTTAGAGTTGTGGAGGTAGTGGATGGAGCAGCACACAAACAATATGCTCACTGTTATTTTGTCTGTCAACCAAATTTACCAGCTGGGTGAGAACCTGGCAGATTCTTTTAAAAAGTTTATATCACTTACTGAAATTGTTTTCTCACCCTGGCTGTGTGAAAGTAATTATGGTTAAGGCCCTGGACAGGCCACAAGCTTTCTCTGTGAGCCTGGACAACTTATTTTAGCTGTCTCTTCCTGGACTCTGTTCATTAAACAGGCAGTTTTTCAATTTGAAAGGTTTTGTGCTTCTTAATTCTTTGGTCTAAGTAAAGAGATCAGCTAATTATAGCAATATGTTACCAGAAAACCTCTAAATAAACAAATGTACTGTCTGGTCTTGTGCTGTTGGGTTTGGGGGAATTATATGCCACTAGTCCAGCCTGTCTACTGAAGCTGAGGCATGTAAATGCTGTGACTGTCTCTGTGCATCCAAGCACTTTCATTTTTAGGTTTTGGTCAAGTTATATTTATCAAAGCTAAAAATATCTTTGCGAATGAAATATAGTAGCTCATCTTCTCTCCCAACTCCCCTCACTTCAGTTCTTTATTTCTCTTGGCTGAGAAATAGGAAAACCTATTGGGCTGACAATGCTGTTCCCCCACCGAGCCTGTACGAACTCACCAGCAATGGCAAAAAGACAGGTTGCTGCAGTCCAAAAAGTCTGAGTGTTTTCTTCAGGCAAAGAAGCTTTTCAGCAAGGCATTTGCAACTGATGTCCCTCCCATCTGTGAGTTCAGGGTCCAGGGACCTGCAGTTGTTTGCTTCCGAGTTGGTATTTTTCAGCTGTATCTGTTCAGTTTTGAAGGTAGCCCATAGTCAAAGCTGAAGGTGTGACTTGTAGTCCCTCCAGTGGGTACCTATATGACCTCACTGCCTGTGTGTATTGCTGAATGTAGTGTCACCTCCTCAGGGAGGAGAAACACAGTTCATGTAGATCACAAGATCTGCAAGAACTTTGTTAGTATGGATGACAATGATGTACTGCCTTCTTATCTGAGCTGTGAATTAAACATTGATTATATACTGTGCCCACACTGCTGGGGAAGGATCCCTCTCTGTAGTTTGGGAGAGATTTCCTGATCTGTAGTCACAGTCTGAATGGGTAGGTTTGGAGGCTTCAGAGAGTGAACAGACCTCTTTCTGGACAGAGTTGAACAAAAAGCCCAGTTTTAAACAGTGTAGGTATCTGTGTTTGAAATTTAGATTTGATTTTTCTTTGTATCCCCTCTGTTTCCTCCACCTTGATGCTATCTTTGCCTGCTTTAACTCTGTTTAACTCTTTAACTCTAGTCCCTTTCTATTTTAAAATGCTACATTATCTTCAGAAAGGGGAAAGTTCTTGAGCATTGCTCACTCTTGTCCCTTATTTGCTCTCTTCTAAATAGAGAACAGATTGACACTTTTTGGACAGCTCAAGAGAAGTCACTTGGGACTGATTCTAGTTACTTCCTGTGTAAAAAGCCTCTGTCTTGCTGTATCTTCCTTCCCTGCATGCACTTGCTTTTCCACTTTTTTGCAGCAATGATGAAGGCAAAGGGAAATGTTGTAAGGTGTCCTGGCTGTGACTGCTGGCACTCTGGGGAGAGAGTATTAGCATGGAATATAAAAGCTTCTGAAAGGTGCTTCTGTGGTTTCTTCTGAGAAATGCCTGCCTTCTATGGCTGCCTCTTGTCCTTCTAACATTGTATGTACCACATGTTTTTACTTGATTGGATCATGCAGATGAGTCTGGGGTTTGTGTTCTCCTGCCCGGTGTCCAGTTCTGCTGTTGAGGATGATGGGACACTCAAAACCTTTCATCTGCTTTACGAATTGAAGCATCTCGGTGTTTTGGAGGTGGGATACAAATGACTTTCTTGCATAAATGCTCTTTGCTTTGATGAAAATATAATATTTTTCATTCCCCTGAGTAAGCAAGTGTGCATGTGTGTGTGTGTCTGCTGAATGCCAAAGCGCTGGTGAAGCCAGCTTGCTTCCGTATGTGAATCATTTCTCAAGCAGCTCTCTGTGTCTCGCTGCAATGTGGTTTTCCTCTCAGGGAAGCACTCAAGCCCTGAATTTTCAGTCTGGTTTACACATGCTGTCAGAAGCTAGTGGGAGACAGTTTTCTTTTTAAAGCAGAAAAGAGGACAAGCTATTACTGTAAGTATCTTAATATCTTTTATTTTTTAAGGTGGGAACTGTATTATCTCTAGAGGTGTTCTACGATCAGTAATGTATTCCTAGAGTGAATAAACCCCCTTTGCTCAACACCAATTTTTTTTTTCCATAGTAAACTATACTGTGAGAAACCAAAAATGTACAGTGCAGGCAATTCTGCATTAGCTGAAAATGGGCTGGAGTTGTCTAAAAGCCATTACAACAATTAAAAAAATCCCACCACGTGAGTCTGTGAGAGCTGGCTACTGTATTTTTTCATCTGCTCAGCTAGACATATTTAGTGACGGAAGGGTCGAAGCTGTTTGTGTGTGTGGTTCTGCTTTATCCTTTGGCCATTAAAGGTTTCTCTCCAACAGTTAAATGAAGGAGGAGCAGAAGTGGACTTTCCTTTGCTACTGCGTGTTCACATAGTCCGGTCGAGACAGGGCAGGAAGAGCTGCTGAGTGAGTAGGTTTGGCAGCTCGCATCTCTGCAGGGGATCAGTGAACACACTGGGGAGCACACCAGACAGGAACCCTCTTATAACACTGCAGCAAAGAGCTGATCAGTTTCTCAGCAGGATCTTTTAATTAGAACAGTTGAACAGTTGTCCTTAAAATTGTACTGTGGAGTGAAGCTTGATCATAATAACAATAGTAATGTTACATGCTACATAAATACTATTATGGCAAAGTTGTAGCGATGTTAATTAAGTCCTGTATGCGTAGCAGTGAAAGATTACTGGTAGAACTGGTTTGAAAACAGGGATTCTCTAACCCTTTCACTTGTACACAGTCTAAGTTCTTCTAGATGTCTTTACTAATCCCTTCTCAAAAAGGGACTGCTTGCATGTTCCTCTTCTACCTTTTCTAAATCATATTTTTTTTCTGAAATAGTGTTCCTTGCACAACTGGACAAGTAACTAATAAAAGAATACCTCATGCTAACATGTCCATGTTTATATACTAACCCTTCCCTTTTTAGTTCAATTCTAAAACAATTTAATTTCATTGTGTAGCCCACTGAGGTGGGTCTTTCAGACTATCAGTGGTCCCCTAAGTAACAGTTGTAAACAGTTTAATACTGTTGCCTAAATCTCTTTGGTTCCTGTTCAGTATGAATATTTTTAAAATGCAGAAGTCCTCTAGGTTTTCATGCAGTTTTGGAGTTATGTTCTTGTATTTGCAAAGAACCCTTTCTGTTAAAAGTTTACACTGTCACTCAAATGTTTAGAAGTTTTCAGTTTATTAACTTGAATAAGTGGTCTATTCTGCACTTTAAGGGAGGATAAATATCTCCTTAAGGGATAGTTTCAAGATCTCAATTATTTCTCTGCATTATGATGGATGGAAAATGGGAGTCAGGGAAACATCCCAGCATGTGGCAATCTGTGGGGCTGCTCACTTGTGTGTGTGTGTGACAGATGTTGATTTCTCATTTTTTTTTTTTTTCCTGTGGGGTTCTTCTCCAAAGTGCCTGAATGAGTGTATCTTCATAAACATACTATTCACTGAACAATTATGATCCTGTTTTTATAAATGGAAAAACCAAAGCAAAGAGATTACAGTGCAATAAATCTGTGCTGGAGCTGAGGATAGAATCAGGTGAATTGCAAGCTGGTGCATTGACTGTGGTGGCATCCTGCTGTGCTTTGAGGGGACAGGGAACCTGCCAGTCTGTGTGCACCAGTTAGAATTTCCATGTAGCCACGTGCTGTGTATCTTTCTCTGCCATTCCAAAAAACATGATCATTCCCTCTTTTTCTTGTAGATGTATCTACCCTCTATGCTAGAGAAAAATGTAATGACAGGTAATTATTAGGCAAACCACTTGTAATTATTCTCAATTTCTTTAGCAATTATATAGCTCTTACTCTATCTAAAATGAAACCTTATTTTCTTCCTTCTTGTGGGTTGGCAAAACATGAAGTGGTAACCAGATGTGTCACTTGCTTTGTGCCATATTCACTAGGACAGGAGTTCAAAGAACCTGGATTAATGAGCAGTAGGTACCTTGAAATGATTCTAAAACATTTTGTTCTCAGCCTGCAATATACTGAACATAAATTAAACCTGTCTATTCAGGACAGTCATACTGGGGAAAGCCCAGAGTGACCTAATTCTTTGCGATTATAACATGGTTGTAACTTCAAAAAGGAAGCGTGGAATCAATGCATTGCTTTTCCCTTCCTTAATCTCTCCTTTGACTTGCGTCTCCACGGGTCAGATGTTAGCACCATATAAAAGGATATACTTCCCCTGCTTGCCAAGCATTGAAGTAATGAGGGAACCATGACATAAAAATGCATTGTCTAAATTCTGTAGTGTGGGATCACTTCCGAGGTGTAGTTTTGGTGTGACTTGATGAAACTGTGGGATGTATTGCCTAACTTCTATGTATGCATTCCACTACTGCATGCTTTCCTGTATGCTCTCCCAGTATGAGAATATGCTTCCCCTGCCTGTCTGCCTTCCTGCAAATACACCATTCTGGTTGGGTTTTTCCCTTGCATGTATCCATCAGCAATGCAATAAACATGATTCAGAACTGCCATGTTTAACTCTACATTTCTGCCCTGGAGTTAGTGAATGATCATAACAGTCTTTTGGTTTTTTTTCAACCTTACCAAGACACTGCAACTGCTTAAACCAGAGAATCACGGAGTGTTTGCTGACAGCCAGCACACGGTTATGCTTTGGCTTCTTCGGGTATCACACCATCCACCTGGTAGTGTCCACTGTCCTTCTGGAGGGCTAATGAGCAGAAAATTACAGATAGGTTGGGATTTTTGTTTCTGCATCCAGTTGACAAGATCAGGAGTCATAGGGAGGTAGAATGCTTTCTCTAAGATGTGTAATGGTGACTGGTTAGGTAATCAGTGAATTGAATATCCATGTGCAAACAATGTAATTTAAATTACAGGAGGAACATGTTCCCGGTCATTTTGAAGTACAGCTTTGGTTTGATTTTTAAGCATTAGTGACTGTGCTGGATGACAGTTCTGGGTTTTTTAACTAGAGAAGCAGCAAAGATTTCTGTATTTTCCTCTCTTAAAACTGGCCAGTAATATGGAACAAGGAGAAGAGAAATACAGGAAATAAATCCTTTGTCCATATACACATATGAGGATTTTTTAACTTTACTTTTTTTTTAATGGGATTTAACTAAGAATAAAAGATGACAAATCCAAAACTCCAGGGAGAACTTCCGTGGAGGAGGGTGGGCAGAAGGTTTTGGAATGTTCCCTTCTTTCCATGCCTGGAAAAGTCATCAGTGACCCTAATGGCTGCTGTGGGAAGAGGATTTTCTTTGGAGCCATGTTGAGACATGGAGTTTAGCGGCTGCTGACCTGGACTCTGGCAGTCTTTTTGGGATGGTTTCAGAAGATGAGCTGATGGCCAGAAACATGTCATTCGTAGCCTAGGCAAGGACAGTTCCAGCTAGCTATTTCTAATGTATTTTACACATCCTTGTAACCTTTTAGTATGTTTATACACTAGTTAATAAATATCTATTTTAGAGAATGATGGAAAACACACTAAGGAAGTAAGGAAGAGATTCCTTAACACAAAAATGTGAGATTGTCTCTTACCCCTATAATCAGAGGTAAAGTAATGCTGTCTTTGGGAGATCTAAGGGTATTTCCTTTGTCTGTGTGGTTCCATCTGATACTATGAAGGGAAAGGAACTGGCTCTGCAGCATTTGCTGATACTGTAGAGGAAGGGAGCCATATGTGCTGTAAAGAAAAATCTCATCTGATGCCATATTGAAAGTGCTCTTCTGAGGCTGTTAAGTCCTACAGGATAGCAGTTAAGCTGAAGAAAACCAAAACCCAAAAGAATAATTTTGACATGAAGATGCAATATTCAGGCAATCTTAGCACAATTAAGATTTTCAAGATGTGACTCTTAACCATCAGTGGCTCTGACAGTGCTTAAGTCCTGGGACTGGTGGTTTGTTTTGTATTTTCCCCGATGATCAACAGGATGACTTTGGAGACATGTATGTGTCTAATTTGTTTTATGCCTAAAATTTATTGACACTTAACTCTTTGTAAAAGCACCTTTAATTGTGTTCTTTAATTGCCTACCTGTATTATTATAGTACATCTTTCTCCACTCCTGAATGTTAAAAAAAAAAAAGCATCCAAAAAACCCCCTTTGCTTGAGGCATGCCTAAAACTATTAGACTTTGCCCTGTTGTAGCATGTGGTCTGGACATGAAAATTTCCAAGTGATGTCTTGTCTCCTGGTACTTTACCAGCAAAACATGAAAATTCAGCTGCAGATGAAACTAAAACAAGTCTGCTGAGAAAGACCAGAGGAAGCTGCTGCTCAGTGTTTGGGGGTTTGGTTTATAATTGATTCTCTTTCTTTGGCCAACAAAAGCAAGAAGACCCTTATAGATGAGGTTTTGGGAAACAGGCATATCTTGTCTGTTTCATTGAGTTATGTTTGGGTGGAAGAAGGTGGTCTGGCTTGTGAATTTTTTTTGGTGGGCTTTTTAATCCAGCTCTAATGAGTGCTGAGCTTTGTATGAGCAAAAATCCAGCAAGTGTCTCTACTTGGAGAACAGTTTTAAAGACATTAAAAACAAGATAACGGAAACTAGAGAAAGAAGAGGATGGATGTGTTAGGTCAGAAATACTAACACTGAGCTGAAAAGAGCAGATGCCTAAGGAAAGTTACTAAAGATGACCAAAGAGTGAACAGTTTGGTTTTAATTATTAGCCTGATCCAAATAGGCTTATCTGTGCCACCTCCAAATTATCAATTACTGTATTGAACTATCAACTTCCTTGGTTTGTGACATTGGCTTGAATGCTGATATCAGCTAAGAAATCAAGATGAGTCATATGGAAGCATCTGTCAAGGCTAAAAATTGTTGTTTAAAGTGAATTGATGTGAAAGGCAGAAAAGAACTCTATTTTAGCTCAGCTGGCTATCCTGTCATATAGCTTCCTACACACTACTAGAAAATGCGTTACAGTTTACTGAACTTGTTAGATATTTTTGTGTTCCAGTTGATAGTTTGCTAAATCTAGCAGAGATTGATTAGATTGGAAGGAAAATAGTATAAGCATGATGCAGATTTTACATGCTAAAAAAAAAGCCAGAAGAAAACTGCTTTGATTTCATGAGACTGTGTAATAAAGGTTCTAAAAAAGGTTACTTTTGATGTAATGAAAAGTAACTGAATTAAAGGAAAATTCCACTAGGAACTGTGGGCTTTAGCCCACCGAAGTCACAGGCTTCTGTCCTTTTGAGAGTCCTATCTGCAAAGTTGGTGCATCTGACCTTGTTTTTCAGAAATGCTGGGCATTCCCAGTTCTCAATGTACCTGCCATCTGGTACGTTACTCTCCAGATCTAGTAATGAGTTTTCATCATTCTTTATTTCTTTCATTTTCCCAAAGCAACTTGAATGACTCTGTTTTAATTTGACTGTCTTGTTGAGCAAGTAGCGTTATGCACAGACATGAGCACCAAAACCTGAATTGTGTTAAGTGTGTGAGGTACAGATAATTTGTATTTCTACCCTCCCAACAGGGATTTTTCCTAGGACTTTGTTTCTGCAGATACGCTAGTAATTTTTATTTACATAATAGTGTGGCTTCTAGGTTTCTTGACTGTGAAATAATATTGTCATCACTAAAATCAACCTATCCTTTTTAGTTATTCAGAGAAAAATAACCTTCAATAGTGAGCAGAATGTGTTTCCTAGAATTTTGTTCTACAGGACTGGTGAATTCCTCCTTTGATGGATAGCCAAGATGTAAGATCCAAGAGACCTAGCCGCCTTCTTTCTGCGGATGCTGACTGCCTTTGAGAACTAGGATAAATTCTTAATCCCGTTTTTCCAGCCATAAAGTGGGAATAATTCTAGGCTGCTTCTAAAGACTTATTAATAAATGCAGGTGGAGTGACTAATAAAGAAATGTCTAGGTTCTCAATCTTTAATAAAAGAGTAAAGTTTCAAGTAAAATGGACTGTCTGTCCGCAGTAAAACTTTTCCCAGCTGCCAAAATAGTCCACATCAAAAACTTCCAAATACCCTTTAAAAATACCAGTGAGAAAGGATGAACTATATAGCATGGCCTGAATTTTCAAAGACTGATGCCTGCAGGGAATTCTGAGGACTACTGAAAGAAAAAGCCTTGTTAGGACCAGCTTCACACTTTTTCCAAACCCTCTGATTATCTCATTTGCAGCACCTGTTTCAGAGGAGAGGGGTATGCAGACACCAGCACTTCCAAGTGTAAAAGATTTTAAAAGCAAACAAACTAAACAGCTTGGAAGAGAAAGTAGAACTGATTTTGCTGCTCTGAAGCAACATATTGTTGGCATGAACCCTCATTTATTTCAATGTGGAGCTGCTTCTTATCTTCAGTTCCTACAGCTCCAAGCAGGGCATGCTACAGGGATTTGTGGCCTGCTAGGAACTGCTCTGGCCAGTGCTAATGGAAAAAAGACTTTGAATGTTGGGATGGCAGCATTCTGTTTGCTTCCTAAGGAAAATTCCCTACGAAATGTGAAGAAAGAAATGAAAAATTAAATCATAGAGCTCCAGGCATTCTTAAAGCGAGTTATCTTCTAGGGGAATGAGCAGAAGTATTTATCATCTGAAAGGTATTGAGGTATAGTGGGTGTAAAACTAGTGATTTTGTCATTGTATTTGCAAAAGCTGCTTGCATCGCTTGTGGAAAGCTGCTTTTCTTTTGGATTTCTCCAAATTGCCTAGAGATCAAGTCATAATCTCTCTAGGGTCCTTTCAAAAGGAAATGTCGATATTTAGTTAAAAGTATAGTAGACTGGCTTCTATGCATATATCCTAGAGATACTGGAAGCCATTACCAAGTGGTGGTTTCCCAATGCAGAAATGCAGATACACAAGGCTTGGAAGGTTGTGTGCAAAAGGATGTTAACAATGTCCTCTTATAGCATATATAACAATATCCATATATATATGGATCTCTGTGTTAACTCAGTCCTGTCTTGTGAAAGTTTTCAAAGATGTGCTCAACTGTGCTAAGTTAGCAGCGATACCATTCCCAAGCTCTCATTGAAGGATAGCTTATGACTATGACTGGCTACTCTCAAAGTCACTTCTGCTGGCTCAGAAAGCTGATCTTCGCAAGCTGCTGTTGCTAGCTTTGCCCTGAAAATCACATTGAGGAAGCAGAAGCTGCCATGCAGTCACTGCTCTGCTTTGACAAGCTGCTGCCTAGGGTAAGGCTTGCATAGAAGGTGTGTGAGCCGATGCAGGCAGGATACAGGAACAACCACAAAACCATGGATTAAGGGCAAAGAACATTTTTAATCTCAATACCTCATGGAACAGGGAACCTCTGAAGCAGCACCTGGGCAGAGGCAGGCAAGTAGGGGCTGCAGGTACTGCAGAGTGAGAGTCCTTAATAGCTCGAGAGCCCTTGTTAGCAAGGGAGTGAGGGACCCAGAGAGCTCCCACGTGGTGTTTGGGCCTGTATTTCAAGGATTCTGGCAGGCAGAGTTTTCTGCTGTGCTTTGATCTCTTCAACAGCAGGGC
>JAOXNG010000006.1:7597506-7608836 GCA_028566535.1 Scolopax minor | reverse complement strand
GGCAGCCCATATAGGAGAGTGCATTCACTGAGCTAATAGATTTTTCTGTGCTTCTTATTAGTCTTTTCGTCAATTCAGATGGTTTGTCCTCTCATTGTTTGCATGATTGATGATGACAAGTGAGTTGATCAAAGACTCTGCAAATTGTAACACTGAGACAAAATCATTACTTAGAAACCGTTGTACTTGCAGTTTTCATACGTCAATCAAAATGACTTAGAAATGAATTAGAATTACAGCACTAAAAAAAAAATTAGTCTTTTACAGTACATTACACACATAATCTTCGATTGAAATAATAACTCAGTATAAATGTGCTTTGCTCTCTAGAGTAGCTGACTCTCTATTGTGAGTGCTTCATGGATGAGGTCCAGCACTATCAGCTATTCAGCTGGTTTTGCTCTCAATAGCTGCCTATTTTTCTTGTTAGCATTTTTATGTTCCTGATGTCCTGACACATTTCTCAAGCTGTGGAACATGGATCTGTTCCTTTGAGTTCAGTAAAAGTTACGTACTTGGAAAACAGTGGTACTATTTTGATAAAACATCACTTGCAGTCAGCTGTTATACTGCATTGCAGCAAAATGTTTGTTATCTTAAAATACTAGTGTCATTAAGGCCAGGCAAAAAAATGGATCTAAAATAAGTCCTGCTGTACTGAATTAACCCATATAGTGAAGGTGCAGGCTTTAATTTTACTGAAGCTGGAACTTGCAATCTGAGCTGCAGAGTCCAAGCTGATGTGTTTTGCAGCAAACCCACCAATAATCATTGTCATAGTCTTCTAAAACCATTCACTCACAGTCTGCAAGAGGAGGTTGTTTTTTTCCAATTGCTCTTTCCCTCTTTGAAAATTTTACAAAGCTTGCTAGTGATGGCTCAGATTGCAACACTGCTTGAGAGAAATGCTAGATTTAGATGACTCACACCCACAACAATAAAAAGTTCTGGTCTAATTCAAGACAGCTGACTACAGACTTGAATCTACATTAATGCTCAGCTGTATTTTTTTTTATTTTATTGCTTCAAAGTTAAAATGGGTTGAAATTATTACCCTGCACAGGGAAGGGGTCATCACAGCTCTGGCATGGACTTTGTGTGGCTGATGCCAAGAAAGAATAAGGGAACGTCAGGGCAAGATGAGAAGAAAATAATTCAGTGAAGGAGGAGGCAGTGTTATAAGATAATGAATCCCATTTCCCTGCTCGTTGTAGGTCTCAGTCTATTACAACTTTTCCCAAATGCCTTATCTAAATGAGGTTTCCTGTCTTCTTTTGGTTCTATAAGTTCTTTGTAATCTTGCCATATTAGTTGCTGCCTGAATTTCTTGTGTTTGATGCAGACTTCTGAAAAATCTTTGTCTTAAAACAGAGATTGCTATGATGGAATTCCTTATTTCTTCAAATCTTTTTAGTTCCGTCACTATATTCTATTGTAGTGTCCTAGGGTTATATGACAACTACTGCTCATTAGAATTGGCCCAGAATATACTATAAACTTTAATCACATAAAGAATACCCCATGGGACAGGCTTTCCTTGTGTTATCTCAGCAATTCTGTTCCGAGTACTTTGGACTTGCTTTTCAGCTTGGCTCTGTGGGCCTGTGCTGTTGAGAGAACAGGAGAGAGTTCACGGCATCATGTCTAATGGTGAAAGAGGAGTGACTTTGGCTTAATTATTACTGGTTTGTTGAGAATACTTGCTTTTACAAAAGTGGACTAAGATCACGCTCACCTCTTTTACTGAGACAGCTTGGAAAGTTGCCAGTTGTAACAACTTTTAGTTACCTCACTGCAATGACAGTTTCTCCTGTGTTTACGAAAAACTCTTGGGTTTTGTGGGGTTTTTTCTTGTTGTTGTTTTAGTTTTTGGTTTTTTGTTTTTTGTTTTTTTTTAGTATATTGGTGACTTCCATTCAGATAATGTATAAGCAGTTAGTCCATGTATATGCATATGGGAAGACTCGGGTTTTTTTGCCCATGAAGCTTGGTCAGCCTGTGGCCAAGGCTGGTCAATTCACCAAAAGAGATATTAAAGCTGCTTCTCCTGTGTCGTTAGCAGAAGCATTTAACTTTGGCCACTCTTAGCGTGAGGATAGTGGGCTGTTTGGACCACTGATCAGATTGGACATGGCAATTTTGCATATCCTTGCCAAATAAGCTCATGAATGGCTGCAAGCCACACTCAGTGCATAAACAGGATGAATGAAGTCAAGGCAGGCAGAGCTTTGCCTCAGCGTTTTACCCTGAGCTAAGCCAGGTGCTGCTCAGGTAAAAGCTGTGAAGTTTTCCCCTGAAAAGTATCGGTTCCTCAAATGATGCCCTTTTATTTGTGATGTTCATACGTAATGTTTTGAGAAAGAAAAGAGGAATTCATTCCAAGCTTACCTGAACTAAGCATTGCTGTGTTTGCTGTTTTCAGGAAATTATTACAGTCAAGGAGAGATTCGTAAGAAAGAACTGGAACAGAGTTGTTTTCTTCTGGGGATTCCTGCTTCCGATGTAACAGTCATTGATCACAGGTAAATGGTTTTCATTTATGGCATAATTTCATTGCAGTTTTTAAATAGGAGATGAAGTTTAGTGTTCAGTGGAAACTTACTTTATTATTCTAAAAAATCTTGAGTTATCAAAAAAAGACCATATTAGTTACTTTTATTAACTCTTATTAATCAATGCAAAAGACAATTGAAGTGTATAATGAGGATCATAATCCCTAGGTTAAGCTCAATTGAGACAGCATTTACAATAATGATAGCTGGGCTCTAGCAGAGTGTGTTTGGGAAGTGTGATCATATTTTGTGACACTGTTTGCAGCGTTACAGAGGCAATTACAAATTCTTTGAATTTGTGGCAGGTTTGCCTGTAGGCCAGTCTTTACAGGGTTAGCGTGGAATTCTGTTATATTTGTATAACCTGGTTTAGTCCTGACTAAAGACAAAAGAGAATTGTAGTGTTCAAGCCAGTCCATAATAACATGTCAGTAAGATTCTTTCAAATTAAGCCATGTAAGATTTCTGTTTTTCTAAGGTGTGATGTTTTCTTTAGTTGTGTGTAGATACCAAAGTAGGTGATAAAGCTGACACTTGGAATTCATTCAGAAACTCTTCTGGGATGGTGATTGAACACTTTGAATCAGTGAAACTCAGAACTGATGTTGTAAAGGCCTCTCAAGTTACCTGATCACTGTCTGTCAGGGTTGATAGGAGCTGAGATACTGAAACACGGTACAAGTGGTTGTTTCAATTGTAAATAACGATGATGCAATCCATAAAGAATATTTTTGTTTATGAAGACATAACTTTAATAACAACATATTGATTTAAAACCACAACAAATAGAAAAATCAGAGTTGGAAAAAATTTGGATTCAGGCAGGCCCTTTTCCCTTGAACATATTTTCCCTTGAGCTAAGGCAACAGAAACCACAGTCCAGAATATGAATTCTTCTTGAGTTCTTTGCTTTTTTTAGCTTTAGGTTTCTCTCCAAATTTTCAGCTCACTTAGGAAAACAGCATAGGAGTTGTTTTTCCTTTGGAATGAAAAGAGATGTTTCCGTTCACTTCTCATGAACTGCTTTTGGATAACTTCAAGTTTTGTAGTACAATCATATGATGATGCCCAAAACATTTTGGGGAGGGATAAGGAAAAAAGCTTCTAAGCTTTGCTAAGCATAAAATCTGCTCAATGAACCATCTTTTGAAATTAAGGCAGAGCCCAGAAACCTATAGGCTTTTCATCATCTTAACGCAGTGTGAGGTTGGTCAGTATGTGATGCCCATTTCCTGATCCTGCTCAGTCATGGCCCCAGCGTATACAGGCCAGAACACTGCTTTTTGCAAGTAATATTTTGGTTTGCTGGGTCGGAAGGTGAGGGCCATTTCAGAGAAATAGCTTGGATCATGCCTTTTTTAATACTTTCATTATTATTATTATTACATATATTTATGTAAGTAATGACTGATACACGATTCCCCCCAGTGCCTGAAAAGACAGATCCATCCCATTGCTCAGAGCTTCTGGGCATCAACTAGGATGTACATCAATGTTATAAGAAACAGATTTAGATTTCAGGTCTTTATGTCTGAGGTTAGATTGCTATGGCATAACCATCATCTACCTTTGTTGTGCGTTCAGGGCGTGAATTGAAGTTCTTGCTGAATTTTCCTTAGAGCTTGTTTACACAGTGAAGTGTGTTTACAGTGCATTATTTACTCTGCAATAACTCACCATGTGGATGTTCTTTTTTAAAAATATCTGTGGATCGGGTGGTAGCACTATGGTAGAGGATTTGGTATAATTTCTAGATGACACTGAATTTTTAGAGTAGCTAATTGTTAGAGAAATATTTTGGACAAAGCACTGGGACTCAAGGGTCTTACAACTTACCCAAAGTTCCTGGGTTCCTTAAGGTCAGTAGCTTTCCTATGCCTCTGTTATGACTTCTGTAATTTACAGGTTATACAAAAATATTTGCCAGTATGAAACTTGCTAAATAAATACGTTATCTACTGCTAAATTTCCATGTAAATTGATGTCTGTGGGATACAGTTCAGGAGGCTTTGCTCTTTAGCATTTTGTCTTCCGTAGGCACTGTTTAAAGATCAGAGCCCTTCGGCTTTTTTTGTTCCCTTCCTAATTCTTCAGAAGATAATTTTCCATCAATGTAAAGAACTAGCACATTGCTTAAGGACTGCTGCTGGCATGCTGCCCATCTAACATTT
The DNA here is from genome assembly GCA_028566535.1 of Scolopax minor. NCBI lineage: Eukaryota > Metazoa > Chordata > Aves > Charadriiformes > Scolopacidae > Scolopax > Scolopax minor. Next base: position 7,604,113 of record JAOXNG010000006.1, on the reverse strand, counting down.
CTTACACAAACACTGGATGCTTTATTTTATCCAAGCTGCAGATTTGTATTTTGGTAAGGAAAGCCCAAAGGATTGCTAGGTCTGGATCTGCTCCAGCCATTGTAGTGTGGAGCTGAGTCATGCTGCTTCCTCTTTCTTTGCATGATCTACGAGTGAGTGAGTAGAATTTTCAACATGTAAAAGGGGAAATACATCTGAAAAGCAAGGTGATTGACTTGCTCTGTAATCTTAGTGGGCCGGGCAGGTATAAAATCAACATGACATTTTGAATTGCATGTGAACTTGTAAAGAGAAAGCTTCAGTCAGTCAGTCAGCCTGTGATGAAATCCGTGTTAAAGACAAAATCCTTATTAAGCAGTCCGTTGCCTTACACAATGACTCTTTCAAGTATAGCCAGGATTCCTAGAGACTTGATTCAGGCTCCGTCAGACAACTGCTTTACACTGATTCTTCAGCAGGTGTTTGTCACCTCAGTTAAAGACAATTCAAATATTCTGCACAGATGCGGTCACAAACTGTACCCACGTTTCAGCCCCAGAGATCTGAGGTCCACATGAATCTCCCTCAAAAGAGTGGAAAGGGGCAAGCATTACCATGCAGCACCCAGTTGCTGTAGGTGGGCAGATGGTTCTGGACTGTTTTAAATTAGAGCATTGGACTCTTCCTCCTTGTGAATAATACAGATCAGACACCAGATTTGCAGAGGTGTCCCCTGAGCTGGCATTTAATTATCATTAGCTCTGATACCACATCAACTGAACTTTTAAAGGAGAAAGTTTTACAGTCCACTTTTGTTACCATCCCCACTTTAGACTTAGCACTTGGAGCAGCCAAACTCAGAATTTGGACTTGTATTGTTCAAAGTTAATTTCTGTGGTGTGACAATTATTCCTGCTGCTGGGTGAGGGAGGAGTTAGCAAGACAGTGAAGTCTGAAACTCGTGTAAGATAAAAGTCACTTCATTAATTATATAAATGGTAATGTAAACTGCTTTCTTTGTACATTTTTATCATCTTATGTCGTGCAACAGTGAACTTTCTTGTAGCTGTAAAAATAAGAGTGCTTCAGTAACAATGTGAAGAGAAAAAATGCTCACATAAGAGCTTTGGGTGCTGCTCTTTGATATGGTACTGCTACGTGTTTTTTGGTTGTTGCTCTGTCTCATCTTGAGAACATAGTGAGATGAAGATACTCTAGTCTCCAAAGCCAGTTATCAGGTCACAAGCCACTGCCATGGTTTTGGACTTGTAAATGTACTTTGTTGGGAATTTACTTATAGTTGAGAAGGCTATCTTTAAGTAATTAATCTGTGAACACATCCTCCTGACCTAGAAAGTGCTCTCTCATGGTATATGGAAAACCAGGAGTTAGTACCTAATTGATCTAATATTAAGAGTTAGTTAAGTTCCCATTAACATTGGTCACATCTGCCAATGCTCTGATTATCTCCTAGTCTGTACATTACATGCAAACAGGAGATGTTTTCTAAGCTGTTTTCACTTTCTGAAGAGAACAAGTGAAAAGGAAGCCCAAATTATTCTTTTTTTTTTTTCTAATATCTGTTTTGGGTTCATGGAAAGATAAATATCAGGCATTTCACTGCAGCTTCTGAAGCTTTTGTGCACAGTTGTACAGGACAGAAAGTAAACCTGACTATCTGCATCTTTAATATGATAGAAAATATTTGGCCCAAGTTTGCGCCACAAAGAAAATAATAGCCGAGATTTGTGTAAACTAGAAAATTTTCCATTCCCAGTACAAAGACTTACTGCAAATAATGTTACATCTGTTTCCAAGTTTCCATGGAAATTGCACTCCATTGCTTTTTTATTGTTATTATTTTACTTAAGTCCCAAAGGGCTCTAATCAGACAATGCACAGGAGAGAAGACATCTGCCCATGCACAGGCTATCTGCAAGTTTTTTATGAGGCTGCAGAGAGGTTAAAATTATTTTATTTTTTTCTTTTTTTCATATAATAAGTCTTTACTGTTGGGCTTGGTTTCCCCCCCCCACAAGGTAAATAGTCTTTATTGCACTTCCTCATACTTAGCTTCTAACGAACTTCCTTCCACAAGCTCCCCATGTCAGAGAAGTGAGTCTGTAAGGTCATGGGAAAAATATATCCTTAAATAAATAGTGTGTGTGTGTCTGTCTGTGATGATCAGAAAGCTCTAAAAACACTCAGACCCTTCAGAGAATGAAATACGTAACTGGAAATTTGAACCTTTTTATTAGAATTTAGAAACACGAATGCAGACAGTTAAGAATTATTTCCCATTGATCCAGTTTGGTTTTACTGTACTTTGGTGGTTCGTTGATGGCTTTATTGATTTGAATGCAGGGTGCTGAGCTCTGTAGTGAGAATTATGCTGCAATTAAGAAAGCTTGTCTGAAAACTGAAGGCACTGGGAGAAGTGCAAAGATAAAATCCTGGCCTCAGTCAAGTCTGGTGGCAAAGCTCTCAGTGATTTCATACCAGTTTCTGACTCACTCATTTGCAGACCTGCGTCATCTTGCTGAATGGGATTTTTTTAAAAAGTGTATTTATCTTACATACGGGTTTCTGATCAGAAAGGTGATATTATTGCCCAATGTTTTCTTTTTTCCCTGTTCGCATATTTCATATTTTGGGATCAGTATTTAATAGTTTTAATTCTGAAATAATTGAGGTAATTATTTAATTTTGTCTTCCTAAGTTCCTCATGGTATTATAGTCTGCCATTTTATTTTATTGCTAATTCTAAAGAGCTGATGTATATGCTGATTAAAATTGCTCCCGTGCTTTATTCTAGTTGAGCTGCACATTTCAGTAGTGGGCGATGGGATTCTCTTCAACTTACTTATCTCAGCAACAAAAAAAGGTCTTTATTTTTTGCAGAAATTTCTTTAATTAAGAATGGCATCTGTGGGACCAGCAAATCTTAGATGTAAATTGGTCACCTGTTCAGTGTATATGACAGGGAAATCAGCCTACAACTTTTGAACCACTCAAATCCATCTGGAATACTAACACTGCTACAAGAAGGCATTTTCCCTTTGTCCGTCAGGTGGGCATCTTGATGTTTATGTAATCACTGTAGCCAAACTTCACTCCTGCTTAGTACAATTCTTTCTGAGAAGACAATAAAATCTTTGGCCACCTATTTTTATTTACGTTTCTAAACAAACAGATAATTTTTCCAAAATGCTTACCACATGGCAGCTCATGCTGATATTTTAGGACATCAGAACACTTTAAAAAGGATTATATCAAAGCCTGCCTTCTGGCTTGGGCTTTTATAAGCATTGCTCTATGCAATAATTTAAGAGGAAATTCTTCTGGGGATTGAGATGTGTCTCTGCCCTCCAGGAAAGCTGCTTTCTGAAACAAAGGCTCGTATTGCAGTAAGTTAGGTTTACCTATTTTGTCCTAAGTTAGATATTTTCCTCAATAAGGAAATCTGCCCTTTTTTTCCCCCCGGGGCTTCTGTGAACCAGGTCCTTTCTCAGCTTTCTGGCATAATTAACTTCCTTGTGTACAAAAAGGGGGAAGGGTCTGCGGTGAAAGGGAAAACGATCCTTTCAGTGCTAAAGGGCCGTGTCCCCTAGATTACCTCTCTAGAGCAATGAGCAATGGTCCTTTTCAAAACATTCAAGGATTCTCCTTCAGATGTCAACAGAGACCTGTCAAATCACGTCAGTGAAGTCACAGCAGGGTTTGATTAAGAGCAAGAATCTGGCCAGAGAAGCCGAGGACTCTGAATAAATGCAGGGGGAAGTGAAGGAGTACTGCTAAAGGACAAAATGGCTTTATGGAAATCAAATTAAAATACTAAGCAATGAGATTTATACTTTTAATGCTCAAGATTATTTTAGCAGAATAAAAATGAAGAAATACTGATCTCTAAACATGAAATATGATAATAGGGATCCAAGACATCCCCCAAAGCCAATGCAAGTTTGATTCAACTTCAGAAATGCCAGCACTGGTAAACTCATGGTGAGAAAAGATACAAGGCTGTGAATAACAACTGTATTTCAGGATTCTGGGAAAACTGGCTAGGGCTGAAGACAGGGAAATGCCTTATAACAGGGAAATCCACTAGAAGTCTATTTTGTTGTTGTTCTTTTTAGTTCATACATTCAGAAATGCATTTTATGATTCTTTTATTAATGGCTGTTAAAGGTCCCCCACGTAAGTTAGAGACAGGCATCTTAAGAGCAAAGAAAGCTTCGATGACCCATCCTGAATTTGCAGATGTTCGTGTCCCAGCTTTGCTGTCTCCTGGTAACACGAACAGATGTGCTGACTGGAGCAATTCTGTAACTAGACCACTTGTGTCCATGCAGAAGGAAGTGTCTTTGGGTTTGCTGGTTTCCAGTATAAAATTCAGGGTTTCGTATTAAAATATTTTGTGTGAACTTTTTTCATGATACTAATAAGCTATAGAAAGTTACGGTCATTAGATTAAAGCTATACCCAAGATTTCCTTTTTAAACACTACAAACTATAACAACCTGCTTATTTTTGCCAGTTACACAGTGGAACAATACAGTATGTTTTGCCAACAGACACCCTGAGAACTAATGGACATTGACAGGCATTTCCCCTTTGCCCCAGGAAGGTCCCTTGCTTTGATGGCCCAGCAACATCTGTGTTCATAGCTTGTTTTAACCTGCAGCTGCAAACGCCTTGCTGTTAATTATAGGCAGACTGAGGTCTTTTATGAGAGAAAATATTCAACCCTTTTCCTTAAAGAGTAACAGTTATATCAAATAGTCACAGTAAGTTAATCAAAGAAGAGGAACAAACAGGAAAAAAAAAAATCTACAGTTTAAGCTTTGAATCTCTGCATTCCTCCCAGTTTACTCAGGGAAAATATATTCCTATTTCTACTGGGAACACTCTTAAAAGCTTTCTCACAATAATGGATTGGGCGTTAACGCCTTGTTCACAAGAACTATGTGGTTTCTTTGTGTATTCTCATAATCTTATTTTAATTGTAGCTACAGTACAAAATGTTGAGTGCCTCAGTTGAAATAAAGCTGTGAGATCTGAGGCTATGATCTGGTTTGGAAACATCATCCAGTGCATCTGCAATGGATTGCATTTTCTGCACATAAGGTAATTACTATTCTGGAAAACAGAGGAGGGGGATTTGCAGCCTGTCTTGGTCAAACTCCCCTTTGGGATTCAGTCAACAGAAGGGGCAGATACATCAATTCCTGTTTTTCCTAAAGGTCAGGCTCCTAGGTGACTCCCACAGGTAGTATGTTCCTGTACTCACAGGAGGTAATTGCAGTAACTTCCCCCAAGTTGCCTCAGTCTTTGTGAGACAAGAAGTTTCAGTGTGTCCAGGGGCCTCAAGGCATTAAAACCAATTGTTGGTATATTCCTGTTCCCTTTATCTAATTTTGCCAGTTCAGACAGTCGCTAGAAAATTTATGGAATAATCAATGTCTGAGGTTTGGGAGCAAGGTCTTTATTAGGCTTATTAAGGACAGAATGTTTCCAATTACAAGACATAGTGTCAAACACTGTGGAACCACTGAGTGCCACAATACGTTGTCTTGCTGAGTGCCAGCAACATAATCCTCATTTTTTGAGTTTGTTTTCAAAATTCCCATTGAAGTCAGATGGTATCTCCTACGCTGGCAGCTAGTAAGAGAACATAGGAAGCAGTGTCTACAGTGCCTGAGTGGGAAGCAGCCCCTTCTATGGCTCAAAGGCTTGAGTCGATGAGCTACAGAAGTAGGGTGTCCTTGGGCCTTTGGAACAGGACCATGGGTTGAAGGAAATTGCTGAGAGTTTTGCCTCCCCCTAAGAATAATTGCAGGGCATTCAGTGGGGACCTTTCTGGCTCTTTTATAAAAGCAGTGTCAGGATAGGAAAAAAAAATGCTTTGTGGACATCACTCCTGTATAATAAAAGAAGCTTAGTTACTTTAATGTTGATTGAAGTATTTTTCATGGGAATAGCAATGTTTGGACTGCAGATGCTGTAAAGACTCAGTGGAATTTTTGTGAGGATATAGACTTACAAATTCTGTGTTTTTACACAACATACATTTTGGGTTTACATCAACCCAATTCTTTCACATAGATGGTAGAGCTGGAGCTCTAGAATCTTGGACATCTTTCTTTCTTTGCTCAGAGCCATCTTCTGGTTCCATGAAAATCAGTGGGGGTTGGCCATTGACTTCAGTGGGACCAGAAATTGTCATTGAAACAGTCAACACAAAAAGACAAAGTCTTGTTTAAAAAAATGTTAGTATGGGGAAAGTTGGAAAAGCAACTGTACAATGGATGTTGTGTAAAATGTGTTTTCTCTTAATGACCTTCCAGTTCAGATTGGCTCTGTTTACATACAAATCAAAAGCTGGTTTGTCTAACTGCCAGCACAGCAAAACTCAGTCTGGGATCTCAATATCCAGCTGTGCCTTTTGCCTCTGACATCCTACCCCCAAAATCCAGGGGAGAAACTCTTCCCTACACTTTTCTCATTCCACTGGCAATTTTAAGCTCAACCGTTTCATGAAGACTGTGGCCAAGACCATCTCCAGCAGAAGAGGGCGGGGGGGGGAGGGGGCACAGCGAGCCCCAACATTCCATCCCTTGTGACCAAA
>JAOXNG010000006.1:6873325-6885007 GCA_028566535.1 Scolopax minor | reverse complement strand
AAAATAATGAGATACTGTACACATCCCCTCATACTAGCTACTGCGCTGTCCATAAGGCGCTCAGCCCTGGAACACCCGGAGAACTCAGTGCCATCAATAGGCGTCACTGTCACTTAGGAGTCTGCAGCCTGACTTTTACAGGGCCTTATTGGCTTCAAGTGAAATTAATGTGATGGCACATTCAGAGCAGAATAGGTGACTTGCTGTGCCAGATCTCATCCACATCTGTGAACAGCAGTTTTGATTTTATTTATCTGCAGATCGCTTGCTGTCACCTGAATTCTGAACGCAAGGCACCATTGCTCTGTGTTCTTTCAAAAATCACGTCATTAGTTCCCGAGATGTTGGGAAGCTGTATGCATCGTTATACTAAAACGATTTATTTTTTTTTGTGTTACACAGCTTAATGATCAGGTTCTGTCAAACAAATTGAATTATCTCTTCATACTTTCCATAAATCAATGTTTATATAAATAAGGTAGCGTTTCATCATTTTGACTCTTCTAGAAATTGGAATCTCCAAAGAAGAGGCACTGGAAGCATTACAGGTTGTGAGGCAGGAATGTCACGGGGATGCAGCAAGGCCTGCTGGGGCCACCAGAAAGTGCACAGCACTGGAACTTCTGGAAGAGGAACAAGCCCAGGGTTTCATCATCACCTTTTGTTCGGCACTAGACAATATTCTGGGAGGTGGTGTGCAGCTAACAAAAATCACCGAGATCTGTGGAGCACCCGGCGTTGGGAAAACACAGCTGTGGTATTTTATTTTTAGATTACTTTTGTGCAACCGAGAATCACTTTTCTTTGTTTAGTTTAACACGAAGAAAGTTCATTTTTCTTGTTGTCATGACTGCAATCTCGGGTTCTTACACGGCATTATAAATATAATGGCTGTTCTGCTTCCTGTTCCCTGTATTCCGCAGCAGAAATGTCATGTTAGGAGTGAGTTGGGAGGGGAGAGCTTTGTGATGTAAATATTTCTTTCTTTTTTTTTCCCCTGTTTCCCGTGGCAGTATGCAGTTGGCAGTCGACGTACAGATCCCAGAATGCTTTGGGGGCGTAGCTGGAGAAGCCGTGTTCATTGACACTGAAGGGAGTTTTATGGTAGACAGAGTAGCGGATATGGCGGCCGCCTGTGTGCAGCATTGCCAGCTTATTGCTCAAGCTCATCAAGAAGAAGGTGCGTTCCTAAATCAGATCTTTCTGCCTCACAGGCTGGGATCTAGGATCTGTGTGAGTCGAGTATCTCATAGGCTGCAGTTTTCAAGATTATTCTGCAATTATTCAAGAAGAATTCTTGAAGAGAGCTGCTGGGGAGAGAGGAGAGAAATGGCAGAATTTTTTAAGACAGTGTTGCTGCTGAAGTCCCATATTGTAAAACTGTAGCTGGAATTTAGCTCCTTCAGAAGGTCAATACAGCCAGGCCACATTTCATCTAGAGTTTTATTCTTTACGTCATCAGGATACTGACATAACTTCTATGTTACTCTTAGAGTATTTTATCCAGTATTAGAGTATTTATTCAAACTTCTGTTTGAACAGAGGTAAAAGGACACCATAGTAAATGAGCTACTGCCTGTACATGAAACAATGGATGATTAATAGTCACTGTTGTGGTGTTCTGACTTGAAAGTGATTTACTGGAAAAGTTATTTTTCCAGAAATAAATGTTTCATTTTTGGAGCACTCCTGTGGAGGCTCCAGTGTATCTCTGTGCAAATGCTGAGATAGCATCTGCTCACCTCCTTCTTGACTTTCAAGCCAGATGGAAGGTATGTTTCCCACACTCTTTACCTTGACTGTTTCTGTTTCGGGGGGTTTTGCTGTTGCTATATGTGGAAGGCCTAGTTTGTTAGAATGATGACAGTAGCAATATGCTAGCACAGACTTCTGACTTATTTACTCATCTATTTCTTTGTTCTCAGATCATCTAAAAGCTCTGGAGACTTTCTCTCTTGAAAATATCCTTTCTCATATATATTACTTCCGTTGCCGTGACTACATAGAGCTTCTTGCACAGATCTACCTCCTCCCAGACTTTCTTTCGGAGCATTCAAAGGTAAGGGTTATTGCAAGACTTACCAGGAGATGTGACTCATCTTCACAGTAAAGGTTTTCAGGGATGCTAATTTGGTATAATGAGTAACACCTTAGTACCTTATCAGCTTGGCAGCAATATATTGGTTGACACTAGAGTACAAATGTAAAGCTTGCCTTTTTGTTAGGTGTTTCATTCCCATCCCAATTACTCTTGAGAGTAATTTGCTTTTGCTACCACTGCTGCCACCATCTCAAATCTCCACTTTCAGGTGAGGATACTGGATCTATGTTGTCACATGTTGTTACACATCTGTGAGCACTGACTTACGAATCATCACACAACTGCTTTACAAAAGAATCTCTGAGCCAAGTGTGATGTGATGACCATGATGCAGGGGGATCAGAAAAGCTTAGTGCCATTTTTTTGTGTCCTAGAAGATCACTGAGGACCAGAAGCATCCTGCACGATCTTGGCATCCAGAAAGTGACTCTTCTCCTTCTTTCCAATACATCTTCTGTTGCTACAAGCAACCAGAGCCTGCAGCTTGACTCTTGGGTGGACTACAGCCAAAAAGTTTCCCAGTACCTACTGTCTTAGTGAAATGCTATAGTAAGGCAGATTTTCACCACCTCCCTTCCAGATTTCTAGATTCTGCACAGCAGATCACTCCCTAACGGGATTCAGGGAAAATGACTTGTGCCTCATTCTAACAGAGCACAAATCAGTGTTGTTTAGTTAGATTGTCTTCTGCATATCATTTCCATTTTTGGAAGCTGTTATGTTCTTGAAAGCGCAGATGGGAGTCTTACTTTTGCTTAGTGTAGTCTGGTATTTCCCTTTCTCTGCCAGGTACTAACGGTGCCCTGTTGTGTTTGCTCTTGTGGAAAGTACATGGCTTCATTAGCACAGCTACATTGGGCTGCAGTTCTCTGGTACCATCTGTGCTGATTATCTGTGCTTGGCCTGCAGCCTGAAATACTGAAGGTTGCAGGAGAACCGTAAGACCTTCTGCAGATTCCTTGGACAGGCTATAAGTAACTTGCCAGATTGCTCCTTGCAGTCCAGCACTCATTAAAATTAGTCTGATCCCACTGTGCAGACCTGGAGCTGAGTCTGGGACCGCAGGAAACCTCCAGTTTTTAGCATTTTTTTTTTTAGAGATACATAGTTGTAGTGAGTGTCATTTGGTAACATGATTTAGTTTGAAATATTGTTAATAATATGAGAAAGACCAATAATATGAAAAAGACTATGTTAGAAAATATTCTTGGCATAATATACATAATTCTTTAAGGTCTAGTAGAGACTGACATAGGGAAGGCACGTGTGTTACTGAGCGTTCTCGATATAGCCTGCTTTTGACCACTTTAAGTTTACTTGTTTGTTATTCTGTAACAAGTGCAATGGGGAGAAAAGTACCTAACTTGCATCCTACCTGGACATATTAATCCAACAGACAAGGCATGTAACTCTGTTTACTCCTTTCTAGCATGAGTCATGTTTATACTATTAAACTGATTGTTCTTAAAGTAAAAAAATTATGCATGAGGACAATGTACAGGCACATCAAAATGAATTTGCAGGAAGAAGGAAAAATGAGAAAACAGAAGAATGTCTTATTTTAATTCTTACTTTCTAATCTTCTTTTTCAAATTGAGATTTTTTTTTTTGTCAGTTGGAGGCCCAGGGCCATCACAGAGTGATGTTTGCTGCAGGCTTTTATATTCCAGTCATAAAGCTCCTTCCCAGTAATAAGTTAAATCAATAATACAGAAAATCAGTTTTCTTCTCTTGTTTCCAATTGGTTATCTTGTTCATTAATGCGGGAACTTGTAGGTACCTAGGATTTGAGTGACATCTGAGCATGCAGACGCTGTAAAACTATCCATCTCCCTTCTGTATTTCAGACAAACTTGGGTCATCAAAACAGGTACAACAAATGAAGTTAGAACAAATCAAAATCCTAGACTAATGTTTATATAGTGTCTTGAGGGTAATGAGCCAGTGGCATAGGGCTCTAGCTTCAGCTAATGATTGCTACCAAAGAAATAATTCGGCAAAGAAAACATCTGTAGGCAAGACAGATACTCAGCTCCATTGCATAGTGTCTGGAATGTCTTTGAGCATCTGTTAAAATCCATCACTGATATGATCCTTAGAATCAGAGGAGTTATCTTAACAGTGGCTACAGGCAGCATGTATTCTAATTTTTGTTGGGATTTAATTTTTGAGGGAGAAAGTGAAATAAATTAGTGTTTGTGGAGAGTTGACTGAAGTACAATTCTGATGTTTAATGACTTTTTTTCTCCAACTTCTCTTCTGCAAGGCTTTAAGTCCAGCTTTCTTGTTTTGTATTCTGTACCAGTTGCTGCAGAGGTAAGTCAGCTGTGAGTGAGCGAGCTGTGAAACTGGAAACAGTCAGAAGGGCAGGTCTGTGCCGAGTTAACTAATGGGAGAGCTTAGTGAAGTGTTTTATTTAAGCCAGTGCAACTATGGCCTGAGCTAGTAGCTATGCATAATGCAGGACTGCGATAGCAAGTGTGCTGGTGAGTGGGGAGCTTGAGGCTCTGTGCCCTGCACTCTCTGCACTGCTGGTTGTCTCCAACATACAGAGAGACAATAAGTGTTATACCATCATGCACGTCTGAGTGGGAAATAAAAGATTGTCATCGTATTACATAAAACATTCCAATGCACTTAAGAAAAAAAAAAAGAGGTCTTAGTGGTTTTTGTCATTGGTTTGTAGAATAGTCATGGTAGCTTTTTCTGTTCTTCTGCATTTAGGTCCGACTAGTGATAGTTGATGGAATTGCTTTTCCTTTTCGCCATGACTTTGAGGACCTCTCCCTTCGGACAAGACTTTTGAACGGTCTGGCACAGCAGCTGATCATCATAGCCAATGATCATAAATCGGCGGTAAGTCCGGAGCAGGTTTAAATCACAAAAGATGCTACTTAGGAATAAATACATTACAAAGAATTAAACAAATGTAATTTGTGATTGTCCATAAATAGACAAATAAAACTGCAATAATATCCTATACATTCGTATTTGCAAGTTTGGTTAGTAAATATAGATGCATTGCACAGGCAGAACTGTTCAGGTGGAAAATCCCAGACTTGCTAAAATAAGTATAATTTGCATTAAAAGCATCCTGTGGATCTTAATTACATGGTAGCGTAGCGTTTTGCTGTTCCACATCATCTTCTTTAATGCTTGGGTTGGACAGGAGATGTTCCTTTGGTGACTTTTGCCTACAAAGTGCAGGCATTAAAAAAAATACCAGAGCATTTTAGCAGCTCCAACATAACTTTCCACTCTTCGTTTAAAAATAAACTATGGTCCTTGCAGAGGAACTGTTCTTTGGGGAGGAAAACCGCTTTATCTGCTAGTTTGGCTTGCTCTTCTGGCATCCATGGAAACCCATAGCTTCCTTCGCAGAAGCTTGGCATCCCAGCTTAAACTGCCAGCCATAGCACCCGTCAGGACTGTGACCCATGAGGGTGCAACCAGTGGACCTTGTTTGGTTCCCGATGATGAAGCAAGAAGGCTTCATTCAGAAGGGCAGAGTTCTAAAAGGCCATTGCTGGGTGGAAATTTTTATCTGCTGAACTGAATCAATACTTTGCCCTTTGTAAATCTTAGAGCTGTGTGTTGTGCCCTGGTGATGTTGATGGAATAACGGAAGGTAAATGGTTGTTTGCACAAGAAGATGCCTTTTCCCTCTACTCTTTTTATTCCTAAGGCATAGCAGCAGCACAGCCAGTCACTTTGGTTGTGCTGCTACTAAGCATTTCCATATTTAAACAGTACTCCAGATTGTTTACTGAAGTGGTTAAGTGATACACCATCCAAACCTCTGGGAATCGCACCATCCATTTCCCAAATAAATAGGCATAAGGAGAAAAGCCAAACAGGATACAAGTGCTAAAATGCTTCAAGATTAGCAAGATGTGTCCCTTTCTGTCAAACCAGCAAGTAATAATTTTGCCATGAAAAGTAGCATTTTGGATACAGGTTTTTCTACAGTTGGCTAATTTTGGTGCTTGGCATCTTAAATCTTATTTAAAAGGTCACAGGTTGAGTCCCTTCTAAGAGCCTGAGGGCTGATTGGCAAGCAGAAAGATTAGCAGAGAAAGCACTTGATATTTTCTTGTCTGGGGAGATGCTGGTAGGGTGCTGTGAGAATTGTTACAAAGCTGGAGTAGGTGTGATGAAGCATTTTTACATTATTTTTTTTTTCCACTGGAACATCATGTTCAGGGGGTGACAACATCAGTCTGTAGATGTTTTCTCCTGTGAGAACTGGCACTCCAAAAGCTTTGGGCTGGGTCAAGTCATACTTATGTTTATACTCACTCCAATTTTCAGTACCAGTAGAGCATCCAGCCTTCCAGAAAATACCATTTTGTGATGTGCTCTTGTGGGACATTAATCAATAAGACTTTCTGCATTCTCTGAAGCCTCCTTGAAGCATCTTTTTGGGCTGCTTTGTTTGGAGCTGTGCTGTGGTGGCATTCAGTGTCCTTCCTGCCTTCAGTCACAAAGGCTTCACAAGAAGCTGGCAAGAACCAGCCCACAGGTAGGAAAGGAATGAGGAAGATAAACTGTTGATCTGATTTATGAATCCTTCCTGAAGGAATATAGTTAGATATTAAAATTACCGGGAAAGAAGTCTTAAATGCATAGATTGAGAAACATTACATGTGTTTAATGTTGAAATATTTTTTCATGTAAGTACATGTAGTTATTGATAGAGGTTGGACTCACTACCCACTGTTGGGGACACAAATACATTTGTGTACGTATTGGTGGTGTACAAAATGTCCATACTCCACTCTGCTCTCTTCACCGCTGCTGGGGGAGCTGCTTGGAAGCTGTTCCTCAGATGCAGATTCTTCCTCCTCAATCCATCCTGTTGGAGAAGCTGCACCTCCTGTAAATCCCACCTGGCACAGATTGAAAAGGAGCAGCAGCTGAATATTATTACCTTCAGAACAATACTCTGACTCAGTTGCTACGAACTACAGGACATTCTCAGCCTGTGCAGTTGCTCTACCATATGCCAAATTTGTAAAATCTTGTTCTTTTCATTTTTTTTTCCCTTCAGCCGAGAGCAGCTCTTTAGGGGAGAAACACAGAGCTGACAATTACACTGTGTCCTGCTGTGAATAAACTGTAGGACATCCCCAGCCATCAGGCTTTACAGGGAGACTTAAGAAGTATCTTTAGCCTTTCTTCCCTCTGTTGATGAAGTTACAAAGTGAGGCACAAGCAGTTTGACAATAAGACTAGAAATCAGGCAGGAAAAAGGATTTTGTTTTAATGTACTCTGCTTCCTTTATGTTGACTCCTGCATCACTCAGGCAGAAATGATGGGGGCAAAAGTGGGAGAAAATGAAACCCTAATTATTTTGATCTTTAATGATCACTGGCAAAATAAACAGAGCATTTAGAGGTTCTGGCATATACAAGATTGTGTGTATTTATTTTCTATATTATTCTAGCCACAGTGTCACCCAGGACCACATCTCACATGACAAGGAGCAATTAAAGGGAAATGTGTCCAGGCTATGCCCCTGCCAAACTGAATCATGACCCTTCTTTTGGCAGCCTCACGCATGAATCCTTCCCCATGGGGAACACCAGGCAGCAGCTGATTTGCCAACTGACATGATACATACATTTTTTTGTGCATGTATGTCATGTTAGTGACATTACGCACTCGTTGAAAAAAGAGCTTATATCCTGGCATAATGTGCTATTTTTAGTGTTGCTTAGATATTCAGAGATTAACAGTAAGGTCCAAGGAGAGAGGCAGCGTCTCTTCACAGAGTGTTTGCTTTGTTCCCAGTCCAAATTCACAGCCATTTGATTTTAAAATGCACTGTACAATATATACAGATATAAGCGTATTAAATTACCTAGTTTGAATATAAACAGCTGTGGATATAGTAGCTGAGAGCACCTGGGGAGTTGTATACTGCAGACATAGGATTTTCTGTACAATTTATTCAATTAAAGTGTGAAATGTGTCTAAAAGAGTTATTTGAAGGGCTTTTGTTCTCCTGCACAATTTCTGCCTCCCACTCCCTTCTTCCTTTTGTAGAGAAGTCCCAGAACACAGCTCAGAAAGGCAATAATGAAGTAAGAAGTATCTGGGAAGGACACACAGCTACAAGCACAGCAAGCTTAGCAACATCATGTCCAGTATTTCTGCTTCACAGAGGAGATTTGAGTAACTGTCCTGTATATTTAACATAAAACTACTCATTAGAATTCAGCTTGCTTGTATTTCTTTCATAGCAAATACTTTCTTTATTTCACATAAAGACATCCCACCAGCTAAAGGAACGTTGCAGTGACCTATAGACCAAAGCACAACAAACACAGGAAGAAACTTTATACAGAATCACATGTAACCAGTGTAAATGTGCATTTAATTTATCTCGATGTAGCTGCAGCTCAGCTTTCTCCAGCTGCCTGATCAGCTTGGCAATAGCATTCATACAAGACCTAAACTGAGGTTTCGTTGCCTCAACATGGATGTTTACTGGCTTTTAAGCACTGTGGAGTGCCTGGGAGGACACGGAACAGGCCATTTACTTGTGAAAATCCCTCACAACACACAGAAATGAAGGCAAGGGAACAAAACCCCCAGATACTCATCTTGAAGACACAGCTCAGTTGACCCTCTAAGTCCTTTAGTTCTGCAGAGCATCTATCCAAGCGTTTCCTTCCCCACCAGCAATTGCAAAACTGAGAGATATTCCCTGCAGAGTCTCCATTAGAGGGTCCATAGTGTCTCCACCTCAGACTACATAAATCTAAAGTCTAAAATACCCAATAAGGCCCAGTCTTTCTCTACAGAAAGTGCATCTGAAGATGCCCTAAGCTCCTGCACAGTGAGAGCTCTTGCCCTTGCACTCACTGGAGTTGTTCTTCTCACATGGCACTACCTGGTTCAACTACTTAATGCTAACAGAAACTTTGTATTTCTTGGTAACAGAAAGCAGCTTTTGTTAATCCAAGTTTGCCAACACAGACTACATATTCACAAACCACCCAGAACTCTCTCTTCATATTGAACCTGCTGAGGAAGGAAAAGAACAAAAACCCTTGGAAACTTAGCATGCCAGTAGCCCATGCTCTTAACACTGCTTAAAACTTGTAAGAACTTAGATTTTGGGGATCCTGCACTCAATCCTCATCTCTAATACGTCTGTTATATCAGCTGAAGATCAGACTGGAAACATTTGCCATCTTTATGGACTATCTCAGATCACCATTCTCTTCTGCCTTTACAAAACAGTCCCCTTGCACAGTATTCTTCTAGTGTCCTGTTTCTCTCCTTGCTAAAGGATAATTGTAGCATGGAATTACACACCGCCATTAAATACAGATTCAGGTTTTGCAAAACACAGTGGTAAACTATTTCACACAAGAGAGGAATCATAATATATGCTCAAGTTTATAATTGGTCATTACAGTCATTAAAGCCCAGTATAATTCCCTTAACATAATCCACCCATTTTCAAATGAAATCTAGTTGGCATTAATCAGGAAGAAAGATTCAGTAATTAGCTGGGATCATCCATGAACATGAAAACTCCTACTGGTGATTAAGCATAATGTTTTCCATAGAAAATCCCAAGCCTGAGTACTTCAGTACTCAAACGTATCATTAGTATTTGGAAAATTCTGCAATTGTTCCAGAGTAACCTTTTGTCCAGCAAATACAATGGCTGGGTCTGTGGCTTGGTGTGGTTAAAATATTAATTATTTTGAGAATCCTAATCCCCAAATTGAAAGTACAGAGCAGCCGCAACTGATAAATGATAAATACCAGAAGGTAAAACATGAGCCTGGTACTATATTCATGAAACCCAGCCTTCTTACAGTACCCAGAAACTAGAGAAATCAGAAAAAATGCTAGAATTTCAGACACGGTGGCTTTGCCAGAATCGTATTTTTCATTTGTATAGCTTGGTGCTATACATTCTATACAGCTGGAGAGGTAAGGAATTGGTTTGTGTCCCTGGCAGGCTTGCAGTGCTTCCCAGAAGCAGGAATCTCTCCACTCTGCATTCATTCCTCCAGCTGCTGCTTTATGTGAGGAAAGGTTTCCCACACCTGTTTTTTCTGCTTTGATGATGTGCATTTTCCCTGTCTCAACAAGTGTTTCCAGAGCTGCTCCCAGCCTTTCTGCAGCATCAGGGCCTCAGCCCTGACACGATTCCTGATCATTTCATTCCTGTCGAAGGGCCCGGATGGTGAGCAGAGCCAGGGAGGGGTAGGGGTTATTTCAGACTGGTGACACTGGGTGGAAGGGGTAGAAATGTTCCTCCTTTTCAAGAGAAGTTCATTTCTGCAGTTGCTGATGGTACAGATCAGGGCTCTGCAGGAGAAACTTCGCACTCAAGGGTAAACTAATTTTCAGAGCCAAAATGTCATTCAGAGACATTTAGTACAAGCAGTTGTGCAATTTTGCAATTTATCATATCTGGGAGTGCCAGCATTTTTGATAAAATTAACAAATAGGCACCTCATGGCAAACAGGGTGCAAATCTTTTTTTTTTTTTTTTTTGTAATTAGTCTTCAGACAATGTTATATTATGTAGTTAAGGGAAAGGAACTTTGCCTCAAGTTTCAAAGTGGTGAATCTCAGCTTAATTCTGCTAATAACAGTTAACACAGATGGCTAAAAAGAGTAATTATCTTCTTTAGCTTTCTGCCACCTGCCACAAATGAACTGTTTTCTTTAATTGCCCAGAATTACTCTTAATCACACAAAACAGATACTTAACTCCTAGTCACATATTGCAACTCAAAAGCAAGATTTTAACCTAAAGCATGCAACTTAGGAAATTGCCACCCTGACCAGGAGTACAATGTGTGCTGTGACAGCTGAAAAGATTAATCCTGTCTCTTTCAGGTAGGAGCAAAGTTTGTGGGGCTAATTATACGAGTCCTGTAGTCTGATCCAAGTAATTACCAGAGCAACCAAAAGGCTATATCCGCAGGAGCAGGAAAAAAATTCACACAATTTCTTCCTGCTGATACACTTTCTCTAACAAATGGTCCTTTTTACAAACCACAGAGTCAAATAGACTTATCTTACAAATGAATTAGTGAAGAAATAAAAAATGTAACATTAACTATTCCTGACTGATGAGTCAAAGATTGTTTGGATTCCTAAGGATATTTTAACAGTGATAAGAATCTCATTTCCATTGGGGCATCATTTTGAAGTAAATTGATCTTGTGCATTTAAAAATCCCAACACGACACCCTTTGGAAGTTTCTGGCTACATTATATAATATAACAGCAATTCTTGACCCCCCGCCATACACAGGTGATGTGTTTGTTGGAAGAACAGAAAGTCTTCCTTTTCTTCTTTACTATAGTTCATGATAGATATAGCCTGAACTGAAACCAAACAAATTTAGCTTCTGCTAAAGCCATCTCTTCAATTCTGCCTACTGAATCACCACATTAAATTGAAAAAGCCATTACACAAATCCTGAGTTTTAGCTAGATCTCTGTACTTAAGAGAAAGGATAAAGCACCAAACTTACTGTTCTGCAAATAAAGTCAGTAACTCTCCATCAGCAGTGCTCCCAACTTTGTTAGAGAAATT
>JAOXNG010000006.1:6855851-6866381 GCA_028566535.1 Scolopax minor | reverse complement strand
GCTACGCAGATACCGAGTTATAGTGACCTGCAGAGGCAGAAAGAGCTGCGTTTACTCCCAATGCAGAGCTGACCTACGGAAAATGATTTTAGAAGCCCAAAGGAATAAAGATGACCCTTCTAAAAACAGTATGAAGTTCTGTCTGTTGCAATGAGATCTTTGCTGTTTCCTGGTTCTTTTTTTCCTTCTTCACTATTTTGCAAGCTCGCTACTTTTTTCCTGGTCAGTTAAATTTGTCTTGTACATAGTATCACAGTGCAGCAGCTTGAGATTGAAGCCTTGCTTCAATTCTGTAATCTCCTGCAAACAGCAAATAAAAGTGCCACCGGAATGTTGTGCAAAATTTTGCTTGTTAAACTCAAGAGAAATGCAGTGACACTTCCTCATGGAGTTTTGCTTTTTAAATTCTAAGTTTGAAGGCAATGCAGAATGATTACAGCAGGCTGTTTAATTTGGTATTAAATTAACATCACTGATTAGTTAACAGCCTTTATAAGACAGAAGTTGCATCAACATTATGATTGCAGAGTGAACAAAAGTTAATTTTATGTATCAAAATTAAAGAGCTTTTTTCTTCTGTGACAGAGTGAAGAAGGCTGTGGATACAGGTTCCAGAAAGCAAGCCAAAAATAGACAAACATGGTTTATTTACTGTTCTAAATATGCAGCTAATATGGAGCAGAGCCTGCAGAAGCAATTCTGATTACAGCTGCCTGCCTGTAATGAACTACCTATACCTGATGATCCATCGTGGTTTTTTTGTTCTTGCTTCTATATTAGCTTATTGAGGGAGAGAGATGACCATTTGAGAATCCATTTGCCTTTTAATTATTTTTTTAAGTTTTTTTTTTTTTTAAGTTTGCTTTGGCCAAATATGATACCTGTCCTTTTCTTTCTCTCTACTACTGAAAATGTCAGAGCTTAATTAGAAGGGTTCTCATTGCTGTGAGGAAAGATCCTGTTGAGTCACAGGCAGGCAGCAGAGCCCCGGCTGAGCGCTTGTAAAAGCATGGCTGCTGCAGCTTCAGATTTAGGCTATTTTGTAAAGTATAACCCACCACTTAAAGGGTCTGAGGAATTCCCTGTGTAGCTAATATGAAGTGGCAGTGTTCCTCAGGCTGTAATTACGTGCTCTCTAATAGAATGGCACCTCAGGGAGGAAAAAAAAAAAACCCAAAATAATTAACAGGATTTTTGTCAGGGTGTCTTGATACAGAGAGCAGAACACTGTCTGTATTGGCTTTACGTAAGTGTAAGTTTTGGGAAGGTGGGCAGGATGCAGACCAGCAGCCCTGGGACTGCTTGAAAAATCCCTTGCTTTTGAGTTGCTTTGAGATCTTCTATCTATATTATAGATCTTCTATCTATCATATTACCTATCATATGCAAGCATATTTTTGGGCTAGGTGCTGCATAAGCACAAATGAAGATGCAATGCTTGGAGTCTAAAGGCACAAAATCAAGGAAGTGTTAGAGGAGAAATACAAACGATTTTCTCAAGGTTATGCTGTACGTCAGTGGCAAGGTCAGGCTTAGAAATAGAACATCTTATTCTCCATCCACTAGGTTATATTGACAGCTTGTGCAATCTCTAGAAAAAAACCTGCCTTAGAAGTATTTGAATTCTTAAGGGTATCCCAACTTCGAGAGGTCAGTGAACAAATGATTGCTGAATGGAGTAGGAAAGAATTGTGCTCAAAACCTTTTTCGTTTGCGTTTTAAGAAAGTGGCATTTAGAATTAATTCATAATGAATATTGTTCCAAAAATGTGATTAAATGCTGTGATGAAACAAGGCTAATTAATCATTCACTCTTTTTAGTAGGTCTGTGTTGTCCTTTAGCTGATGGGTCGTGTAAGGATGGGAATTTGGCACCCACAGTTTAAATGAGCTATATGAAAATGCATACATAAGTATTCCACTACCCTATGTTTGTGGGAAAACTTGGGTCTGATCATTTGATTATTGGAATTTTTATTGTTATTATATTAACTAATCATAATTATCTGGTTTTTTTGTTTAACCAGGTTGGCAACGTTGTACAA
This sequence comes from Scolopax minor, assembly GCA_028566535.1. Lineage (NCBI taxonomy): Eukaryota > Metazoa > Chordata > Aves > Charadriiformes > Scolopacidae > Scolopax > Scolopax minor. Next base: position 6,864,336 of record JAOXNG010000006.1, on the reverse strand, counting down.
ATCACCGAGTCAGAAGGAGTCAACCATACCCTATCACATCACAGTTAGTATTTCTTTGGGGATGGAGATAGATGGGAGTGAACTGTCAGCTGTAAAGGCGTTTTCAGGCACACAGGCAAATCTGAGAACGCTGATTGCTTCCTTAGTCTTGCCTTTGCCTTTCAGATGCCTTCTGAAGGTAGACAGTAACACTGGGATGTCTCCAGGTTTATGGATATTTTGCACCTTTTCTCCTTAGAAATATGACCAGGATGTTAGTCCTTTTAGAGTTGAACATTTTGACTTCCAGATCAAATTTAGACAGCCTGTCCTGATCTGTTCTTGTGCTAGTACTGCTTATTTGGTCTGCCCTTGATGTTAACTTTTGGCCTAAGCACAATTACAGAGAACAATCATGCACCCTCTGAACCTTTGTTTTGTGAGACTTGAACAAGCCAAGCTGTTTTCTCCCTTGTCAGGTTGGTGGTTGTTTCCTGAGTGGTTCTTCTCTGTTCCAGCTGAGTTTATCTTTTTAGGACAAGGGTGACCAGAATCGTACATGATATTCCAGAGGCCTCACCAGTGCCATACATATTTCCACATCTCTGCTTGAAGTGCATTGCCTGATATAACCTAGGTTGTATTTATCTCTCATAGCTCTGTCCTACTGGTCACCCTGCAACCAGCCAATATATACAGATTTTTCTCTGCTGTCATTATCATATGAGGAGCTTCCAGCTTATGGCCTGAGTCCTTATTCATCCCTAGTTAAATCCTGTGATTATTTTCTTTTGTGGAGTGCTTAGATACATATTAATGAGAATACATACTGTCTAAGCTGTATTTAGGTTTAAAAAATCCCCACCACTTGGTGCTCATATCTTCAAATGTCAGATACATAGGTACATGCCATAACTATTTGCTACGTGTCCTCATGGAAACACGTTGCCATAGCATTTCCTGCAGATTTTAATGCTGCCATAAGATGAGAACTTCAAACTATTGAACAGAAAACAGAATTTATTTTTTTTTTTTAAGCCTGAATATATTCACCTGGACAGAAGAAATACTGCAAATATGTAATATATATATATATATTCTTAGTTCTTTAAGGACTGGAAGGGTAAGACTGAATCCCAAGGCTGTTTGGATCATGTGATGTAAACGTGCAGCCCTCTCTCTCCAGCTGACAAACAGATGGATTTTATCTTAGACAGTTTAATTGCCTTTTCCTTTCAGTTTTATATCCATTATAAAACAGCTATGCACTCTTCTTCTGTGTGAATGCACACAATCTTGAAATACAGTTGAGAGTGTATCCTAATCAAAGATTAGTTAAAACTTAAGATTATCCCTGTGTTTTTTCCCTTAATCCTGTTGAGCTGCTTCAACAGACGGTTTCTGTAAGTAAAAAAGTATTATCCCTGTTTCTTTCATGAAATTCAAGTCTGATGGCAACAGTCTGCTGTTATCATTTCTCATTACCATTTCCATAATTTAACTGGAAGATGTAAATATGTTTCAATGTTTCCAAATCTGATCTAGCACGTCTATGTATAGCCAGCATACAAAAAAAAAAAAAAAAAAAAATTAAAAAAACCCCTAAATTCCTCAAGCCTAGATCCTCAAAGATGTTTAGGATTATGCAAATTGGTACCATTGACCAACTGGCTGTTGGGTGCCTGTAAGCGAATGGAGAAGTGTGTAACTTAGTGACCCAGCTCCAGCTCCAGTGTCCTTTCCTGCATACTGGCAAGTCGGTCACCACTGAGCCAGTGTGGGAGCTGTGGAACACCTACCAAATGAAACACAGTTTCTTTCACAGGCCGATAAGGATTCATTCTTAAATGCAGAGTATAGAAATGTAAATTGATTTATGCACGAGGGAATAAGTAGATCATATGATTCACCTAAATTTCCCAGATAATGTGACCTGATTATTTGATCGTGAAAGAGAGAGACCCGGGACCTATATTCTGGGGAGGAATTGTCAGTATTTCCCTGAACTGTGGAGGGTCTGCCAGACTAGTGATGAGAATGCTGCTCAAGTAATAAAGCCATCTGCCTTTGTCAGTCTGGAGGCACCAGAAGATGTTAAAGAACAACTCAAAATACTGTAGACTGAGCTTTGAAGGTCCGGTGAGCCTTTTTAAGCCTTGGTTTCATTAGCTATGTTCTCTCCACCCAAAAACCACTAACAAGCTTCACAGATATATACAAAATTCTTGTATTTTCCAGGGGCTATGCCCAGAAGGTACATGCCTTTAACTAAATGCAAAACATCCATACTAAGCAGCCTACTTTATCATGCTCTGGCCTTTATAACCATTGGAATGCTTTCGCTGGGAGTCTAGCACGCTGGATTAAGTGGATTCTTGGCTACAGATCCACCTTTGTGCCTCAGGGAAATGGCAGAGATTAGATGCGAGCAGCAGTGAAACACTAAACTTGAAGATTCCCCATTACGCTATTTAGAATAACACTTGAGTTGCTTATAATAGCAGAGGGACTGCACAAACGCTGCCCTTGTGGCACCTCTTGCTGTTTGTTCCTTTAAAAACACAGCAGGCTGCGTGAGGTGAGGCATTTAGAAATAGAAATAGAGAGATGGGAAACTTAAGCAAAACATTTTGATTGGGTTTTGGTTTGGATTGATCTTGGTGTGGGACACACTGGCATTTTAGAAAAGTCACGTGTCTGATAGAAATCCTGCCTGCTTTTTCACACTGCACCATCCTAAAATGTCAGCTTTCCTGAAATGCTCTCGTGCCCACATTGTTTCTACCTGAGTATTTAGGATCCCCAGAGCAATTTCTTTTTCTGATTAACCCCTTTTCCTAAGCCTGCACTGCAGTGGGAGTCTGCCCTGAGCTGTCAGCATTTGTCTGGAGATGGGAAGACAGTTGCAGGCTTCGCATCTCAGTATCTCCATCTGCATCGATGACATGTGTAACTAACTGATTTTCCAGATCTTTCCTATTTTAAAATCTTTGAAAAATCATTAAATTGTGAGCTAAGGTAACAGAACATACAAATGGTGCTAAGCCAGATAGGTCTCTGTAAGCTCTCTCCTGAGTAGCAGCATCTAGTTTTCACTTCTACATCTAGTTTTTGGCAGTTCTAATCCCGTTGTGGCCCATAAATTACTATGCTGGGACAGTCTTTGCCGTCTGGAGACTGATGCAGAGATGCTGTTCTCTTACAACGTCTCATTGATGTTTTCAGTTCATTAAGTAGATACATGAAACAAAAATATCCTAGGTCTTAGAAATTCACAGTTTTGTTTCTGCAAATGACAGAGGCAATTAACACAGTCATCTCCTTGCTTCTGTGGGGGCCTGAATAACGGCTGAAAGATTTGGATTTTACTTTCTTTAAATAGACAAAGAAGCAATGTTTCATAGTTATAGGGGTTATTAGTGGTAAAATGAAAATGATAGCCTGGTTGGTGAAAATAAAGTATCTTTAAAAAGTAAACTGAGGAGACACAGTTATTGCTTGGCATGTTTCTTGAAAACCTTGCAGTTCTGAGCTTAGCCTGGTCTATAAACATTCTGTGGCCGCTCATCTAAAATAAATGACAGCATCATACCTTATTCTCATCTGCTGGGAACTAGTTGCTCATGCTTTATAGCCATAGAAGTGTTACCACGTGATTTTGCTTGTATGTTACAGTCTCATGGCTTCCGAGATGTGCAGCCTCCAGCTGTCACTCAAAATGCAGAAGATACTGAAATGAACCCTCGCAAGCGGCCACGGAGAGAAGAAAAGTAATAGCAATTCAAAAGTTGAATGTTAAAAAATGTGTGTTCTGTGAGAACAGCTGCATAGTGAACATGGAACCAAAGGCAGCCTGAGAGACTCTAACTTGAGTTCCTATTCTGAACATTGTTTTAACATTAAGACTGTAATATACAAATTTCTGTTACAGGAAATTCCTTTGTGTATGGCATAATTTTATAATAAAAATTATGTTTTCTATAACAAGAGGCTTCATCTTTTTGGGGGAAGATGGAGAATACAACAGATTCTTTTATCCTGGGTAAAAAAACAAAAGTGAGCATCTAATAGAGTACATTTAATGACGCAGGTCTTACTCATCTGGTTTTCTGTGTATCTGAATTTTAAAGAGGTTTCATGCAGCAGTGTGGTCCCATGCCTCAGATCAGGGCAGAAGGCAGTGGAGCTGCTGATGGATGCTCTAAGATAAATACATGGCGAAAGGCTGTGCCAGATTGGGGCATTAGTCCTTACCTGCTGCAAAGTCCTTGATCAAGGACAATCAAAGCACTGTTTTAAACTTCACATTTATCTTGTAGCGGTAACAATAGAGATGAAAGACTAGATTTGAAGGACAAAAGATTTAATCCCGCATGGTAATTCTATGTTCTTATCTTAGTAACTAAGACTATTTCACCATTGCTCAAGCTTGAACCAAACTGCTGCAGAGCCCTTAGCTTCCATGTTTACCAAAGCATTCAGAATGAACGTTCTATAATAAGAATCTGTTTTGTTTGTGGCTTTAATGAAGAGTAAACCCAGGCTTCTTAGACACCAGCAATATATTAGCAGCTCCAGAATCTAAACCAAATGAAAGAATGAATGTACACTGAAAATACAGCAGGGATTTGTCCTCTTTATTAAGAGAAAACAAATCGATATGATTATCAGAGGAGAAGAAAGGTACTGCAGTGCAAATAGTAATTACTTCAATTATGAGAAGTGTTTGTCCCTACACATGCACACGTATGACCCCCTTTCTGGCATAGTGTTTGATAATGTTATACTGAGGAAACTCAGCCAGCAGGCTAAATGGAGAATTCACGTTGTGGGAGTCACTATCTTTAATTTTTAATTTAGTAACACTACACTGACTTTGCCTTGAAACGAAATTCAGTGCTGAATCTGAGTCACAAAACTTCTCTGTTCAAAAATCTGCAAAAAACGTGGCAGTGATTTTTGGATCATTATGGTGTTTAGGTATAAATTACATAACAAAATATTAAAAGGCAAAATATTCAATTGCCATGCGACAAACTGGGCTGTGTCAAAATTTAAAAACTGTGAGTCAGGGAGAAACTCTCAAGCAAGCATGACATAGAAGAAGAAAGGCGGAGGGATTTGTGACTCAGACAAACATTTCAATGCAGGAGACACAGGCAAACAAAAGGATCCTACCGCCTGTGATGTCAGCAAGCAAAGGCTCCATTTGGGAATAACAGCTTCCTACGTATTGCAGTGCAAGAGCAGGGGGGAGCTAGCTCAGTGCACATGCCTACGTAGCCACCAGGAAAACCATCCATTAAGAGTGTTGTGGCAGTATTTCTAGCAGCACTGCTGGTTGCTAGTGATAGCTGCTATCTAATGTGTTTGATATTTATGGGAAAATCCATTTCCCTCAATTTACTGCGTTCTGATTTAATAACCTCAACACGTTCTTCCATGTGTGAGGAGAGTAAGGACGTGTCTCCAATATGCTATTAATTTCAGCTGACTGGGTTTTTTTAATTTGTTTGTAGTAGAATAGCACCCAGAAGCCCCAGCTGAGATGCTGATCCTGTTAAACCAAGATAAATTGTTTTGTCTGAGTAAACGTTACATCTTCCAGTATTTCAGGCATCATTATCAAAATAAATAAAAAAAAAGCAGTTATTGGTTAACAGTGGGAGTTACAAAACATCCAAAGAAATCACTGAAGGCTCCCTATGCTGAGATTTTACTTTTTTTTTTTTTTTTCCTCATATTGAAGTTATTATAAAAAATCATCTCTGCAGACCAGAACGAGAGAGAAGGATCTGTTGGTGGAGACAAAATTAGATTAAATGAGCCAGATTTCATTCTCATCTGCTGGAGACTAGGAAACTGTTCCAGGCTTGGAATTGCGTCTAAAGAATTTGACCATTGCCTCACCACTAAATCTTCCGTGGCAAGCTAATATTTTCCTACATGTGTCTGGAATTCTCTTGCATTTTGTAGCATCAGTGCACAACAGTGAATGGCATGAGAAAATTTTATGACTGCACAAAAAGTAAGATTCTAACTAGCCAACGTCATGGCACTGAATCAAAACTAAAATTTGATTTGCTGTTTAAGTCCCAGTTTTTTGAAAGCCAAGAGCTTTAACTATCATGCTGAGTTTAGAATTATTCCATTTTGCAGGAATGACATTTACTTGTGGTGTAGGAACCACAAGAAGAATACAGTAACTACCACAGGGCTTAGCAACAGGAAAACACTGTGGTCACAGTAGACTTCTTCTCAAGCCCAGAATCCTGCTTTGAAACTCTTTAGTTTAGACAAGGGGAAATAACAAATTATTTCTTCCCACTTGTATGTGGTCTGCACCTTTTCCACTATGAAACACCGAGAAACCAACAAGCTTCCAACTTGAATAAATTTAAGGAAACATGGAAAAGAAACAGCAATAGGTATGAAGGCATAACTGAGGTTCAAGTTACACAATCAGTCCCATATTGAAGTCAACCAAAAGCTGGTTGACAAATGTGGAAATAGACCCAGCTGCTAAAATGAATGTTGAATAGTGCTGAGAAAAGTATATTTAAAATATAACATATTTTTCTGTTGTATTTAAGTTACTGTTCCTTCAATTATTTGGGGGGGACTAAACTTAGAATCAGATTTATTCTGAGGTATTTCATGGATTAATGACAAAGGTGAGATCCTTGCTGCCTGCCTTTTTAAGCCCACCCTTTCTCTGAACAAAAGAAGATCTGTAAGTTGGAAAGACAATTCATTGCATTCCAGCTTCTCAGAAGAGATTATCTTTACCATTCTCAGAATCATCGTTATTTAGAATGGCACATTAAGCTGTATTATACTGTTTTAACACGCGCTTGTTCTATACTAAATATATTTAAGTTTTGAAGTATGGTTTGATGCTTTCTTGTCCTAAAACAGAGTACCTTGAGGGAAACGGAACAAATAGAGCGCTTACATTGAATTAACACAAATATTTCCGCAGAGTACAAGGGAAATAATACTTTTTTTATAGAGGATGATAACCAGGGAAGTTAACCTGTGGTTCCCAAGCAGTTCAAGCACAAGGGCCTTGCTAAAAGCATGCACAGAGGAGTAAGGGAATGTGAGCCACCGGCTGCCAGAGCTGGCAGGGTCGTAGGGCCGCCGAGCAGCCAGCGCAGCCCTCCTCCACACCAGGCTCCCCACGACTGGAGAAACTGGTGCCAGCTGCCACCCGCTCCCGGGCTTCCCCTCTCCCTGGCTCCCCAGCCGGCTCAACCTCTCGTGGCTTCTAGCCATCCAGTCCTTTGGGATGATTTAGGGTCAGGAGAGCTGCCTTCCCTTGGCTGGTGCAAGATTTCTGCAATAATGTTCTATACTGAAAAATGAAATCACTGGGAACTGGCCCCCTTCCCAGTACTGAATTTCACCCACAAATGCACCCACTGTTAAACTGTAAGCTACTGTCTTGCTTCCTACAAGCAAGAAATATTTGTACAATATGCACTATCTATTTATTAGAGTCTAAGCTCTACATAGTTTTAACTATATCTATAGAAATAATAAATGATATGCAAAGCAATAGTTCAATCACTTTACAAGCAGTAAAAATGTTAAGTGCTGAAAGGATGCATAGAAAAGAATGTGCTTTACTAAGTCATTCTTCAATAAGTACAGCTAGTGCTGTTTGTTTTATTACAAAAATTGTCATTGATTTATATGAAGCCAGAGAAGCATCAAAATATTAAGAAAACCACACAAACATCACATTTCAAACAATGAGAAGGGGAATGTTTAAAATATAAAATATTTAACAATGGATATGGGAAAGTAAATAGGAAACTCTACAGACCTCAATAAATGGTTCTAAGTGGATCTGGATGCTTTTCTCAAAGCTTCCAAACATGATGTTTGAAAACTTGCTCAGTTTGGTATCTCCCATTACATTATTTTAGAGTTTTAAGTTTATGACATGTAACTTCTAATACTCTTTTATTTACTATGAACCACTGCAATTTTAGCAACACAGTTAGCTACATTAGGCATTTAAAGTAAATCTGTGGAAGAACCGATATAATTTTTTAAATCCCATTAAACACCTGCCTAAACAAGCCTGGCTTAAACTTTGCTCTTATTTTAGAATGAACTTCACCCTCCATCCCAAAAGTGTGGAATATGCACACACTGTTAAATCCCTAGAACACAGTATAAACACCATCTTGCATTGCCTCCTCTGAGCAAAAGTGAGCTTCCGAGTCAGGAATTCCAGTAGTGCTGTATCCACACAGCGTGGTACTGCAGGATTTCAGCCTCAGATTAAATGTGCTGCAAAAATGGAAAGTTCAGAGGAAGGGCCTGGCACGGTAACACTGCCAGCAAGCTCTGGTGCTCGTTGATATCCAGGAGGTCTGCGCCCCTCATCTCCGTTCAGCAATAAAAGGAAATTATGGGAGGTGCTTTTCAAATTGGGAACTGCATATTTAGTTAAGGCAGATTAACCATTTTTGAATGGATCAGGGGGTTTATG
>JAOXNG010000006.1:6748861-6759375 GCA_028566535.1 Scolopax minor | reverse complement strand
CCCCTCTGAACAGGCTTTCTAAAAAAACAAAGAAAATCCAACCAAACAAAAAAACCCTACAAACCCAGTGCTTTTTTCACATTCCTTCCTTCCAGTTACATATTTTTGTCAATTTGAAAATCTCTGTGCTAGAAATGCTGCTGAGCCACATGGAATAGCACACACAACATAGTAGAAATTGCAGCCAAATTTCAAACACAACTATTTTGCCTTAGTTCTTAAGGAATTTGTTTACTTTTCTTTTGTTTTTCCCCAGACCTTCATTCCATTCCATTTTAGCTTGTTCTGGGAAAAGCATCCTCATTTTGTCCTCTAGACCTACTGCCTTATAATATTTTTTTTTTCACGTTGTGTTACAAGATTTTGAGTCTTCCAAATTCACAAGGGTTAGAAATGCTCTCCCCTTACTTTACGTCAAATCTGCTGGTCTCACGTAATATTATAATTCCATAGATTCATGCATTATGATGTATTATTTGTGATAAAAATCATGGGGCTTATAACTGCAAACATGCAGAAAAAAGAATCTCCTGATTTTTTAGAGCATCTTTTGCCCTGAAAAAAAACCCCAAAAAACTAAATAAGAGCAGTGTTGGGTCATCACCTCCCAAGTATTAGGCATAACAAGAATAGTGGGATTTTAGCAGGAACTGTCTTGTGTTTTCCAAGTAGTTCAATGATCCCAATCTTATCACTTCATGGAAGTTTCCCCATAAGCCATCCTGTCTTTAATCCACCTGGCAGCTGCCTGAATGCAGCCCTGTCTGTGAGACTCTTAGCACTACTACTGCAGAGCTTCCCATTACTCTTTTTTTTTCATTTACCTTACAATGGACTATTGAGTGAAAAGCTTGAAGGACTGTGTGCTATTTTGTAGGAAGGAGCTTTAAAAAAAGCAAATGCTGGCATATGAGAAGACTTCACAGGCTGCACTACAGTGGCATCAGCCTGTTGCACTGCAACCAATTCCTAATATCAACCCATCAAATACTCTACTTTTTTGAAAAGGATACTTTTTTGAAAGGATAAAGCATTTTCTGCTTGATGTGCAAAACTTGAGAGCAATTTTGCTTCAAATGTAATGGGAATGCCCTGGTCCCTTGCATTGGTACAGGCAAATGAAGTTGGGAGGGAGCTCTGAAATGAGAAGGATGCTGAGCAGGGATGAGTACAACTTTTTAAGTGGGAAAAAAACAGTGAAGGAGAAAAGTGACACTTTACTTACTGCTTTGCAAAAGAGGAAGGACAAGAAGTTAATCTTCACTTGTGTGGCTTACAGAGATTTAGCTTCAGCCCAAGGCAGTTTGTTTCATTAAAAACAAAGAAAACAATTAACAATGTTGGCCAAAACTTTGCTACAAAATCCAACAGAAGATTTTACTCTTCTTATCATGAGACATTCAATAAACAGACTGGAACAAAAAAATTAAGGAAACTCTCCCCTTTTGTATTATTTTTGGCTTTTTGAAGGGGATTTAAAGCTAATTTTTGAATATACATAAATTAGCTTATTTTTGTGCACAACATTGGGAATTTGTCAACAGCAATGGATGTCTTCGCCTTTGCTCTCAAGTCCTTGAAATACCACTCTGTGAGACTATAGTAGAGCCTGGGTGGCTCTGACATTTCTTTTATTACCCACTGCAAAGGAAAATAGATGTTGTGTAAACTAGAAGCTTGTGGGCGCTAATGGCAGATTTTCACATGGGATAAACATATGTTCACTTTGCTCAGAGCAAGCAAATTCCCTGTTTCACTACAAAAAAATAAAAGCCTTATTTTAACTGATGGAAATTTCACTCTAGAATATACTTGCAAAATTCAATTAGTTCTCTGCCTTTCAAGAAGAAACAGCATGAAGGTTCAAGAAGAACAGCATGAAGATCTGGCTACCTCCTAATATTACTATCAATCTTGAAAATACCTGAAGCATCCACATTTTCTGCCTTTTGTGGACTAAGATTCAATGTCAAATTTGAAGATTGCTGAAAAATAAGACATGAATAAAACTTGAAAGGAGCAGTGCTCAGTTGGAGAACAGGCCAAGGCAAGTCTGGATGTGGATTCCATTTGCTATTGTGCTAGAAGATAAAACCTAGTTCATAAATCTCAGGGGAACAAACCCCCTCCCTTTTGTTGTTTCAAAGATATCTTGATGTTTAACCTTCAAACTGCACTACAACAAGTCTCCCATATCAGCATTTTGGTTCCTGCACTTCAAGCTAATGCAAAACTGTACAAGTGAAAGGGGGAAAACAAACCATGTAGAAAAATTATTCAGTTCTTTGATAACTTCTCCAGGGTTTGGTCTGTGCTGAAAATTATGGAGGACCTTTATTCCACAGAAAGGGGGGACGCTTTCTCTCTGGGTGCCTTGCAAATTTTCAAATCATGTCCCACTTATTCCTTACCTCCCTTGGCTACCTTGTTTTTAGGAAAATATTACCAAGCCTTCACAACTTGATGGCTACTTTTGAGAACACAGTGAAATGAATGACAAAAGCTGTCATTCAGTCTTTCACTCTGGGTCTGAGCCTGCACATGTGAAAAGGTGGATTAAACCTCCAAATTATTGTTTCAGATTCTACCAACTCAGGCAGACAATATGATCTAACGATTTCAGTATCTCAAACCTTTGAGAGTCTGGCCCCAAGACAATCCTGGATTCACAAAGACCTTACTACAAGTTTTAACAAAATTCCACAGTATGTTTTGACTTAAATTTTACTTATAAACTCACACGTGCATAAAGTGAGAGCCATTTAAGCATGATATGCTGCAAATCCAAACCTTTTCCATTCATATGGCAGTATTCAAAGATTCTTTTTATGTCTCTGCAATTGGAAGCAGTGTAAAATGAGACTCGGTCATAAATAAGGTGAAATAAGGGAAGACTACAGGGATTTGATACTACACCTAAAGCAAGATTTCATTTCAAGGACTGACAGCCTGAAATTCTTGTGCCAATGTTTTTCCCCTCCATAATTTTTTTTATGTGGTTTCTCACCACAGGAGTTTTGTGACACACAGCAGAAACTGTGCGGCTGCCAGATTCAGCATGACACAAAACCAGCAGTGAATCAAACATCAACACATCCTTGCATTCCTTCTCCCTGACTTGGCACATGGTCACACAGAAGGGCATCTCGCTTTGGCCACTTAGTGCTTTAGCTGTATTCACCGTTTCTTGGCACCAGTTCCACATTCAGTTCCTCTCTTTTCCTTCACCCTTCCACAACGTATCCCCGTTCTGCACCGGCAACTCTGAGTGTTGGCTACATGCCTGCCTCCTCTTGTTCTCCCATCTCAGAGCATTAATGGAGATACCGTTGACTATTGCTTTGTTCCTAGAAGAGGCATCAGTAATGCCAAGAAATAATATTGGGGAAAATTTAATTGGGTTTAAAACAACAACAGAAAAACCTCAAATGCACTTTAAATATTTTTAGACAAGTGTGGAGACTTGATAGTCTCCTAGGGATGGGTAAAAAGCAGAACAGAATAGGAGTGGAACCTAAGTTAATAACAGTAAATCTTATCTAAGGAATTACTTGAGTTGTGAAAACATCCAATTGAAGACAACCAAGAAAAATAAGGAACCCCTCCTAGTTACCATTTTTACAATTTTCTTTTAGGAAACAATACCTAGATTTGCCATGCTGTCAGCTCACGACACACGTCACCACAGATCTCCTACCAGCTTTTCCCTCATGATATACATTTGCTGGTTAAACAGCGCTTTCCTTCCTGCTGGTATAAACCTGTTACTGAAGGTGTGGAGCAAGTTTGTAGGGCCAGTGATGAGCAAGAGTGACATTTAAATAAAGGCTATACAAAGATAACTTTGTGAACATGAGGCCCTTCAATAGTAATTCTTAAATGATAGATCAAGGAGGAGAAAGATAGATATGGGAATAAACTGCAAAGAAGTAAAACAAAGTTATCATAGCTGAATTGGGAAATAGCCCTAGAGGATAGCCAGGTGAAAGGGAAGACGGTGGAATACTATGTTTGAAGGACAAATTAGAGAGGACTGGGTTCAATATTAGAGATGAACTGGTTTATGTTAGCCTGGCACAGCGAGAGTTGGGTCTTGCAATGTGGTTATTGATCTCTTCCTCTCATGCTGCTCTGTGCTGAAACTCCCTGAATACAAATGGGGGATTTTAATGGATTCCAGCTATTTTAAAGAAAAGTTTTAAATGTATGGTCACTACTGAGCCACCCACATGATTATCCTTTGAGACTTCAATAAACTAAAAAAAAAAGAGAAGAAGACAAAATAAATTTAAAAAATTTAAAAAGAAAAAAAAAGAAAAGAGAAATTAAGGAAGAAAGATAGATTATTGCACTTGGCACTTGCTTTTATTCTGACAGTAACATGTGCTCAGAGCCCCAGATCTTGTTCATGAGTGATGGAAAAGAAAACGCATGATGGATTTTGACACAGAGGGACCATCTGGGAAGGGTTTAAACTCAGAGTTGTAAAAGCCACACGAGAAAGGGAAATTCAAATACAACGCACCCCTGCCATTGCCACACACAGAGAATGACTTGCAAAACAAAAGGCAGCAACACTTCCAACATTTTACAAATACTTAAAAGTAGCCCACTCAGTGATATGAAATTTGAGCTGAAGCAGAGTTAACCTCCTGCTGCCTGTAACAAACAACTGCCTGAATAAGAGCATAGACAAAAACCATATAGAAACTTGTTTAAAAAAACCCTTACTTTATTTGAACAATGACTACACAATAAATGTGATGGCACTCAGCAGAACACAAAATAACCCTTCATAGAATACAAAAAACTGAATTGAACTGTTGTGACTCCCACTGAAACTGCCAGAGCTGAACACGTTGATATTTGGATGCCCAACATTTACTCCTCTGGGGAAGAAAAAGGAAACACACAAACTTCAAATCTCTAACTGGTGAGCTGCTTTACAACCCATCCCATAGGCTCAAATATACTTCTAATTTACTCTCCTAAAGAGAGGAAATAAGCTCTATTAGAATAAAGCACTTTTATACTTGTTTAGCATAAAAGACAGCACTGTTTACAAAAATACAGCTTTGAAAGAACTGCACAACTCTAGCTTCTAAAGGGCATACACCAAAAGAAAAATTCCCTGTAAGCTAACCCACATCTTTTTGTCTGGCATCTACAAAACCAGTACTGAGAATATGTTATCTTTCCATATTGTATAAAAAGAGTATAACTAAAAAGTAAAAATGTCTCTCTATGGGATAATCTGATTACCTTCACAGAAGCAACAGCTTCTGAACAGGCACTGGAAACACTGTAAGCATATGAAATGATGCACTATTTTAATTTCCCACTTTGCAGTTATCCATTGGCAATGGTACACTACAGGAAAACTTAGTGTTATCTTGGATTGATTTCTTACCACTTCTTGCACTAAACTGATCAATTCCATGAGTCTTCTCCTAAGCTTTGCCACTTCTTCATTCACTTTTGTGACATGTTGCTCATAGATTTCTGCCAGTGGCTTAAAAGTATGTCCTCCATGCTGAGTAGGAAAAAAAAAAAGCAGAGGAAAAGGAGGTTGGAAATAACAAAGCAACTCATCTTAAACTTATTCCATTCCTATTAAATTACTGAAAAAGAGGGGAAGAAAGCCTCCTAGTGTATCTCTCATTTTGGAAAAGTTCCAAAGCAGATTGTATGTAGGAAGTCCGTCTTTCACTTCCCTTCATAAGTCATGAATTCAGCTTTCATACCATCAAAGCTTCCTGTCAAGAATTATTTGGAGTCTCAACAGCCCTCCAAAAATAAACTGCTTCATTCACTGTACAATTCTTTAATGAGAAGGGTTATTCCATTTTTATTATTATTATTAAACCACCCTTCCCAAAGGAAGAACACTGTTAAACACTTATATTCCAAACGACAACAGCAGTCTCTCCTTGAAATACTCAACGAAGAGGATATTGGGCAGTGTGGTGAATTGCACTGCTAGCTTTGAAGATATTCAAGATTACAGGCCAAGACATTTAAATAGCATTAGCTATGTGCTCCGAGACAGACTTGTTCCCTTGTTCCTTTGCCCATAAAATTCTCACCACCATGTAAAGTTTGTCCAAGACCTTCTTTCTGGCAAAAATTCAATTCACTTACCCAATTGTGAGCAGAACATATCACTTTTCACAACCAATGCTCAGGATTTGCATGGCAATTTAATTACCATTAACAACATTTTCATAGCATTTTTATTTCTTCAAACTGCCATCAAACATAACGCTTGTAGTCTCTTATTGTAACATACCACGTGCATGTGAGCAAGTCTCTTCTTACCATTCCTCCCCAAAGTGCACACTGGTGACAGATACACTTCTTACAGGTCCAGCAGAAAACACTAAGCTTCTCATGATGATTTTCACACCTTAAACAACCAACCAAAAAAAATACACATATCAGCAGCAGCAAATAACTATGAATTTTCTGCAAATGCAATTTAACATTTTCACTTGTTTTGTTAAGCAACACTGAGAGTAAAGCACACTTATTTTCAGTAAAAACCTTTTGTAAAATAAACATTACTCTCAGTACTCAGGAAGTACTAGATGGATAAAGTATCTACATATTCTATCTACATAGATAGAAAATACATTACTAAAATTGGATTTCTACCCAACAGATAAAGGGATATCATCAATGAATCAGGCTCAGAATTCTAGAAGTTAACACTTCACTTTATTAAAATCCTAATCATACATAACCTAAAGTAACTACAGAACAATGTCTCAGCTTTTTGGACAAACTGATCTTTGTCATTTCTTAAAATTTCAGAAGCAGCATCAATCAACAAACTGAACACAGGTCATACCTAAAATACACACCTCTCCCTTCCCTATCAATTAAGTTTCAGGAACTTGGAGGAGGCAGGCACAGAAAACACAGTAAGTCCTGTTCATTTTTCAGTGCTGCTTCTCACACTTTTCTCCTCCAGATCTCCACAATATATCTTAAAATCCATACTAATAATAGGATAAAACCAGGAAAAAAGCCTGCTGAGAAAGTACTGACAGTTGCTCCTAGGAAGATAATATATCAGAAAACACAGGAGGCTCCAAAGGTAAGCAAGGAGAATGAACAGCAGTAACGTGACGGATACTGTACTAGTAGTGCTTTCTGTGGGACTTCATATATTTTCTTTGACCTCAAAACAGAGTTATAAATTACACGGTCACAAGAGACTAGAAGATGTCTTCTCACAACAGCTTCTCTGCTTTAATGTGCTGAGATAGCAAATCTGCACCCACGGTCTTAACAGCACTGCAAAATAAGCATGCCATCGAGAGAAGATTTTATTTCAGGTGTGTGGTCACTAAGAAGGGCTAAGAGCCTTAAGAAGTATTACTACCCTTTGGATTTCCCATATCTCTCATTTTAACTAGATTGAGCTCAACTAGAAATAGTAGTTTTCTAGGCAAAGATACCAAAGAGCTTTTCTCATTCCATTAACAGAAATGAACTCCAACTTTTAGTCAGTGAGAAACAACATTGCTTCTGTCTGCTAAGCAGCAGCACGTTTCTCCTTTAAGTAAGTGCAAGCTATCAGTTTGTTCCCCAATTTTAATAATGAGCTGAAATTAAAAGTCTGCAAAACACTTTATGTGAAGAATGCTTCATTTACTTGTCTTTTTCATTTTCTTCGTGCTTGGTGAGATTGCAGAGTTGAAGTGTGTCAAGCTGCTGCGTGACCTCTTCAGCCCAACGACAGTTTACGAGCTCTCGTAGCTGCAACGGGGCTCTGCAAGAAGCATTGGTAGAGTTAGAGCAATAACTCAGCTCCAGGGGCTAAAAGAGAAGCACTGAAAAAAACAAACAAAACAAAACAAAACAACAAAAAAAAAATATTTAACATTTAACGTAAATTTGTTCATTTGGGGGTTATGGAGAGGCAGGAATCCCCATGAGCCACCCAATAAGGACATAGAAGATAGGTACATGGGGAAGCCAAGAACTATTTCCAGATTTCTTGATAGGCTGTGGATTATGCTGGACAAATAATTTCATTTCTCGGTGCATCTTCAATTTCTCCCATTATTCAGCTATCCCCATTGCAGTGCTTCAATTACCCCCTTTGTAGAATGTAGATAGATTTACCTCCTTACAAGCATTTTAGAGCTACTGATGAATAACTTTAAAAGGTGAATATTAAGAAAGTTGTGCAGGAATGGTTGGTTAGTTGACTTTAGGTATCTCCCTTCCCTTAGGAGGAAAATAATGCTCTTTTCCAAGCTTTGGTCTGTCACGAGCTAGAATTGCCAGGTACTCAGGCAATGCTCAGGGAGCTATGAGGGACGGGCTGGCCCATTGCATTTAAAAAAAAAAAAATCAACCAAACAAAAAACAACAACAAAAAAAAAAAAAAAAAATCAAGACACTGTAGCTACTTCAAACAAATCAGCAACACATAAGGTAAGTCTCACAAATCATAGGTATCTATAAGTGCACATTTCAGTCTGAAAACTGTAGTTTCTGATCTCCAACTCTTGGAAGAATTTAAAGAGTTCTAACATTTAGTTACTCTTACATCAACTACAGTGATTGCAAATAATAGTGTACAATCATAGATAGGGGAATAGATAGGTAATAGAGGAAGAACAAAGATCTTGCTTAGCTAGCCACAAAACTAGAACATATTTTAGAATAAATATTATTCCAGGGTAAGTTTTTATAGTACCAGCAAGCAGGTCTCAAAAAAATCAAGCTTACAAATTTAGTGCAACCTGCATTGAAAAAACCTGCTCATAACAGGACAGTACATCCAATTCTTGATAATTTATTTCAGATATTAAAAATACCTTACCTACAATGAGGGCACTGAGCTCTTTGTTCAGTCAGCCAACGCTATGAAGGAAAAAAGGAAAAACATTTTTAAAGAGACTGCAAGAACTGCAAGCAAGTATATGCTATCGTTAATTGGGAGTTACTTCTTTTTATTACAGCCTTCCTCTATTTTTTTCTTTTTTTTACAGATTTGTAATTTAACTGTTCAACCACTTAGTCACAGAAGAAGTTGCTATTTGTATCTTAGTAACAAAGCAACCACTTTTCTTTAGATGTCAAAGACACTTCAGTTAAAATTATACAGAGAATTTTGAGGTACTAAATAGTTCATTAGAAACCACACACAGAGCACAGACTCCCGTAGTCATAGGCTGAAGAGCATGTTTCAACAAAAGAAAGCAAAAGATACAGCAAGCATATTTTTCAGAGCCTAAATTATTAGTCTTCAAGGTAATTTATTTCTTCCCCTCAGGCTATACACAAGTTTGATACCTGCAGTTCAATGATGAAATCCACAAGGATCCTTTGAAGATCTCTTCCAGAAAGCTCCAAAGACAAGTAGTTGAGGAAAGAACTTTATCTGCCCACTACAAGTGTAAAAGCTTGGCAGCTGAAGGACTTATATTTGTCATCACACAACTATATTTAAAAATTCTCATGAATAATCTCTCACCGCCCAGCAACAATATGTCATCTAACATTTTTAATATGTAACACGGGTTTTTCGCTTGTAGTTCCTGTCACAGCTTTCAAAGTGAATGATAATTGTTCCGATTTTTGGAAATACTAGTTGAGGTCCGAAAGCCTCAGCTGAACCTTCTCCCACCACACTAACCCATCAGAGTGCCTGGACTCAGAACTGAAATGTTATAATTTGGTAACCGTGACCTTAATAAATTAATTCAGGTACTTCAGATGCTGCTTCAGCCTGCTATACAGGCTAAGCCTTTCTCAGGGAGTCTCTATGGTATCTGATGATATCATACTAGTTTGGTAAGCATTTAAAAACATCTCCAAGATGATAAGAGGGATTGTTATGACCTTCCAGCGCTCCATACTGACAGATGCAAAGTCAGCATTTGATTCCTGTTCCAATTTTGTCTTCCGTACAGGCATCAGTGACTCCCAAAAGATGCTAAAGAAGAGATCATTATATGCCCACTCCTTAAAAGCAATTATTCCAGATAGTCCCTGTAATTAGCAGTAGTGAATGCAACGCACAGCCCACCTATTTTTACCTCAGAGTGTCACAAAAGATTTTGAAAGGGAAACTAAAGAGCACAGAGAAGGAAAAATAAATCCTTGGAACTCCAGGAAAAGGGGTGAGAAAGAAGCAAGAATGTGTTTGTAAGATCAGTAGTTTTTAAGTTCAGATATTTGCAAGAATAAACTGTAGTAAGCAAACTCACCCGAATACAACTGAAACAGCACAGCTTGGAGCAATGAGGACACAGACGTGCATCACGCAGTTTTTCCATACAAATAAAACATCGGAATACTTCAGCAATGCTCTGCAAAGGGTAGATTATCACTATTGTTAAATCACATACTTCAAACACATCAGAGTTGCATTTATTTCCCAGGCAGAGTGCCAGGTTTCATAAACACAGCCCCATTCCAAACAGCTGCAGATCGCGCATCACAGAGATACAAAATCAAACACCATGGTTTTCCTCCCCGCTTTCTCCTACACT
>JAOXNG010000006.1:6702138-6716799 GCA_028566535.1 Scolopax minor | reverse complement strand
GCCTATTCCAGAGTTTGATCTCTCTAAAAAAAAAATATATTTTTTTTCCCCCATTTGTTTATAAACTGAGTTTCCCGTATTTCAGTTTGTTCCCAATGTCTCTTGTCCTTTCTCTGGGCACCACTGAGAAGAGTCTGGTGGTCTTCTTTATTCCCTCCCATCCAGTATTTATCATGTTGGTAAGAACCTCCAAAGCCTCTCTTCTCCAGGCTAAACAATTCCATACCCTCAGCCTCTCACTGTATGCAAGAATCTCTCATCCCTTTTCATGACCCTTCTCTAGACTTCCTCCAGTAGATCCATGTCTGTCTTGTACTTTGGAGTCCAGAACTGGACACAGCACTCCAGGTATGGCTTTACCAGTCAGAGTAGGTGGGAGCAGTAACCTCCTTTGACCTACTGGCAATGTTCTTCCTAACAGGCTTCTTTGCCTATGTTACAGGATAAAATCCAAAACAACAGAACTTCTAAGGATCATCTTCTTGAGCCAGTGCTTGACATTAACTCCCTCTTGTCCCATGGTGGTCCTTTCAAAGTTAGAATGCACAACCATAATCTTTGGATGTGGCCACCTTTGCTCACAGGACAACACAAATAGACAATGTGCAAATCCGGGGGTGCGTTTAAGTAAATAAAATGTCAGAAGCCCTTCAGTCAGCCCAGCCTTTTCATTTTTAAGGAGGAAAGATGACTTTAGTACATCAAATCACTTGCTTGTCATAGTTCCCTTTTCAGAGTGTGGTTTGTGAAAAGCCACATCGCCAATTTAGAATTTCTGTCTCAACTGATATCTCAAGTTTTTTCCCCGTTTCCCCAAAACACTACGAGTCAGGAGTTTTGTTACCAAGTGGTTTGACTCACCATACCTACCTCCCTAACATGTGACTTGTTAGATCAGTCACTTAAAGTTTTATTTCTGGAAATTTCTGCCCAGGAATGTGAGAATACTGTTGGTTTGTCCACAATTTAAAGACCAAGTCATTTTTTTTCATCCTCTCTTACTTTTCAGGATGTATGGGATATATTGTCAGAGCTGATATTATCTAAAACCTCCATTTTTATTGCAGTTAACTCATAACTACTCATCTAGGTCCTACACAGGTTTTTCCCATCTGTTAGACAACCATCAAAAGTATACGATGAAGTTCTCATGCTCTCCTCTATCCCTCAGTCACTTTTGCCACTCAGCCTGCTCCTAGTTCTGCGATCAAATTCCATAAAATGTCAGTAAATGTCTAATCACAGAAGCTGCTGTGGACTTACCATATTGGGCTACGTTAAACCCTGCAGGTTTTGTCATTATGATTCAAAGTCAGTTAAGTCTTTCATTTTGTAAACCTACCAATGGAAACCACCCTGATAACAACAAGTTTTCAATTGCTAGTTGTGCGTGCACAGAACTGCGTTGCTTTAATGAAGTAACTAAACACAGACTTAGGTAAGTATGTACTGGTAAGGTCTTGTTAATAGGCAAGCTCTTAGCTGAAGCTTTTATAATTGTTGTTTACAAAGCCTGCCATTCATCACTGTCAAAGAGCAGTTAAAATTTACATAGATATCCTCATCAGTACATGTGTCTTCCTGAAGTTGTTTTGGTTTTCAGTATGTAACGTTGCATATTTTCTGAAGGAAAGAGAAGGCACAACCTTTTCCAGGCTGATTTCAAAGATTTCTATGTAAAGAACGATGGCTTCAGAGTTGCAAAGTTTACTCCTGCCTGAGAGAAAATTAAGTTAGCTTTGCCTTTCATTTCTTAACTGGAGTTGATGTGTGTTTCATTCCTTGTGTGTGAAGGAAGGTTTATGCCAGCAGCAGAAACCTTGAATGACAGATTTGTGCTGTTTCAGGAAGTATCCTTGCACTGAAAAAAGAGGTTGTCACCTCTTTGAGCATCAACTGGGTTATGTGTTTAGGGAATATCAGCTTTAGAGAGTCTTCAGTGCTTTTTTTTTTATTATTTCTTGGTTGTGGTTTTTTTTTTTTTCTTTTTCTTTTCCCCCTCTTGTTATCTCTCTTATTACTCCTCCCCCTAACTCTGAAGTAGAATTTTGCATAGACTGTCCTGTGCAGCATATTGTCATAGCCAAATGCAGCGCCTTTAAGGAAAAACAGGGCATTCAACCTCTGGGAAAATGAACACTTTGTTTTGTATATTCAAAGTGTTATACAAATCCAAGATAAGTCTTCCCTTTTTTTTTTTTTTTTTCCCCTTTTAATTGTTTTAACTTGAGAAAGCTCTGTCTCTTAGGTCTCCACAGTATATTAGTAGCAACAGGGATTTCTGACAAACATTTCCTCAAAATATACAACTTTTTTAATCCTTGTTTATTACTTTCCTCTGGGATTGAGGGGAGGGAAAGTATTTTGTACTTGTTCTAGTTTTTCTGTTATTTTTGTAGGTGCTGGAGAGAACCTGGAAAACACGATGGAGGCCTTTCACCAGTGAGTACCAATGGAACTAATAATGCCTAAAGCAGTGATTTTTCTCAGATTGGGCTTCTGTCAGGTGTTTGGGGTAGAATGTCCTATTTCTGAAAGTCATGTCTCCTGTGGATTGCTAAATTACTCCAATTTAAACAAGAAGGAATTGGGATACAGCAAACGATGGTTTGCACGCAGTGACGTGGTGGACTGACAGTTGGAAATAAAACTCCTGAGGCCTGATTCTTCCTGTTCCAGCTAACAAAACATGAAACAATACTGCTTCCATGTTTAATGCAAGTTACTTCCATTAGTTTATTTCTCACTATTAAGCTGCTTTTCATAGCTAATATTATACACTGGTTTTTTTTCTAGATACATTGGTATTTCTCAAAAGGTATTTCAGATCATAGCCTATACCAATATGCTAATTAGTACACAAGGCTGGATTTCAGCAAGTCTGAATCTGTTGACTGCTGTTACGGCTCTAAGCAGTTCTCTTAGCTATTCCAGTTTCATAGCATGCAGTTCCCTCCTTTATATAGAATGTTAATAATTTGTCTCCTAGGATTATTGTGACTGAAATCCTAATGTTAACTGACTTTTAATGCGCTGATTGTAAAGCTATTAAAAATGTTACTGTTATGTTTTTTCCCCTTATCTAGGGGTTTAAAATTGAGTTGGTACTGGAAAGCCTTTTAAGCCTCCAGCATTTAAATAGTGAATTCTAACAAGGTCCTCAAAAGCATTTGAAAAAGCAGCATATCTAAAACTCCAGCTGCCAATGAGCAGTGACCAAATTATGCAGGCTTCTCTTTGTCTTGTTTGAGGTTTTTTTTAATTTGCTTTGTGCTAAGTAGCCTCATCAGTTTGCACATTTCCTTGCAGGCTGAGGAGTGCCAGCTTTCCCAACCAAGCAGTGCTATTGAAAGTACTGCAGTATTTTCTATCTCCATGGAAGCTTAACATACTTTTGTGCGTTTTTTTCCTGCTGGCCTGCCTTTTTTTCAAGTCTGTTACCAAAGTTTCTGTGAAGTGCTGCTTTTTTTTTTTTTTTTAACCATTTCTTAATTTTTGCTTAGTATTATACTGGTTTTATATGTATAGTGCTCTTATAAAGTTTTACCATAACCTATTTTTATTCCCAGAAGTAAGCTGTGGTACTGAGAGTAAGGATTGTGCTGGGAGTCAGATCGTGTTTTGTGATAATACAGACATTTGTCTGTCTCTCTTCTGACCATTTTAATTATTTTACAACCATAGTGTAACAAATGTGTTGAGGTCCACTTCTCAGATTTTAAAATAACTGATTCTAAGCTAAAAGAGACAACTGTAGTGTCTTAAATAATTTGGGAGTCTGACAAAAAAAGATGTCATAAGAATTTAATTAACAGTTTAATTGTTCCTAATGCAGCCATGTACTTTAGCATTGTCTTGACAGGAAGCTACTAAATAAACTCTCCAGATAATTTCTCATTGCATTTCCTCTTCTTTTATGAACATACTTTGTTTAGAGTGAACGTTTTAAACACTGTAGTTACCATAATAAAAGTACTGATCATCTTTGTATTTATAAACTCTCTACATCATGTTACGTTAGACACTGCCTAATGGAATTTAGTTTCCAAGATAAGGCTTTTCTTATCTATTTCCTTGTTTGTCATTTTACTTGGAAACAGTTAAACACAAACAGAACTCAAATTTGCAAATATGAGCCTGCTTCAAAACCTAATTTTTGGAGCAGTTGGATCTGAACCCAGCACATTCTTCTGAATCTGGAGAGCTTCTGGAGTCTTCTCCAGAGCAATGTAGATTTGATGCATTACTACAGAACTGCAAAAAAGCCTGATTTCCAGCTGAAAAAAAACCCTCAGCACTTTAAAGAAGCTTATTTAGCAGCAAGCTGCTAGTAAGAGCCTGGCAGATTCTCAAATTTGTTAACAAGGCAAGTTGTTGTTCTCCTTTTTCTATGCAGCAACAGTCCAGAGTTTCTTAAGTAGTAATATTTCTAATAAATTATGCTGGTTAAAAGAGAATACGTGGTACTAGATGGGAACAGTCATCTACAAATTTGGCAAATCTCCTGTAGCCTATTTGGAGATGCTTTTCCTCAGGAGGGAAAATTACACAGAACAGGCTGTATCTTCCATGTGTAATAGGATTTTGTTCTTCTCCTAATTCTTAATTAGTGGCACTGGAAAACAGTTAGCAAATTGGTTTTAATTTGACAACCCCCTTCTTGATCATTATCCCAGCTGGACCAGAAATTACGTTAAACACTTATGGGAGTATGTTTGGGTTTTTGTTTGTTTGTTTGTTTGTTTTGTTACTGCATTTGTGAATGCTTATGGCATGTCTGTGTTTCAGCAGTCAATAAAGCCCTTTTCTTAAGGAAAAGGCTGTTACTGAAGTCTTAGAGCTTTGGGTTCAGTATAGACTATACTCACAAGTCTTCTAGGTTTGTTTGTAGGTGTATGAAAGGAACAGCCCGGTGTTTTACAGGGAAGTGTTCAAACTTCAGGCTGGAACTTCTAGCTGTCTGCTGGAATGGTACCTCCTGAGTGTCTTTCCTAGTGAAATGAGCAATTCACTTCTTGTTGGAGTAAAGCTTAGTTTTTGTGTTCTGGTTTGAGACTTTGTGTACTTACTTTTCATTAGTAGTATTACTGCTTTCTGCTTTCTTTTACTCCTTCTGTGAGCTTAGTTTAGTGGATTTGGGATTGGATTAGAACTTGTCAAAGCAGCAGATTGAAACAGGAATTTTTCTTTGAAAACAGCTATTTTTCTTTGAAAAATATGGCTGGGTGGTTTAGTGTTGGTTTCTTTTTTAATAAAACTTTTCCTTAAAATAATAACAGATGTTTTTTTAATGTAATTTTCCTAGCCAAAAGCCTGAAAGCCCCATTGCTAATTTCCTGATCTATCCATTCTTCATTAACTTAAATGAAGTAAAGAAAAGGCTTTTCTTATCTCTGTTGTTTGTTGGTTATGCTTAACATTGCACTCAAAATTCTGCAACAGTAGGTTAGAAGTAGGTTTCTCAATCCTGAGGTGGAAGGCTGCAATCACAGGTGTGCTGCTCTAGTTCTGTGGAAGATGGAGCCAAAGCTCCCGAGATCAAATCCCATCTCTCATTTGTGATACGTTGTTTGTTCTTGCATCAGCTTTCCCGCTGCAGCAGACTTACTTGCTTCTGGCTTTGCAGCAAGATTGTGAGGGTCTGTTGCATCATGAAGCATGTAAAGTACCCTCACTGAGATTAGCTTAGTTAAATAACGTGTGTGTGTTGGGTTTGGACCCCTGTGAGATACGTGTGTGGTTCAATGTAGACTTCTTTGCTTCCAGTGCGGTTAATTTAGGAACGGACATGTTGGAGCTGGATTGTCATTTGACAAAAGATGAGCAAGTGGTTGTGTCCCATGATGAGAACCTGAAGAGATCAACAGGAGTTGATGTCAATATATCCGACCTCAAATACTCTGTAAGTTGAAGAATTAACTTAGTGCTAGATGATGTTTAAAAATGTGTTTGTAGAGTGGCTGGGGTGGGCAGGAAGGTTGTGTGCATGTGTGTGTACGTCTAGTATCCAAAAATCTAAGGAGGGGATTCATCTTGTCTGAATTAAAAAAGGTTAACTAGGCTGCCTGTGTAGTCCAAAGAGAAAAACCAGCACGTTTCCAGAGGGTGATTAACCAATCCAGTAGTGGGCTGGATGAATAGCTTTCTGGAGGTGGGCCTGTGTTGCCATGCTAATGACAAAGGAAGCTTCATCAACAAGCTCCTTCTCGCATGACCAGCTTTTTAATGGGAAAACCAGTAGATGAAACCCACCTGCATTGACAGCACAGAGCTGGCCTTTCCATCTGATGTTTAAGTGAAATTCTCAGAGTTTTCGGACAGGCATCTGGAAACACTTTGCCTCACTCAGCTATAGATAACTCAAGTCTATGAATACCAAATAGTTCAAGTAAGAATAAACATATTGCTTTTAAATCACATTTTGGGCAAGAAGACTTACAAAAAATAGTATTTTTGTCTTGAAAGATAACTTGCAAGGCTTATGAATTACAATTTTTTATATTTTTTGAGAAAAGACATGATTATATCCCTGCATTTGAATTAGTGTTCCATTTCCCATTATTTTTAAGGAACTTCCACCGTATCTCTGCAAGTTGGATGTCACATTTCAGAAAGGTAAGTTTTCGTCTTTTGCCATTTCAATTTACAGTAACTAATTTTCCATTATTATAGTGTGGCAATTTTTGGTTAAGAGAAGTTTTAAAAGGAAAATATAATTCTAGGTTTAGAAAATAAAATATGTTTGTTTTTTTTCCATACTGGTTGACAGAGACTAAGATATATGATATCTTTCTCCAAGTAAAATTTCGATTATTTGCTTGTCTGCTTCATACAACTGCTTTTCAGTTCCCTTGTGAAGTCTTCAGAGGGTGCTGACTGAAAATTTGTTGTTCCAAGAATGAAGAGAAAGCCAAGAGTTGTAGAACAACTCAGATGTCATTGTGCTTGTGCACTCTGGGCTTGAAGTACTACAAGGTGTCAGATAATAGAGACATTTTCAGAAGGGTGAATGCAAAGAGTCATAGTTACTCTGTGTATGGCTTAAAGTTCAGTAGCAATCTTGCTGCAAGCGAGGAAAATACAGAAAAAGCACAACCTGTTTTCTTATGAAAAATATGATTTGTGGGCCTGTGTTTGAATAAAGCATACTGAGAGCACTTCCACCTGGAGAAGGCTTCTGGAGATTACATCAGGTGTGTTTGCTCAAGGGGCTTTGTAGCTATCTTGTGTAGCCTTCCCATGTTCGAATTGCCCGGCAAGGAAATGTTGTGTTAAACTTTTCTTTTCAAAATTGCAAAATACTTAAAATGCATCGAGAGGAGATCTGTGACATTATCTTCATGAGTACATATCTTTTGTTTATGCACAATAATACAAATTTTGTTCATGTACAATACTCCAAAGGGATGGATGATCATGTTCAGTTAATTCCCTGGAGCCACAAGCCGTTTCAGACACTGAAATTTGGGGGGTGTGTCTTCTGTTCCCTTTACTCGTTATGCTTCTCTGGTATATTTTCCTAGAAGGAAAAGGTTTTCTCACTTGGTCTTGTTTCATATTAATCTCATTGCATTTGGTATATGGTAACTGAGCCCATGTTTGCTATTTTGAGATTTTAACGATGCCTGCCCTCCTACTGTTGCTAAATAATGTCTGAATTTATGAACTTCAAAGCTGAACATACAGTATGCTTAGAGCATTACAGAAGTGAGCTTATCATAATTAATTGCAACTATCTGAGTGAAGTAAAATATTTTTTTAGTTAAAAAATTTGCTGATTACG
This sequence comes from Scolopax minor, assembly GCA_028566535.1. Lineage (NCBI taxonomy): Eukaryota > Metazoa > Chordata > Aves > Charadriiformes > Scolopacidae > Scolopax > Scolopax minor. Next base: position 6,709,016 of record JAOXNG010000006.1, on the reverse strand, counting down.
GGAACTATATGTTATTTTTAGCTTTAAGTGTTCTGACATCTCAGCTTTTATCTGCAGTGTATTCAAAATGGTCACAACAGCATCAATGTTCTCGTTTCCCCAGAATGTCACTGCGAGGGAAAAGACAACCGTATTCCGCTCCTGAAAGAAGTGTTTGAGGCATTTCCACAAACTCCTGTCAACATTGACATCAAAGTGAACAACAATGTATTGATCAGAAAGGTACATGAAAATCTACTCTGAACTGAGATTGAATGTCATGTAAACGATGCTGAAATTCCAAAAGAAAAGTTCCTTGGAGTTGCTAGCAGTCTGTGGCACTAAAATCTCTGTCCTTGGATTGCTTTGTCCTTCACATGTTAGATGTTGCTCTGTGGATCATAGAATCAGAGAATGGTTTGAGTTGAAGAGAGTTTAACCGTCGAGTTCCAACACCTCCCACTAGACCAGGTTGCCTAAAGCCCCCTCCAGCCTGGCCTTGAACCCCTGGGGATGGGGCATAAGGTAATACAGAAGGCAGAGAAGTGATTTTGTGCAAGATATTCCGCAAACAGCTCTTCACTGACCCTTTATCTTGACAGGAACCCGACACTGTGCTCCTAGAGACATGTTTGGTTTGTACTTCATATTGGGAGGTGGGGGTGTGTCTTCTTACGGACTGTTGCCTGCCAAAGCAACATAAAAACATGGTGTCAGTGTAAAGATAAAAATAAGAGGAAATCTGCTTTCTCTCAGATGCAGGTTTGCCATCTAGCTTGCTTAAACTAGGTAGGTTTTTTTGTAGGTGTAACTCTCTGTTGACCTGAACCCCTGTTTCTTCCCAGTCAAAGCAGCACAATCATCCCGAGCTGGGAGAGCGTACAGAAGAGTTACCTTTTCTGTAATGGCTTTTGTAGTTGAAAGGTGGCGAGTAGAGAGCTGGTTATGTAATGCTGCATGTAATTTTCAGTGAATTCTCGTTAGCTTTCTGCTTTTTGATATTGCAGGTTTCCGAGCTGGTGAGTCAGTACAAGCGAGAGCACTTGACGGTGTGGGGGAATGCAAATTACGAGGTTGTATCAAAGTGTCTTAAGGAGGTAAGAATGAGCCCAAGCTAAACTTGGCTCTTGCCTGCTTGTTACTGTGTGGCAACAAAATACACACCTGCAAATCCTGATCTAGCCAGCAATGCCAGACCTTCTGATGGGATGGGAGATTTTACACTTAGGTTATATTCTGCTTACTACCCCATTACAATAAACCAAGCATAGTTAACACCCGTATACTCTGCAATAAAACATTTGAGGAATTAAACTTCACCATGTTTTATTCTTGTTCTATAAAATATAGAGTGTTATGATTGTATGCCAGAAACTCTTAGAGTCTGTTCTGCACATCATTCATCTGGTACAAAAGCAATTTTTCTAAGGATTGTTTATTGTGTGTTTCTCTTTTATGAAAGTAAGGGATGTACCCACTAGAAGACGCACAGTTATATTAATATAAAGCTATTTTACAGCTACAGATCCTATTCCTTTTTGTGCCAAGGAATTGTACAATTTAGAATTAAATTAATATTGTGCTTAGTCCAAAGGAGTTACGAACCTGAGTGAAATTAATCTAGTTGAGAGTACAGATACTGTTCTGTATTTTCTACCTGAACAGCAGTTATATTTGTTCATTTTCATAGCATCAATGCCCAGATATTTTGGTGCATAAACAGCGTCTTTAAAAATGTGTTGTGAAGTGAGTTCATGTGACACCAAACTGTAACAAATGCTGTGTTAAAGCACAGCTGCTGCCTAGTGGGATGCAGTCTGGAAAGGTGATGAAGGCAGGTAACAAAAGCAATACTGTGACAGTGGAACTTTACCTTTCCAGGTCCCAGTGCCTCTTCAAAAATTTTGGATTACAAGCTACCAGAAAGAGTAATTTAAAATCAGTGTCAGGCCTACAATAAAGAGTTGACAGCCTAATCTTTAGGTGCAAGTGCTAAACTTTAACCATACATTGGTGAGTAAATTTAATTGCAACAGTCTCAACAATCTACCAAAATAATTTAGTCTCTCTCTTTCCCGGTTCCTGCAGAATGCAGACATTCCCATCATCTTCTGTTTGCAACGTGTCCTCCTGCTTCTTGGCCTCTTCTACACTGGTCTGCTGCCATTCATTCCTTTCAAGGAAGAATTCTTGGAAATCCCCATGCCTTCCATCATCCTCAAGTGAGTGAGAGTCCTCTGGTGGGTGCTGCACTGAAGTGGTAGTAAAGCAAGTGAATGATAACTCCAGCTTGGGCGCTGGTTTAGTCTCTATGCTCAGGCTGAGGATACTGTTTTGTTAATTTAGGCACTTTTATATATTCCTAAGAGAAAGCTGTGCAAATCTGCTCCTTTGTGTTTAACCTGTCTCTCTCCAGCTCTGAGTTCCTCAGTTGTTAGTGCCTCTGTGTGTTGATGTTTCCTGTTTACAGCCTCTCTGTAATTACCGTCTTCACGCAGCTGCCTTTACAACGCCGTTAGATAGTCAGCACAGTAGCAGTGCTCTGCAAATTGCTAATGCTTGCCCTTTCCTCCCTTTTTTTGAAGGAGATTGCTGCTGCTTCTCTTTAATGTAGCACATTTCTCTTCTGTAACCCAGTTCTAAGTCACAGGCTTAGACAGTGAAATTACTGCACTAATTTGAGAAACTGCAAGATTAATCCTTCGTGTTCCTTTCGCAGGGACATCTCAAATAATACTTTCAGCTGTGCTTTGGTAATTTTTTGTTTCCTCTTCTTCAACAGGCTGAAAGAACCTCAGAAGATTACAAGAAGCCAGAAATTTGTTATCTGGCTAGCTGACACGTAAGATTTTATTCTTATTAAATTTATATTTTGCTTCTGTATTAACAGTTGGCTCAAGCAAATAAGACTAGCTATTGCTATAGCTACTTGGTGTGTTGCAATTATTTTTTTTCAGTTTCTTCTAGCAGCATAAATCATATTCACGTCTTACGTGCTTTTATTTCTCATATGCTGAGACATACTGAGGTGCAGTAACAGTGGGCCTTATTCCAATTTAGTCTATTTAGTTTCTGTTGTTAAGTGTGTTCAGTTAATTAGCCGGCAAGTAGTTTCAGAGTGAGGCTTTTCATGTTTCATGGGATTGTGACTGTTTCATAGTGTTGTCAGAGAGAATACTCTGTGGCTCACGTGGAACACATTGTGTTTTAAGAGTATCTGTTCTTCAGAGGCAACTGAAGGAGTTGTCTGCTGGGTTTGATGCAAATACCCATTTCTGGGTATCTGTGTTAACCAGCCTTGAGTTGCTTGAACTAAAAGTTTTCTATAATGAGGTTTCTAATTGCTTTCTTGTGGGAAAAAAAATTAATCTAAATGCTGTATGGAAAACTTATTATAGAATATCAACAAACATTGAAAATTGCATATATACTTAAGTTCTTAAATGATGTTGTTCTCCTTTCTGCAGATTGCTAATGCGGAAAGCACTTTTTGACCACCTCACTGCTCGGGGCATTCAGGTACAGTGTGGAAAAGCAAAACTAAAGGAAATGTGCTTTGAATCTAGTGAGAATTTGAACCAGCCTTAAGATGGACTCATGTTCTCCCCAACACCTTCAGTTGTGTTGCCAGTTTACGCTGTTATATTTGCAGTTCTGTAGTTGCAAAGGAGGAATTCCGTGCTTGGAAGAAGACTCTTTAATTTAAATCCCCTTAAGATTATTTTTTTCCCCCACTTCAGACTTAAGCCTACAAAATCTGCTAAATTGCTTACTTATTTTGGGCTTTTCACAAAATAATATTTTGACGTGGAAATATCTGAAGTCTTGGGTAATGAAACAGAGGTGGAGTCAGCTCTAGAAAATGTCCCCTTTAGGAGGGCAAGGAGGGAGTGGTTGGATATGTTTGTGTGCATGTCTTCGGCAGCACAGCGTGATCATTTATTATTTTAAATATATGTGCCATCATCTCTCTCACATGAAACAATTTAGGTCAAAAGTCACTTTTTTTAAAAAAAAAAAAAGGAGTATTTCCTGTAATAATTTGTCTTTATCTCATCTTACAGGTGTATATTTGGGTACTGAATGAAGAACAAGAATACAAGAGGGCATTTGATCTGGGAGCAACTGGAGTGATGACAGATTATCCAACAAAACTTAAGGAGTTTTTACACAATTATCCAAAATAAAGGAAGAAAACCAAGGAGGTTCTTGCAGAATAGCTTGCAAGCCAAGGATTTTCTTCAAAAAAGAAAAAAAATTGAAAAAAAAAAAATGAGCAGCATACACAGATCATTCTTTGGAAGATGTAATTGGATGATCTATTACCTTGTTGTCAAGTTGCTACCTAATGTAAAAGTTGTCTATTTATTTTAAAACTTTAATTACATAGTTTACATTTGTAAATAGCTCGTTTAGCAACAGTGCACTTCACAACTAGTGATGACTAGGAAAAAAAGTTGCTGGGTAGGATACCTGTAGATAATAAACGTTATTTTACCTGTCATGAATGTCCCTAAGCAGATATCAAGACATGTCAATTATTCCAATTTTATATTCTAGTGGGCAGAAACTAAAGAATTTCTGAAAGTGTACGCTGTGTGTATGCATCTCTTGTGTTGCTTTCGTTTTCAGATAACTTGTGGGACAAAAAAGAAAAGCAACACCCAGGAGAAACAGAAAAAGAAACAGACTCTGTGGGTAGCCAGATAGTTTAGCCTGTGGAGTGTAGTCAGTGAAGGTGGTCACTTTTTTATCAGATTAGCTCACTTGGTCAGTATAGATTTACTCCATTATTCTTACTGATAAGAATGTTGAGTTTGAGTTGCGACTGTATTTAGACCCCTTTCTGATGTGATGGTAATAGTGTGATTTACTGGGCAAGGTGGAAATGCAGCGTTTAAGCCAGGTTCTGGGTTTGGGACTGGGTTCCACTGGTTCTGACCTGCCTGTCAGGCTGCCATGGCGTGGCAGCAGTTAGCTTTCCAGAAAGGAAGATTGCACTTACTACACTTTCTTTGAAGTAGTTTTTTCACAAAGGAAGCCGGTGTTCTTGCACATTTGTAGTCCTAACATCTGTTGGCTTGGTGAATGGGAAGTTGTTTTTTGGGTGAGGAACCAAAGAAGACTAAGTTTGGTCAGGAGTATCGGGAACAAATTAAAATGTTCCTGTTAAACAAATTCACCCAAAACAGATGTATGTGAATATGTAGGAAAGGAGCAAGTGTCTTGGGGTGCTTGTAAATTGGGGTGCTTGTAAACTTCAGTCTTTTCTCTCTGCAAAAGTACATTTAATATCCACTAAAGTTTATGTGCAGGGACATGGAAGTAACGTTACTGGCAAAAGCCATGAAACCCCAAGTGTAATGGAATGGGGTTTGATAAGAATGTATTTCTGGGAGCTTTCATGCTGTTCTGTCGTCGTGAACAGGTGCTATGTGTGTGTCAAACAGGTTTGAGCCTGCTGCACCTGCGTGCTGTGGTGTTGTCATGTTAGGGGTAGGGGTTTTCAGAAGGAATCTGATTACTGTAGCTTAATTACACACAGTGACATGTACAAAGCTCAGTCATCTAATCATCAGATACTGCTGGAACAAAACTATTGTCTAGTGACAGTATCTACTTCTTTAAGGAACTTCATGTGAAAATCATGTACCTTAATAACAAATATAGTAGCCAGATGCAAGAATATATTTACTGCGAGGTATGCTCACTGTTAGAAAAACTTGAAAAGTAATATTTTTTCCCTTGCTAGCTCGGATTTGGAAGGGCTGTTTTGTCAATCCACTGGCTGCTGTGTCATACTTGTAATCATGGAGCATCTTTGCCATTTCATTGTGTTTCTCAGTAAGCTGTCAGCGTCAGAATGTCAAGTCCATCTGGATGGATAATATTTGTTTGTGCATTGTAATTCCTTTCTGAGGAATATTTCTGCACAGATGAAGTGGAAGAAACTACTGCATTTACTGTTTAAGTGAACATGTGATGATGGTAACAAATAAGTTAATGATGTCCTTACAAATATCTGCCTGGTTAAGATGGCTCTAAATTCAATTTCCTCTTATCAGGCTGGTTGCTTGTTGAATGGAAGAAAGGGAGATTTAGCTTCCTCCTAACTGTCCATAGGAAAAAGGATGAAATTATTTACTAAGCTTCTTGTTTCCCTTTCAGACCAGTTATGTGCAGTCAGGTAACTGCTAATAATTAGGCTGGTCATAGTTCTGCTACTTTCCAGTAGCCACAGAATAGTTGCAGAATAGGAAACATGCATTACAGCAGGTAAATTAAAAACTGTCTTAATTTGGTTTAGTAACCAGTGCGTAGCTCCAGATAGTTTTTATGCAGTGGGATTTTTCTTCCACTCAATTTTATTGCTATTGAGTTTCCAACACGGACACCTATATTAAGATGCAACTATAATTCTGGGTTTAGACAATACTACCAAATAGCACTTGCACATTAAAACTTTTTTTAGGTTAGGAAAAACAAAGTTTTAAAATACCAGTCTTGATTTCTGGACTTGATCTCTCAAGGGACAGGTGATGACTTGGTTTCTCTCAAGTTCCCCTCATCACTGCGTAAAGAAGCTATTTTATTTTATTATATTGAATGACGAAGCACAGGTATTGGAATAACCACCTTATGTTTTTTTAATTTCATTTTAAGCTTTTCCTTCTTTCTCTCTAGCAGTGGTGTTGGAAACTTCTGCCTTCAAAGATGCCCAACGCTTTTTTAAACCACTAGTCTTCCTACATCTGATGTAGCTTTTGGCTGTGCTGTTTATACATGACCTCTCTTTGATAAATGTCTGAAATTTGAGTCAAATTACGCAGGAGGGAAGGGGTTCAGTGCTGGAAAAGCTGCTGATTTTATTCAGTCACCCATTTGGGCTTTAGTGCAAG
>JAOXNG010000006.1:6613373-6623802 GCA_028566535.1 Scolopax minor | reverse complement strand
CTGTCCTATTTTGGTTGTAGTAAACTCGGGAGTTTGTAGGTAGAATAGTATTGAAAATTTCATAATAAAAGCCTCCAAGGAAATACCTGCTGTTACATTCCTAAATAGTAATCTTAGTCTCTGTTTGCTTTGCTTAGCTTTGTAAACACTCCTGCCTCACTCACCTGAACTTTAGCCTGTTTGGGGAAGAAAATAACCTGTACTCCAGGGAATGATTTATAATCAAGAGTTCTTTCCATCAGGTCTGAACACAGCCAAGAAAAGTCACCATTAGTCTTACCAGCTGAGTAAAGCAAGTGCCACTCTTGGCTGGTGACCCTCCTGTGTAATCAAACACAGAGATTGTCACAGTCAGGTTCCTCTCTGGTGCTTGGAGCAGACTTGGTCTGTGCACTTGGTTCTGTTGAGATTAAAAGACGAAATCTTAGCAGGAAGAGCTTGTGTACTCGAAGACCTCATGAAGGGTTGAAGTTCCATCAGAAAGCATCTCCACTGCAGAGCTCCAGTGCCAATTTAAATCTTTCTAAAGAAATATCTAGCCTTTGGGAATGGTCTTAAGTTTAAAAAGGACCATGCTTTCCACTACCAACTAGGGTTGGATACCTCAGACATGACACCCAGCAGATGGCAGTTTGCTTATGATTAGGATAAATCTGTCTTGCATTATCTAAGCAACTTTGACTCAGTGGTTAAGTCTAAGACCTCCCTAAAAGATCCACCATCTGCTAGGACTTCCTTCTTTGATATGTTCTGTCAGTGGTGTCCATTTGGGTATAGTGCTGTCAGTTACTGCCAGGCAGAATACTTGGCACTCTGGAACTACCCTCCTCTGCCAAATTAACAAGGAAATTGGGTGCTTGATAAATTTTTTAGCAAGGAAATACCACATCCTAGTAAGTCTCTCCAGCTCTACCAGATGAAATTCCTATGTCTGCAAACCTTCTCTGCCTGCAGGGGTATGACCAGGTTGCATGGAGCTCTGCCTCACTGGTGTATATCAGTTTTGGCCCTAGAGAACATTACCCAGATAAAGGTGTGAAAGGCAGAATTGAACTTAAATCTGAAATCTTTCAAGTGAATCCATGTTGCTGAAGAATGTATGGCCAGGTTCTGTGATGCTGGACCTCAAGCCCTGACTTAAATTTGATTGAGAGAGTTCTGACCTGTCAAGGAGGTTGGGTTTGATTTCTGTGGCTGTAGCAGCATTGAGGCAGTTTTCTCTTGGGAGAGCTGCTAAAACACCTTTCTGTCACCTGAAAGTTTCTTGTCTTTATTGGTGGGTGGGTGGATGTAAAGGGAGATGTCTTTGAGTGAAACTGTTCACGGTGTTAAGTCACAGAAGGTGTAGATCTTCTGCTGTGGAACAATGACTTAAGCTAGCTTGATGCCTGGCTTCAGGAATTACATATAAGACTAGAAACAACAGATTTACATCTCATGAAATCTTTCAAAGTAGAAAAGCCGGGTAGACCTTAAATGTAGCAAAGGATCAGTGTTACCTCTCTGTAAACTGGTGGTGAAGTGAGATCTTAAAGCCCTGAACATCTTCTTGGTACAGCATTGAGATCTTAACTGTTTGAAACTGACTGAAGAGCTTTGAATGGAGAAAGCATCTCCTGAAAGAGCAAAGTAACTTTGATGAAATAGTGGCCTTTAGGCCAAAGGACTTAAATGCAGAGTGACCAGAGAACTGTATACAACGGCTGAATAATCTTCTAGAAATTCTCTCCTCCGGCAGGAGCAAGGAGCTAAAACTGACTTGCTTTTGAGCCTCAACCTTAAACTGACCAAGATCTGGCTGCCTTAATTCACTGGGTGATAGAGACCATCCATTGAAGGGCCTTCTGTGAAGCTTGTTCTGTTAACTTGAGGTGCTGCAGCGTAGATATTACTTGGGCCTCACATGTGCTGTCTGGGAGCTGGGGCAGGAGGGAAGTGTAGTAAAACTCCCTCTTTATCAGAAGCTGCAAGTAGCAGGAACAGAGGAACTGAGGTGTGGTTGTCTCAGAGCTTGTCCAGAGAGCAGCTGATAAGAGCTTGGTGTTTTCCTTCAAACTGGTACAATAATACTAAAATGGCTTTGAAGGTCTAGCTCTTCCTGGGAGACCTTGGGCTTGAAGTTCAAACAGTTTCCCGGAAAGAAAAATATCTGAAGTACTAGAAGTGATAATTCTTCCAATGGTAGAAAACTGATCTTGAGGTTTTTAAGATACCCACAAGCTGGGTGAGGTGAACTAACTCTTCTGCGTTTCCACTGTTAAAAATGGAATAAACTTTGTTTCACTACTGAAATGCTAATACACTATTCTGTTGCAAACACAATGAAATGGTATTAACCAAACCATGTTTTGTTGCAAGCTGTACAAGAAACAGACATTAAGCTTAGGCATCTAAAGGTTAACAGAAGCACACTGTGGCTCAGCAGAAAAGGAAGTGGTTTACTGATATTTTCTGTCTTAAGTATGGCTGTGGGTGAGCCACTTCTGATTTCAGTAGTGTCCATCTCTTATGCCTTAGCTCTGCTGGGTAGCATCCAGCCTGGCTGCTAGACAGGACTAGGCTAATTGCTAGACAGGTAGCTTTTTTTAACTCTATAAGGATAAAGATAAAGCTCAGACATCTTACACGTGATGTTAAGCTTGAAATAGTGATAGCTGGCAAGCTCAGTGGGGTAAGTCATGGCTCTGGAGGCAAAACTGGTGAGAGTGAGTACTGAAGCTGCAGCTCTATCTCAGCTGCTGGGAGCAGGCAAGTTCAATGTGTCTCAAATTGTAGGAGGGGTTCAAAAGTTAAGTTCTCAAAACAGTAATTTGTAAACGGGCCTTGAAGACGAGATACCAGGTACTTGAATGCTGCAGGGCTTATTTGAAGATGGGCAAGAACTTGTGTACCATGCCATTTTTGGGTGGCATGGCTATATTGTCTCAAAGATATGTGAAACCTATCGCTTGCAACTTTCACTACAGCTATACTGAGGTAGTAACTTAATGCTAAACTTGTTCTTTTTTTCTCTTCCAGCTCCAAAATCTGGGCATCAACCCAGCAAACATTGGGTTCAGCACTCTGACAATGGAGTCTGACAAATTCATCTGCATAAGAGAGAAAGTAGGAGAACAGGCTCAAGTGGTGATCATTGACATGAATGACCCTAGCAACCCTATTCGAAGACCAATTTCAGCTGACAGTGCTATCATGAACCCTGCCAGTAAAGTCATTGCTTTAAAAGGTATGGAAGTCCTGATAAAGAGTTGTCTGAAGTGGATGGAAAGCTTTCTGTAAGACTAGTTTATGACTGAGTTATGTCTCATGCAATTTACGTGGGAAGATCCCTTACCGGTTTTCCACAGCTTAATGGGAACTTAAGTTTAATGCATTTTCAGTTCTTCTGAAGGTAGCAGGGCAGTAAGTTTCAGAGAACTGCTGCTATTTGCTGATCACTAGGATGAGTTCTGCTTCAAGTCAGAATGCTTAATGCTTCTCAGTGGGGAGAACTGGAAGGGCTGTAAGATACTTCTGGAGTTTCTAGTCTGGAATCACCTTAGAGGGAAATGAGACCTGATCTCCTAAGCATGTAATGTCTATTAATTAAGCCTTTCTTTATGGAGAAGGAAAGTAAGACTGAGAAGGAGGGGAAATATTCCTGAAGGCTTTAGTCTGACCATGCTAGAAGAGGCTGGTGCACTAATTGGTGCATATTTATTATATCAGTTAGGATTAAGAAAAGGGAAACTATGCAGAGAAGATGTGTGTAGTGAGTCAAGCACAAGGTCAGCTAACTTTGTTCTCTGTATCACTGGAGATACCAGCATTCCTCTGGAGTCTCCAGAAATGTTGATCTCTTTCTCCGAGAGGCCCAGGAAGCTCAAGTACTGTCACTCTAGAAATGCACATATTCATATTGTTAATGGAAAGATTTATATGTATTCAGTGTTATTTAAGTTTGACTTTAACACTGTGCTCCTGTTTTGTCACAACTTTAATGCTTTCTTGTGTGTGCAGATGGTGAGTTCTTTCAATTGACTGTACTAGTTCCTGTCCTGTCTTATGAAAAGAGAATGCAGAATCAAATGGCTCAGATCTGTGGTGCATGAGGCTGAACAGTGGTGTTAAGCAACTGAAAGCCTGAAACTGAGAGGGTTTCATGCTCTCCCAAACAAGGGAATCCTTAAGATTCAAAAAATTATTCCACTCAAGAACTCTTAAGCATACTTAAACTGTCGTGATCATGATATTAAGCTTTTTATAAACAGGACTTCAGCTTAAGTCTAGATTTTACCTCTTAATATGCCTTGCATAGCATGTAGGATATATGTTACCTGAATGTAATGTCCCTTGACTCTAAAGCTCCAGCTTCACTAGCTCTGGAAAGAAACTGCTAGTCTGTAGCCTGAGTAACACTGCGTTAGACAAGTCATCTCCAAGCTCTGGAGAAACTCCTGACTCTGCATCTCATGTCAGTAGCTGAACTAATGGTGGCTTTTAACTAAACTAATCCTTGGTGTTTGAAGGCTCTTGCCCACATGGCATTGTGGCTTTATCAAGCTGAGTTAGTTATAGCTGTGGCAGATATTCTCACCTGCAGCTAGTTTCACATGATATTTAATATACCTCTTGGCCTACACTAGCATGTGTTTAACTAGCTGTCTCCTTAAACTAGAAGTTAGCCAGAACCTTCCTTATCTTCTCAACAGGAAGAAATAATTTCTTATATGCCACCATGTTATAAAAACTACTAGAAATGACTGCAGGTGGCTGTTCAGGATGTATGTATGCACCATTCTGTGTAATTCAGAGAACTTTTTCTCTTGCCTTCTAGAACTTGTGTTGGTCACTAGATTCCTTTCCTTGCACAGTTTCTGTTAGTCTGGTTTGCAGACAGTAGCTGTGTATCCCATTAATACAACATAAGGGTTTTGGTTAATGAGTCTGAATTATGAAACCCCTCTGCCAACTTGACTGATCCATGTTGTGCTTTTTTTTTTATATACTTAAAACAGATGTGGACATAGTTTTTAATGACAGTGGCCTAGCTCTCCTCACAACTTCCAAGAGACTCAGCGTTATTGTGACCTAGTTTTGATGTATGTGAAGTATAATGCAACTTGTTCGTGTAGCTGAAGCTCTTGTCTCCTACCAAGTTGTTTTCCACATCTGTTTGATTGCTTGGTAGTAAATAGGTAAAATTAACCTAGGATTGTGGTCTGGTTAAAAGTAATAGCTGATTACTGAAGATACTGCCAGTATATAACAGCATTTTCTTGAAGGAAAGAGTGTAATGCCATAGTGCAGCTCTTCTACTTGTAACCAGTGCTTGAAGTAAAAGGTGGAATGTGTAACCTGGCTAACCATGTTGTGTTTTTCTAGCTGGGAAAACGCTTCAAATATTTAACATTGAAATGAAGAGCAAAATGAAGGCTCATACAATGACAGATGATGTCACCTTTTGGAAGTGGATCTCTCTGAATACTGTTGCCCTTGTGACGGATAACGCAGTCTACCACTGGAGTATGGAAGGGGAGTCTCAGCCCGTGAAAATGTTTGATCGTCACTCTAGTCTTGCTGGCTGCCAGATCATCAACTACCGCACTGATGCGAAGCAGAAATGGCTGCTGCTGACTGGCATATCTGCACAGGTACTTTGCCACTAGGGAGACCTGCCATGGCAGACTCAGAGCGTGACTCATTTCATTCTTCTATAGGACCAGGACCAATATCTTTGTTTTCTTTCCTAAAACATTATTGGGAATGCAAATGCTTGTCTTGATCTTCAAATAGCAAGCTGAAGTGTAACTGAAAATCTTACAGTAATGGTATGGACACTAGTATGAGGTTAAGAGCCTTAGGATCATAGAATTGTTTAGGTTGGAAGGGATCGATCGTCTAGTCCCACCATCAACCTAACTGATTAAAAACCATCACTAGACCACGTCTCTAAGCTCTATGTCAGCCTGTCTTTTAAGTACCTCTAGGGATGGTGCCTCAATCACTTCCCTGGGCAGCCCATTCCAATGCTTGATAGCCTTTTCAGTGTAAGAATTTTTCCTAATATCGAATCTGAACCTCCAGTGGCACAACTTGAGGCCATTTCCTCTTGTCCTATTGTCTGTGACTTGGGAGAAGAGACAAACCCCCACCTCTCTACAACCTCCTTTCAGGTAGTTGTAGAGAGGAATAAGGTCTCCCCTCGGCCTCCTTTTCTCTAGGCTGAATGACCCCAGCTCCCCCAGACCCCTCACCAGCTTTGTTGCCCTTCTCTGGACCCAGTTTTAAGTTATTAGTCTTAAGTTATGCCTTTGTAAGAAAAAGCATGATACTTCAGCTTGATATGACATATATGATAGCATATTTAACCAGCGCTATTTTAAATGAAATTACTGTCCAAGTGCCTCTTATTCCTGACTCTCATTCTGTCTTGTCTAGCAAAATCGTGTTGTGGGAGCAATGCAGCTGTATTCTGTAGATAGAAAAGTGTCACAGCCAATTGAGGGACATGCAGCTAGCTTCGCGCAGTTCAAGATGGAAGGAAATGCTGAAGAATCCACTCTCTTTTGTTTTGCAGTAAGAGGGCAAGCTGGGGGTAAGGTAAGACTTGGTTCTAAATCTGCTGTAATCTTTAATGACTCGTGCTGGTTTTCTGCTTCCAAGAAAACAGGTGGGTTAATGCACAAAGTTGCCTTTAAGAAAAAAAGTGAAGGATTATGTGTCGGTTTGGATGCTGTATATCTAATGCACATGGAAAAGTTGTGCATATGGAATTTCACAGCAGGGACTACCTGATGTAGCAGGAGTCTCTTCCAAGTCATGAAGTGGCATGTCATACCCAGCATAATTAGCTGCTTGAGACATGTGATTCAGCCTCACAGGCTAAGCTTAAGGGAAAAGCTGTTACCATCTTTCTTTGATGCTGATCCCCAGTATCAGGCTTAATTTATTTCAAAACTATTGGGTGAAAAATATTAAACACCAGTGTTACAAGGCTAACTAGTGGTCTAATACTAACATTGGATTTATGTGAGCTGCCTTGTGACAGCTAAGACAAAGTAGAACCAAAGCTAGATTCAGAGAAACATCTTCAGAACTGTCTCTGTAGAACATTAACCAAGTTGAAATGTAAACTGTAAATGTATGTAAAGTGACCAAACCAAATACTTAAACTTTGAAGTAGCTGGGGGTAATTAAAGATCATGCTTAACTGTTTCCCTCATCTATAGTGCATGAATACAGTGCACCATGCCTTTAGCCAATGAAAATATTTAAGAAGACTCAGTTTATCTTTGTATAAACTTGGGATTCAGGCTCAGCAGCAAAGGAATTGCCGTATCTTCATTATTAAATCTGTTGTTACACAAATACAAGAACTAAGAGACAAATCTTATCTGTTGCACAGTTGCATATCATTGAAGTTGGCACACCACCTACTGGGAATCAGCCATTTCCAAAGAAAGCAGTGGATGTCTTCTTTCCTCCTGAAGCACAAAATGACTTTCCTGTTGCCATGCAGGTAAGGCAGCCTCAAACAAGAGCACGAGGACAAGTCTGTGGCTTCTGTTGGCACATGTGACACTGTAACAAGGTACAGGAAACTAGGTGATCAATATATTGACTTGAGGCTTGGCACTAAACTGATGTGACTTCTGCTTCAGTAGCATCACAGTAAAGGTGGAGACTGAAGCAACATTCAAAGACAGCATGTTCTTGTTTATATAGGAAGAAGAAATATACAAGGAAGAAATGTCCTTGTATATTTGATTGTCTTTCAAGCTCTTAAAACATGATTCTATTGTGATAATAGTCGAGTATCAAGTAAAATTTTAACAGCACTTCTAGTCCTGAGATGGCACAGCTATCTGCTGATTCTTAGAAGCACTTGCTCATTTTGTCCAATACTAAATTTGATTCACCTATTTCTGTTTTGCAGATCAGTGACAAGCACGATGTGGTGTTTCTCATAACAAAATATGGCTATATCCACTTGTATGACCTGGAAACTGGCACCTGTATCTACATGAACAGAATCAGCGGAGAGACTATATTTGTTACTGCACAGCATGAGGCAACAGCTGGAATTATTGGAGTAAACAGAAAGGGACAAGTAAGGAAGCTTGGACTGGAAACCATTTCTTTAGTTAATCCCACTGGCCCTTAATGATACTCTGTAGTGTTCATATCAATGTCTAAAAGTTTCAAAAAATTACCGAGGCAGAATAATAGAATCAGGAGTATGATAGTATCGACTGGTTAACGTAGCGCAGCTTGTCTGACTTGTGGTTTCTTCCACAACTCAGGTTCTGGTTGCATAATTTTGGGGGTTTTGTAATGGCAGTCCGTGGGTCTGAATGCTGTCCTACTGTTGAGGGTGGAACTAGAATATGCCTCTCTTTGGGGGCAGAATGTATTCATTTGCAGAGCAGGGAAGAACAATGGAGATCTTACGTTACCTTTGAACTGTGCTTGGATCATCTGATATCCTGAGCCCCAAAGAAAATTTGCTTTTGTGTTTCCATGCACATCTAACTTTAGAGTTTAAACCAGTCTACTGACATTGTACAGTTAGGCCTTTAGACTGAATTTATTTCAAATATTGTTGCTTGCTGATCATGGGTAATACAGAGCAGAAGATTTGTTTCTAGTTTATCCTCTCATCTGAGTTACTTATGACATTGAGTACAGGTTATAGAAAGATAGCACTTACATCCCTGTATTTCTGACCTCTGTAGATATCTCAGTTTAAACAGTGTTAATCATCTGCCTTGATGTAGAATTGGGTGGTAGAGGTTCTTTCTACACTGGAGGTCTGTTTCTTAAATAAAATGGCAAGAATCAGCAGTTATCAAGGGATTAAAAAGCTTTCCATTTATGCCATAGCTTTATTTTTAGAGGTTAGTTTACCCCTTGGCTCACTTCTTATATTTGGACTAACTGGAAGTTTTCCTTGGTGACTTATTCAGGTGCTCTCAGTGTGTGTGGAAGAAGAGAATATTATTCCCTATATTACAAATGTGCTGCAGAATCCTGACCTAGCTTTACGAATGGCTGTTCGCAACAACCTGGCAGGTGCTGAGGAACTCTTTGCCAGAAAGTTCAATGCTCTGTTTGCACAAGGGAACTATTCAGAGGCAGCAAAAGTGGCAGCTAACGCCCCAAAGGTAATAGACTGATACTCAGAACAGTACTGAACTCTGCTGGCTTAAGCTTCTTGCTTCAGGAAAGCTAATTGAATTTTCTAAGTGGCAAGCACAGAATCTTGTTACTGCTTCTGTCCTAATGCAGTACTTCACATACCTGTGAAGAACCTGCATGCTATGTATTGAGAGTACTGATTGTATGCTGGAAGATCTTAGAGGTTGTGTGAAGCCCACAGAGGGGGAGAGGGGTAAATGATGAAGTAATGGTTATGTGACTTAATGTTTTTGGTACTTAAATGTCATTGCTTCAATGATTGAAAGAGTTTCTGTGAAAAGACAGCCTCCAGCTGAGGCTGCATCTGGAAACACGACAAAAAGGACAGACTAAGAGCAAAGATCATACTAAATTCACATGAGAGGAACTTGCAAGGACAAGGATGTCTTAATTCCATAGGACAGTCCTCTGAAATTAAATCTGCATTGCTACTGAAACAAACCCAATAGGCTGCTATTGCATGTCTTCTGTCAAAGCATCTGAAAGACAGTGTGGGAGCTGGTGTTGAACCATCCTGCTGCTGACTTATTCTGGGCTGGCAAAACATAGTGTCGCTGTAGCAAGCATTTCTAACTTCAGCTTTCTGCAGAAACTCTTGCCAAGCCACAATAGCAGAACAAAAAACTGAAGTGCATCTCTATTTCTGGCAGGGAATCCTGCGTACTCCAGACACCATCCGCCGGTTCCAGAGTGTTCCAGCTCAGCCAGGACAGACTTCCCCATTACTCCAGTACTTTGGCATTCTGCTTGACCAAGGGCAGCTGAACAAGTACGAGTCGCTGGAACTCTGCAGACCAGTGCTTCAGCAGGGACGCAAACAACTCCTGGAAAAATGGTTAAAAGAAGATAAGGTAAATTTAGGGTAGATACCTTTAGGGTCCTGGAGGAATATAGCTTTGACAGCCTCTCCCCTCTCTGAGAAACTCAACTGGGCGACTCATCAAACAGTTGAGCAATAGGTGTTCACTCTACCTGTAACTATGACCCATGTTACTGCTGGGGAATTCATCAAATACTCTGAGCTTCACTTCTCCTTAAAATTACAGCAGGGTGAACTTAGCTTCTGAGCTGCTGCTGTTCCTTCCCAAAGCCCTGCAGGTTTCTTTGGATACTGACTTGCGTATACATTGAGTTGTGGTTACATTGCAGTAATTAGAGAAGAAACAAGCTTGATACAATATATTGCCTAATCTATTTTAGTTCTACAAATGCCTTTCTGACTCCTGGTGGAACAGTAAGGAAAAGAGCC
>JAOXNG010000006.1:6251719-6268197 GCA_028566535.1 Scolopax minor | reverse complement strand
TTTATTCTAGTCTCTGATGTGCTGTTGACTTGAGCTTAAGTCTCTGTTCTGTTGTTTTGAGAAGCCATAATTAGAAGGGTACCTGTGGAACAGTAACTCAGTCACACCATATATAGTCAACCATCCTGCAAGAAGCAGGATTGTATTTGGAGATACAGAGATTGTATTGGTAAACATGAATGCTCCTTCTGCTGGCACTGGTGCCGTTGACTTCTTGTTTGGCATCACAAGCGCTGTCAAGACAAGTCAGTAAACTTGGTTTTCTCAGGCGCTGGAATTTACAGGCCAAAATATGAGGCATCATTTTAAGCCACTCTTCATTTTACAAGATATTTATAGCTGTGAACACTGCTGAGCACTGACCTCATTTTCCACTTAGTTCAAAAGAGAGGTGAAAATTAGGGAAAATTTCTGCCAATTTATTTTTTTCCTTTTGCATTCTCAGTGATAGAAACAAACCAGAGCAAGAGGAAGGACCAGGCTGACCCCCACTCAAATCATGATACTTGTAATTAACATGCTCATTAACCAAACACTTTGTAGCCTGACATGGAACAGCAGCTGAATCATGACTGAGCAGGGCTGGATAGAGCCTGGGCTGATGCAGGAGGCATTTGTGAAGTCAGTCCAACAAGACAAAGCCTGTTTTATAACTCTGCATATCATGAATTAGTGGTTTGTCCAGAGTAACCTGCCAGGTACTAAGTAAATGTAGCACCATTAAGGCTGGTGATAGGAAATTAGCAAAATTTCCGCTTGGTACAAATTTAACCTCAGTGTTTACTCCCAGCCTGGCCCCCATTCATTTGTTGTAGAAAGTTTTTACCTAATTTTCAGTTGATCATTTCTATAGAAAGAAGAGTAGGACCAAAGTTCACCACACTGAATGAAGGAGGCTTTAGAAAAACATTACTGAGCATGCATGTTGCCTCTTCACAGAGCCTAAATCAATATTTGACAACATTTAAAGTGTTCAAGGTGGCTTTGCTGTTATGTTCACTATTTTATCATCTCCCAGATAAAAATTTCTGGATCGCTTAGCTACAGGCAAAAATCCTGGAGGCATAAAAATTAGAAGACAGAGATAAATCTTTTATATGCATGGTCATGAAAATGTAGTATTTTGTGACGATACTTTAAATGTTTGGGGTAGATAGTACTGATGCAAAATAATTAAATGGAAAACAGCACAGGAATAGCAAAGATTATTACTTCATATACCCATTGGACATACTTTCCACTGAATCATGAAGTTCATTTCTACACAGCTATTTTATCTCTTCTTATCAGTGTTGATTTATTACAATTTTTGCCTGAAAGTGCTGTGCATCAAACTTAAATCAAAGCAGTTTGTACCTCTTCCACAGCCAGGCCAAAATACCAGGTTTGGATGACACTGACCTGCTACAGCTGCTGTCAGGTATTGGCATCATTTGATAAAACAGGCAACACGTGGGAAGTGAGCAAAGCTTCTCTAACCTTTGCAAACTTTCGCATCCATCACTTCAAAACTTTAGATACCAAACATTTGAAAAAAAAAAAATCAGAAATGAAAATACTTACATCCCCAACCTACTGCAACCAGTGCCTCTGTAACATGGTAGGTAGGAATGGGTCCAGTATAGAAGTACTTCTAATATGCATGCAAGAAGTGGCAGTATTTAATGAAATGAAAATGTTGCCTCAAAGTGTTGCTGGAGTAGCACAGCTCTTGTTTCTGGGGTGGAGGTAAAACTGAAGCACCACAAAGGCACACTTGTAGAAAATTTTAGCAGTTTTTGATATTTTGTTTCTGTAACTCATTTGCCCACGGCTAGAAAGAAGAGTTTTAAAACACTTATTATCTGTTCATCATTTTGCTGGACCTGCTAGTTTGGTGACATTTGCAGTCCGTAGCCAAGTCATGCTTCTTTCAGTAAAAGACAAAGGAAATTTCATCATATGCAAGATACGCTATTGCTAACATATGTGATCTAGTTCAAAGAGAAAAAACAGGATTTCTAAATCTTGCGTACCTTGGCATTACACCTAAATGTTGCCTCAAAATCCTTCTTGGAGCCAGACTTAGAAACTGAAAGGAAGATTTAGGAAAACTATCTGTACAAAGCCACACTAAATTCTCAAGGAGGAGTGAAGAGATCAGTGGTGATCACGAGATGAGGTCTGAGCTCTATTTGTAATGAAAGTGTATCTGCTTCGTATTGTAAGAGATTATTAATTTTTCTCTGGCTTGCTCTATCAGAATAAGATATTTTGTCTAGTTTCAAAGGCAGTTCAGATTCAACAGCAGACAGGCAGTGCTGATAGATGGCTCCTGTGGTGTCTATTACGGGGCATCTGTCACACATATCCCTGGGCTGTTTCTCTCTGCTGTTGTTTTAAAGATGACAGACATGTTTTCAGTCAGAGAGGTTGTCTATTTATATCCTTTAGACACAGCTTCTTTCACTGCTCTGTAGAAGCTTTATCCAAACAGGAAGGATGACTGTGTAATCTGAAGGATGCTCTCCCCATTGAAATGATGTATACAGGCATGTCTGCCTGGGAAGGCATGGGGGTCAAAACTGAAGTTAAGGCTAATCCATACATACTGGTCCCAGTTAGCTTAGCTATGCAGGTGGTTTTTTTTTTTTTTTTTCCCCTCCAGAGACACATGGCATACGCATTCACTTACTTGGTCAGAAGCAAGACATGAAAAGTAGCACTTATATACCTAATGGCTTATAAGCGTGTTTTAAGAAATTAATACTTCAGGGGAAAGTTCACCAGGGACCCTGCCAGAAATGGAGTAAACAGCAGATAGCTTTCCTGGAGCAACAACATCCCCAGTATCTCAGCAGCAAGAGGGGATATGTGAATGACACATCTAAAGATGAGTGCTCTGCAACATGCCCAGCCACCAGCATAACCCTTCAGTTACTGGTCGGGGCTATTACCCCACTCTGAGCTCTGTGCTGCATGTGCTTTTTGCTCTGGATCCCAAATCTTTTTTCTGAACTTGTGCTCAGAACTTCCTGCAGGCTAGCTCCCTGCTGGAGAAAGGCATTACACAGTTGATGTCTCGTTGCCTGCCGGCTCACCCTGCAGGCACAATGGGACAGACACCTGAGGAGCTGTAGGAAGCCACCGAGAAGACATCCTAGCTTTCAGATGGGCCTTAAGTTGAAACAAACTTATTTCTGATGTTTTTTCTGCTGGAAATTTAGAGGGGAAAACCCACAAAAACCCCCTTCTGATATCAGTTTAAGTCTTGCCAATGACTTAAAGACCAGGATTTTGCAGTGATCTGAGACTGTAAATATAAATACAGAGCAAGAGTTTGGGGTCATCATTCTCGTATCCATTTCTGGTCTTTCCAGGCCCCCCCATTTAGCAGGAAGAACTGTATTATAAATTAATCTAAATGCAATTGTCTGAGCCCTCAGTTTCAAAATAGTGAAATTCTGCAGGGGGAAAAATTATGGGAATGCTGTTTCTTTAGCCCTCTCTAAGATTACTACTTCAATAGGACAGCTTCACTGCAGGACAGTTATTCTTTATAAGGATTCAGCAAAATGAGAACTTGACTGGGTATTAACGCACTGGGATAACTTCATTAATTCACTGCAGGAAATGGTGCAGAGGAAACCATCATAGCTTATGCTTTAAGCCCAACAGTAATAACACTAAACAAATAGCAGCTTGTCCCTTTAAAAAAAAAAAAAAGGCCATATCAACCTGTCAAGACTCACTGAATTTCCTGCTGCTCTCATAATTTTCCCTGAAAATATCTGGATACATCTGGGAAGTTAAAGATGTGCTACTAATGCCTTAAACCAACATATTTTCACTCATCTTATTTCTACATGCTTCCTTAAGTAGCATAAGGAGCAATTAGCCAGTAGATTTAAGGAGTATTGAAGATATTGCTTAGAGCTAAGGCAGCAGTCAGCTTTTGCTTCTTACTGAGGCAAATTGTGAAATCAAAATCCAAAAGCCAAAACCAGAAGGACATTAATGACCAAGTAATGTTTTCTGCGGAGTGGTAATAGAGTTTAGCCACAGAACACACTCCTACACACCATGGCCACTTCCCCTCCAACAAGCAGAAGACTCACAGTAAAAGACAGAAAACTTTAGAAACCGTTGTGTTATAGATTGAAAGTAGGAGATACTGAAAGAATTGCTAGAGAAACACTTGTCCTTGGAATAAGAACAACTTCTCCTGGTATTGAGTTGTTGCTTGCTTTATATGCAAAAATCCTCTGACTGCTTAAACACTGAGACCTTGAGTTCTCAGGCCTTAGGGCTGCCATTAGAGCCAACTATTCTCTGTCACTCAGGTTGGGCATAAAAAAAAAAAAGTCCCCAGAAGACAAGATCAGGGGATTTAGCACCCCCACATCATAATGTCTTCACAGAGACAAAAGCCACACTGGTATAAACTGAGTATTTCTCCCACTCTCCTATCTGTTTCAAGTGACTATACAGGCTATGCTATCTCCACAACTAAACTGTTTCTTAGCCCAGCTGCCTCAAGCTTTTATTAGCTAATCTGCTACTGATCATAGTTATCTTTCAGGCACATCTTCAGAGGGAAGCTTGAAATTTCAGATGCTCTCTTCCTCCCAAACCAGCTCTGCTTGAACTGACCCATAAAGTCTGGGATGCTGGATGCCCATTACTGTTGGTTTTCACTACAGCAACACGCATAAAACACCTGGTGCAGAGAAGGAGATGTTGAAAAGTTAACCTAATACTCACCCATGGGAATGGGGTTAGAGTGTCATTTGATGGTAATCAGGATCAGCTACACCCCAAGTCTTCTGTTTAGTGTTGTTAGCAACCCAGCATAAGGTAGCTCTGAGATGCATGAGCTGTGGCTTCCTGGCAGAGACCACAGGGTTCAACTGGGTTTACACAAAGTGTACATGTTAACCAGGCACAAGGCTGCAGTCAGGCTGGCAGGTAGGACTTGTAGCCTTTACCAAAGCAGAGGGGAAGCAAAAGGTCTATGTGGTATGGCCACAGCAGCTTTCTCAGACCCCACATGTGGCAGGGAAGGCAACCCCCAAGAATCTTCAGAAATCAGAGGGAGCTCAGGGGCCAGGCTCTGGCTGTGAAGATCACATCAAGATGTGGAATCAGTCACAGCAAACAGACAACTTCCCCTGCCCAAATCACTCCTGAATAGAAACACATGACAAGTGAATAACTAATTAAATCAAGGGTGCTTCAGGGGACCAATGTCCTATGGGTAGCACTAATGGCCCTGTTACCTTCTCACAAATGCTCAGTGACTCCAGTCAGACAACTGCAAGAAGGTCATTCAGGAGGCAGAGACCCTTTACACCAGGCACCACCATACAGCTCGGTATGAGGGGTGTTTCCCTACTACCCTACCCTCTCCGAGTCCATAGTCCCATTCCTTGAAGACTGGAATGAAAGAGAACAGCAAAACAAAATGACTCAAGACTGGGAGGTGAAAAAATAGTCAAACTGGGTTCAGTTGACTCTGAACTTCGAGCAAAGATTCAGTTAAGGTAAGCCCCAAAATATAACAGAGTAGTATGTCTAACCTCCCCCAAGACATGCAAAGCTCAGTCTCACTATCTACAGGGCAGCAGCTGTGAAAGTCAGATTCAGGTCTTAGGTGCAGAGTATGAAATTATTCAGAATCAAAGTCAATTCATCAGGCACTATAAAGTGACTGATGGCTTTGTTGCAGTCGATAGCTCTATGTTCATTAACTCCAGCTGATAATCTGGCCCATGGGGCTTGATTTGGACACAAACCTTTAATCAACTAAACACCAACATGAAAAGCTGCAGATGCATTTGCAGACAGTCCATCGATTAGAACCGGAAGAAAGAGGTGATTCTTTCCTATGTGTAGCAGCTATTTTTTTTGGTTGATTTGTTGTTTGGTTTGGTTCCCCCCCCCCCCTTAAATCCAACATCAGTCAGACTCTATATGTCTCTTTAGAACAAGCTACATAAACCAGAGTCCCTTTGCTTAGATATAAAAGCAATGCAGTGCAGCTGAGAAGTATAATGTGCATTATTATTCTTGATACGCTGCAGTCTCATTACATTCCAGGGCAGTCATCTGAGTCAACTGCAATGTTGAGAGCGTTGGTGATTGCAGTCCAGGGGCTGGCTGAACTAAAAGCCAAATAGGATGGCTGGTACTACAGATTGTTTCTAATTGTGTTACACATTTTAAACTTGTCATAGGACAAAATCCATACCTTGGCAAATCCGTTTAGCCTGGATTTTAAACACTCTTCACAGCATTTGAAAACTGATTGTACCTTGGGGACTACCTCAGTGGACTTTGTATGGATTAATAACAGAACATGCAAAGTAAGTTGACAGTAAAACTTTCACTTGTGTATGGCTGAGCTCATGTAAATATGATACTGATGAAGTGTGACCAAATCCCTAGTTAAAAACTTAAACTCCTTTGGTATATAAGTTCAAGATTATTATATAGTGTCATTATGCATGCAGAAAGTAATTGAGTATTTTTCCCAGTGGAGGTTTGTAGATACTATGCAGGTTTTTGTGTTTGGTTGTAATTCTATCAAAAACATGTTAAAGTAACATTGAATGTATTGTTGAAAGTATCAATGAACTTCATAGTTCAGTTTATAATTTTATTCTTAACTTGCCCTATTTTGTTTCCCTGATATAACTGTTAACTCTGTGAAAATACATGTAAACGTATTCATTTTGATGACCACGTTTTCAAGGTTTCTTATTTTAGCAGTTTTGAAAATCCCAGTTTTAAGCTGGTTCTACAGGTTTAATTGAACATAATGTTTCTTTTTTCCATATCAAAAAATTTTACAGTAGACTTTGTAAATATTATTCTTTCTCTTAGGAAAAATCTAAGTAAGAAAAGTGACTCTTCCAAGTTATCTAGCTTGAATAAAGCTTATGAAAATTAGTTGTATTGGAGTAAATAGTTTATGCCAAGTTATAGGCCATAGTCAATTAAAGCAAACTTCAGCTGGTAGAATAAGGGAGCCCAGTAAATGCCATTGTTTCTGTAAGTAGATTTTTTAAATCTATGTCTTTCTGGTTTCCTGGTCTGTATTGGTCTCTGCACGAATGGTAAATGCTGAGGAGCTTCTTTGGACCACTTTTAAAAGGAAACTAAGAGAAAATTCTAGTGATATACTTATCTTTAAAAAAAAAAAAAAAGCCCTGTGTTTTACTAGAATTGCATAGAAGTCCTTTAGACGTGTTTAGAATTCGCATGGCAGGCACTGTCTCTTGCTTAGGTATTATGGTGTTTGCAAACTTTATTGTCTGATGAATGAGCAAGTGATCAGAGTGGTTGGAAAGAAAACTATTATTTGCACAATGCACAGAAGCTAAAATTTGAAAAAAGAATCCATCAATCATAGAAACCATTGCAGGATGTGACTAGACAGATGTTCTAGTTTGGCCCTTTATACAGAGACAAGATCAAATATAATTAGCCCATCAAATGTTTGTCATCTTAAAAATCATCACTGAAAGAGACCCCATAGGTTCTGGGGTTGCCTGCTCAAGTGCTGCACTACCTTTAGAGTCAGAAAGGTTTCCTAGATGCAACCTTAATCTTTGCTGCAAATTAAGCTAGTTTCTTCTTGTGTATCCAGCAGCAGAGGAAAAGCACCGTTTTTCAATGAGAGGAGAATCAAACACATGTTGAAAGATTTGGGAGGAGCCAACTTGTATAACAATGTGAAGTTAAATTTAGTACAAATGTTCAGAAGAAGAGTTTCTAATAACTGATGAAAGACAAGTGAGGGCAGCAGGTTATTGTTATTAACCTCTCCTGTCTGGAACTGTCATACTGAGAAATAATATATTCCAAATAAGAAATCACATACCACACCAAATCCTAACCAACTCTCCGCTCCTGCGTGAGCTCTGCGTGCCTGAGGAAAACAGCAACGAGTTGGCTGAAGCTGCTTTCTGGTTAGAGCAGTTGGTAAGAGCTCTCTGTAGACTTGGGGGCAGAGGGAGGAGAAGCAAATCTGAAAAGGTGATTGTTACCTGTAATAATCGTTCAGTAAAAATAAAAAAATGTGATGATTCCTGTTGGAATCCATTGAAAGACTGATGTAAAAGGACTTTAAATGGGCCCTTAAGCACATTGTAAGGGAACTTGTCTCTCTGTGAAGGAACATATTCATTATGAATGCTTTTAATTTCTTAGGCCAATACTGTGTTTTTAAATAATGACTCAGTGCTACGTGTTTAGTTGTATCTAATCTTAGTATTTGAACTTTAAAGAGAACAGATAAAAATGATCGATTACTATGGATCCAGAAGGGGTTTTATCACTGCCGTCTTCCTTACAAAGTGATCATTGCAAACTTGATTACTTTTGGATTGTTTTGTAAATAATAAGAAAAAAAAGGGGTTCTAATCAGAAAAAAAAAGATGAGCTCAACAATGAACAAGGAGTGTTTGATGTCTGTGAAAGACTGATAATTCTCATGCATCATTGAATCAAATTGTGAGACTCCTTGAAACGGGTTGAGACATGTGACTCCTGTGTAAATAGATTCCAAAAGCACTTAGAGATACTCAGGGCAGAAAGCTCTGCAACAAGAATTGATTGAATTATTTAATGAATTAAAAAGCAAGACGTTAATAAAGAAAAAGCAGCCTACCAGCTCTGGAAGTCCTTAAACTGGAACCTGTTCTATGGGTCATTATAATTCTCCCAATTATTTTTCTTTTTGCGTTCACTTCTGGTGACTCTCAGAAGAAAGGTCTTGTGGATTCAGGTGGATGTTTAGCCTGACCCAGAAGGGCTGTTATCAGAGCCATTGGGTTGGTAGAGACCTTGGGAGATCTGTAGTCAAAGCAGGATTTAATTCAGGTTACTTAGGACTTTGTCCTATCTCAGAAACTTTCAAGGAAGGGTGGAGATTTCCCTACCTCTCTTGGTCCCTGTTGCACTGCTCAGTTATCCTCTTGGTGATTTTTGTGTTTTGTTTGATTTGTTTCTTTCTATCCAGTCAGGACTTCCCCTGTTTTAATTTGTGACCGTGGTTTGTTGTCTTCATCATCTATATTCCCTTATTGTACTTAACCTGGGGTCACGGTAATATTTCTTAGTTTTAATGCTTCCAGATTTATTAAAGGGTTGCCGATAAATTCTTTTAATACAACGTGATTTATTGACTCATGTATTTGAAAGATCTTTAATATCCTCTTTGTATGTTTGATTCCTTAAGTGTTGTGAAAAGGCAGAAATTGGTAATTGTTGGTAATAAGATCTCTGGGCCTCAGAACTGCGTGTCACTCATTTAAAGAGGATCAGGAGAGGCATGAGCTCACAGACAGTATAGACAGTATAGAACAAAACCACAAATATAATTATGGATAGTACACACAATAGGTGGTTTAAGCATGTCTGTTATAACAACAGGAATTGGGTAATCACGTATATACCACCCTGGGAGAGGGCAGTCATCTTGTAAAAGAGCCCCTCAGTTCAAATGCAGAGGAAAGGCAGTGATCAAATGCCTCCTGAATTACAGATGTTTACTTTCATCAGTTTATTTGATTAAGGTCACAATGGAAGAATGGGGTGCTAAAATGAAAAAGCAGTTTGTGCAGGAAGGAAAAACTTGCTGCTACTGGATAGTCAGTTAATTCTTACCCAAACTAAAACCGTGCATCTCTCCTTCATAACCTGAGTCACTGCTGAATGGCAGTAAAGCCAATAAAAGGATGAAGGAATTATATATATACAAAAGCAAAACTTGCCTAGGCACATAGCCTAGACTTAAAAATGATGAACTAATTACTTCATTAAGTGACCATCCAGGAAATGCCAGCAGCTGATACAAGGAAGACAACATGGACTTGGCAGTTGGAGCAGAGACAACTTGGACTTTTTACTAGTTCTTTTTTAATTCCCCCTCTCCTCGTGCACCACCGCCACCCCATTTTTCCCCCAGTTCTAATATTTTTTCATGTTTTTCTATCAAAAAAAAAAAAAAAAGGTTCAGATTGTTACTGTTCTGCTGGATAACTCATTTGGTCGTATGTTTAGGTACATTCCCAGAGAGACATGGGAAAGCTGACAGCTATCTGTCTTCAAATGAATGCTCCAGGTAGGGCTGCGTACAACGTGAGTGTACTTTACACTTTTCCACTGTGATTGAATGTCACATACAGCTAATGCTCAGCTTATCTGGAAAAATTGGTGTTAGTGTCCAGTTGGAGCAGGTCACTCATTAGAAGAGGTTCCATGTGAAGAAAAAAGGGAGAAATTACCAAGAACTAGAGGGAGTTGTACGGTCGTTCTACAGTCTTGGTGTATTTTTGTGTGCGCGTGTGAGAATATCAGTGTGAAAGATCTGATCTGTCAGCGTGCGGGCAGGATTAAGAACATGAAACCCACTTCTGGAGAGAAAAGCTTTATTGCTCTTGCAATGCACTTGGGTAAATTTGCAGCCTCCTCAGTCGTGAGTAAGAAAGGTCAAGACACTTTTTATCGCTCTTTGGGTGCGCAGAATTGCATTACAGGATGGTATTATGCCCAGCTATGATTACTACCAGACGTGCATTTTTTTGCTATCAAGAATTTGCAATAAAACCAGCATGAGTTCATGTGAGTTTCTGTGGCGTTTATCCAGAATGGTTTCCCAGTGAACACGGTGCCAGATATTTAAAGCAATAAGGATATCTGCCTGATAAGTTATTTTTCTCTCTGGAATCTAATGCTCAGATCCTCCTGTCAGCCTGAGCGTTCTCCAATTGCGTTCCAAATTTAGCTAATGATCTTGCAATACTTCAGACAGAAAGTGGAAGTGAACACATGAAGTGCCAAAAGAAACTATGAAAGAAGTCTAGATGTAGCTCAGTAATAATTCATGGCTGATGACATTACCAGAGGTGATGAGTTTCACACACATACATATTTAGAGGAGATGTATTATTTTATAAAATGGAAAGCTGCAAAATCAATAGGAGCAGCTATGGGACAGTGCCAGGAGCAGACATGGCGTCCTCGTTGAATTTAATAAGGAGACGTTGCCTGATGGTTTTGTTGTTAGAGCATTGTGTTCTCAAACCCATCTCAGCATTAATGTGCATTAACTCAGCTACTGAAAGCTCTGCACAAATCCATTGTAGTTCCTATGTTTGGGAATATAGAACATGGATCTCGTTTCATTTCCATCAAAGCTTTGCTGAGATACCGATATCAAATGACTTCTGATCAGTGTAAACACATGCCATATGGGTTCTTATTGATTGGCATGCAAATCTTTGACAGCACAAATCCAGGCCATGTCAATCACTGGCTGTCAGTGTGACAGTCACTCTTCTTTTTGCTATGATTAAATTATAATGCCATTGGGGGTTCAATACACTTTATAAGACGGTAACATTGAGGAGAGAACTAAGAAGCTGCAGCAGAGCTTGTATCTCTGGCGCTGGAAGGAGAGGAGGCAGAGAGCACCAGTGGCTGGTGCAGTCCCTGCTCGAGTGGGTCTGACGGGGTACCCAGACCAGTAAATATTAAGCAGCACTTGCTCTTTATTCTGGGGCCTCCGTGGGATGCTTATCTTTCACACACTAATACCACCTGTCACATTATTTGATGGCTGGACACATGTTCTTTGCTCATTTTTAAACACGTGCTACTGTTAAAAAATATTTTTTCAAAAGAGTATAAAAAAGACTATATGCTTTATTTCCAGTTTCTTATCTACTCCTCTGATTTAATACTGCTGCCTGCTTATTTTCTTTGACTTATAAAGATCTGCTTGAAGCAAGATGTGATAAGTTATGCAAGATATGACCTATTTAATTTTTTGGCTGTTCATACCTTGGGTCTGCATTGCTTCAGGCCATATCTTTATATCTTTTTTTAAATCGATGTGTGTGTACACAAACACGCACGTGTGTGTATATATATACATAAGGAGATGGGTGCGTGCGTGTCTAGATATGATTTTAATTATATAAGAATTTAGGCCATTCAAAACTGACCATTCAAAGCTGGAGATCTGTTACAGAAAGGTTTTAGATTCAGCAGCTTTCAGAGCCTTTCTTGGCAATCACTTTGTTTATTTTAAAGATTATAGATAAATTAGGTATATTTTACACAATGCTGAAAGATGAGCGAGGGGTTGTTAACTTAATTTCTATGAGTATTGTTTTAAGCATTATATGTCATTTCAGATGTATGACTGGGTTGACTTCGGGATGCTAAGAAATGTTTAGAACTAACACGCCCAGAGAAAAGGATCAGGATGTGGTATGAGGCTGTAAATGATCTTTACAAAGATTGCTACTGCCTCATTCCAGGGAGAATCACCTCTAATCTCAAGAAACTATTTATATAGACTGTGGCGACAAGGAAAGCATCAGAAGTTGGGACAAGTATGTTTGTGATGGTGCTAGAAATATTTTGAGTGTTTTCCTAATGAAAAATTAAATAGATTAAAAGCTTGTAGAAATGCTAAGAATAACAGATAGCTAACACATTTATTTTTGAACATTTACTGGTTTTAAACACAACGTGTTCACTTGGGTTTTATTTTTTTTTTCATTAATAGCTTGCTCTGAAGAAATAGAATTCTATTTTTGTGTTACCCTGTTTGTCGTTGCACATACAGAAGAGCATTAAATCCTTATTTCTTTTATTTACTGCTACTTTCTGTTTGGGAAGACCAAAAGGAGGCATAGAATGTTAGAGCATCCTCTAGTAATGCCTCACTTGCAAACAGCTGTTTGAATGAGATCAGAGGTAGTGTTTAATGAGGTGACACAGCCGATAGAGAAGTTTTATGCCTAGTGTTAATGCATTTCTATAATATGGATTTTACAATATTCTATTGTAGGCTGATAAGAATATTCACAGCATCTTCTAAAAATGGAAGGGTAGAGTGAGATTAGCAGTTACAGCAGCCAATATCCACAAGAGTCCTTCATGAAAACTTTCAGTGGTTTTCAGATAGTTTAGCTTTAACACAGCAGAATGGGTACCAGTAACACTTTTTTGTATTTGGCATCTTGGAACATTAACGTTTTCCAACCTCTCTGAGGTGCCTAAGGCATTGTTAAGACTCTCTATACTGATAACAAATTGAGACTAATGATGGATGTATGTTATTCTTTTCCTGCTGGCACACAGCAGTCTGTCTGCAGAGACCGGTGTGTATCTCAGGTGTGTTTGGAGTCTGCTGCCTGGTCACCAGAACATGAATCAATTTCCTCAGCATAAAAATGAAAGTTTATTCATGCTGCCCAGTTCCCTTAGCCAAGTGATGATAAAGCTTATGAGTGAATCAAACTGCTTATAAAGGTGTGTATGGGTAAGGATGCTGGAAATCTAACAATACCCACAGTTATTAATGCTGCTTTTAGAATATTAAAGGCCAGTTTGAAATATTCTTTCTGCAAGTATTGAATGTTGTGTGCTTAATTGACTTATGGTTCATACTTTTCAAAGCTTTCAGGCATTTATTCTCCTCCTGGTCTATTATGAATTGCTTGAGTAGGTGGATCAGCCTTTCCAATTTGTCACCAGTTCTCTTCAGTAACCTGAGACAATAAAACTCCTACAGCTCTGTGGATTGTAACCCAGGAGAGATCATTTTAACAGTTGAAAATAGTATAAAACTTCAGATATAAGCACTGGCCTCAGTAGGTTTTGAAGGAGCAAAGCCTCTTCGTTCAGCTGCAGGTGGCAGCAGAACACTAGTGTTACTTCTACCCAGCCCCAACGTCTAAACAAACTGCTATGAGGATATTAGTATAAATGTTGGTAACTGTTGAAAGATTTTATTTTATTTTTATACGCAGCTTGAATTATTCTTTGCCAATAGGAGTAATTTTTCTTTTCAGTATTACAGAGCATTCTGGTC
This sequence comes from Scolopax minor, assembly GCA_028566535.1. Taxonomy (NCBI): domain Eukaryota; kingdom Metazoa; phylum Chordata; class Aves; order Charadriiformes; family Scolopacidae; genus Scolopax; species Scolopax minor. Next base: position 6,254,324 of record JAOXNG010000006.1, on the reverse strand, counting down.
TGAATGGGCAAATAATTTGTGTCAGAGCTAGGACAGAAAAACATCAGTGACAAACTTATAGGTATCTTCTGTCTGTATTTTTTGACAGTAGTTGTACCTTATTTTGCATTGGAGTCATTATTGAGACAACAATATCATGTCTACTGTTTGTCAGAGGGTGTTTTTTTCCTGGACATCGGAAAATACTGTAGAAATATTTCTAAAATAAATACAAATTACTTGTTGATATGTAGCATGGATAGGTTGACAGTGCTGTGATATGAATGTGACCATGAGTCAAACCTTTTCATGACTATCTGTAAAGGAACTTCTCCTTAATACTTTAATTCTTTCTAATGCAAAGGTGGGGGGAAAACTGCAGTTGAGGACAATGGAGCTGCAAGTCACAAAATGGATTGTGTTTGCTCTTCCTCCACTTATTCATATTCTTCACAGTCATCGTTCACCGCAGAGGGAAGTTCAAAGCAAACTTTGAATATATTCTTTAGAACAAGAAAGCAATTCACAGCTTTCATGGACTGCTTCAGGTGTTCATTTTCATCTGCCTTAGTCTTACATCGTTCCGGTCTGTTATTGTCAGAGCTGCATTGAACACAAATAATATCTGAGCTTTATAATGCCTTGAGCATGGAAGGGTTTTTTCATGTGTGATAAAGGTTTCCTAGAGAATGTAGTGATATCAATGTGCTGAAGTAGTGATACATCAGATTGAAGAGCTTCCAATTTTAGGTCACACCCAGTGCCACAAAAGCGATTGTGCTTTTGAAGATGCTTCCATTTGATCACTAGTCATAGCAAACTTTTCACAGGTTTTATGAATAGCAAGTCACTAATAACAAAGCTTTGTTATCCCAAAGCACAGAATAGACCAACACTCAAATGCCAATCACTGAAAAGGTTCTACTGAACTAACCTTTTCAAATTACATTTTCAATGGTGTCATAGCAAGAAACTCCAAAACCCAAACTCTTATTCCCCAAGTAAACATTAACTGAAGAATAGTGTTTCAGCAGGTGTGCTTATATTGCTATTCAAACCAAAAACCACTCAACGCTGCACAAGGCAATGCTCAGCCCTTTGAACAGGCCGGGAAAACAGTTTCTTTCCCAGATTGCAGTTGGAATATGGTCTTGGGAGGAAGGTAAAGTGGGCACATTAACCCATGGTGCTAAACTTCTTTTCTTTAATTTTCATCTAAATATGATGAACTTGTGGCTATCACAAATACTTTTACCATTTTTACAAATAAATATATTGGATACGCATTCACCTCTCTTCTAAAATATTTTAAATGTGCCTTTCTGATATTTTGCTTTTTTTTCTAACCATTTTGTTTTTCTTTACTTCTTTTATTTGTTAGTGGGGGAAGGGAGTAGGGATTTGACTTTTGCACAGTGGTGTCAGCTATAGCAGACTTGCTTATATACCTAGGTGATTATTGTCTGGCCATCAAACTAGTCATAAAATTCCTGTTTAATGTACAGAATTTTATTTTTAAGACAGAAGAATGTTTTTGCAAGGAAATAGTTCTCTTCGATGCTAATTAGGAGCGGTTCTTAGGATCAACCCCAAATTTACTTTCAGATAAAGTAGTTTGCACGTTCCCTTGGCTGTTTTACTTAAAAACTTGTATCTAAAGCAAATTCTTCTGGCTTTAAAGTGCAAGGTTCCCCTGTGTCATTTGGCAGGAGTTCTCTGGTTAAGTGAGAGACTGGTGACAAGTGCAGAGGCACCTGCAGCCCTGCCTTTCTGTGGACAGAGAGGATGCACTTTAACAGGGAACGGGAATCAACCCTGAGTCCTTCTTAGAGCAAGAAAGCCTGAAGACTAAGAAATTAAAGAATAAAAATATGTTTTCTTGTCTTTTTGGAAGATCACTGAGTTCTGAAGGAATTGAGCATGGTTATAACATCTATCACAACTATTTAAAATCTGACAGGAAAAGATGTTCTCCTTGGTTTGCAGGGCAACACCAACAGTGAGGGTCTTGAGGTTACCCCTGTGAAGTTGCTTTCTCTTGTTTTTCCCAGACCTCTGTGTAGGAAACCATGTGTTTTTCTCCTGCTGTCATTGAACCAGCAGGAAGTTCTGCCACCAGCAATGCTGAGTTTATCTGCATGAGCCTGTTACTTTCTTCTTCTGTGAGAACGTCCTGTAACAACAAGGGTTCTCTGTCTCTGGCTGTTTGTCCCTCTCTCTTCTTCCCAGTCCACCTCCAGTGCTTCCTTCAGCCTCCACTCCCTCTGCTGTCCAGGAGGTGGATTTTTGGTTTAGGGGACTAGAAGGACACCCGACAAATGTTTCATGGCAGAGGCAAGTATGTGCTGGAATCATCACGTTCTCAAAGGGCGATAGACAATCTGAAGCCTACAGAAGTTAGTGCTGCTTCTCGTACTGGTGTTTCAGCACAAACATTTACAATCCATTTCTTTTAATACGTATTTAGGTCAATATTTGTCTTAATGTCCCCCCCTTTCATTTTCTTTTGCTTTGTGGTTCTGTTTGTTTGGGTTTTTTCTTCTTTTTCGGGTGTTGACGTGTAGTGGAACTTGAGGGGGAGCCGAGAAGTAAGAAGCACTGCAGCTATTAGGACAATTTCGCTTGC
>JAOXNG010000006.1:5898281-5908411 GCA_028566535.1 Scolopax minor | reverse complement strand
GGCCAGCTCCCAGAGGGGCCATGATCAAAGCGCATCTAATGGATGGGGATCCTGTCTCAGCCTCTGAGGAACAGATGAGAGCTCCATAGGAGATGAGAAGGATCACGAACCTCTGGAGGTGCCTGAGGCTCTCAGGCTTTTTCAGCTGGATAATCAGGGCAAGACTCTTATCTGTTTACCATTACCTTTACTGTTACCTTTTTGCCGTTACCTTTTTACTGTTACCTTTTCCGTTACCTTTAGCTTTACTGTTACCTTTTTACCGTTACCTTTACCGTTACCTTTTAACTGTTACCGTTACGTTTACATGTACCTTTACCGTTATCTGCTTAGTGTTACCTTTTAACTGTTACATTTACCGTTACCTTTACTGTTACCTTTTTACCGTTACCTTTTTACCATTACCTTTATTTTACGGTTACCTTTTTATCGTTACCTCCCATGAATGCTGGGAAGAGGGCCTGCACAGGGAGGCCCTGTCACTCCCGTGTCACAGTGCCACCACATGCCAATGCAGTTGTCACAATGCCCCATCAGGGAGCTTCCTCCTGTCTCCCTCTGCCAGAGCTGGCCTGGGGGCAGCCGGGAAACATCTCAGATGATAATCAGGGGAAGACTTGTATAAAAACAGTTCAAAGGACACAGTAAAAAGGTAATGGTAAATTTAAAGATAAATGTAATGGTAGAAAGGTAACGCCAAAAAAGTAACAGTAAATTTAATGGTAAAGGTAACGGTAAAGGTAAAGTTGAGAGTAAAAAGCTAACGGTAAAAAGCTAACAGTAAAGGTAAGGTAAAAGGAAAGTTAAAAAGTTAATAATAAAAAGGTAACAGTATAAAAGTAACGGTAAAAAGGCAACAGTAGAAAGGCAACAGTAAAAAGGTAACAGTAATGGTAAAGGTATAGGTAACAGTAAAAAGGTTACGGTAAAGGTAACGGTAAAAAAGTAACGGTAAAGGTAAGAGTAAGGGTAACGGTAAAGGTAACCATAAAGGGTAAGGGTAAAAAAGTAACGGTAAAAAGGTATATGTTTAAAAGTAAATGGTAAAAAGGTAACGGCAAAAAGGTGACACTAAAATATAACGGTAATAGGTAACGGTAAAAAGGTAAAAGTAAAGGTAAAGGTAACAGTAAAGGTAAAGGTAACAGTAAAAAGTTAATGATAAAGGTAAAGTTAACAGTAAAAAGCTAACTGTAAAATAGTAACGGTAAAGGTAAAGGTAAACAGTAACGGTAAATGGTAAAGATAAAAGGTAACAGTAAAATGGAAAGGGTAAAAAGGTAATGGTAAAAAGTTAACGGAACACTAAAAAGGTAAAGTAGAAAGGTAAAATAGAAAGGTAAAGTAAAAAGGTAAAGCAAAAAAGTAAAGTAAAAATGTAACGGTGAAATGGTAACGGTTAAAATATAATGGTTAAAACGTAATGGGAAAAAGGTAACGGTACAAAGGTAAAAGTAAAGGTAAATGTAAAAATAAAGGTAAAGGTAAAGGTAATGGTAAAGTGTTAATGGTAACAGTAAAAGTAACAGTAAAAAGGTAACGGTAAAAAGGTAACGGTAAAGGTAAAGGTAACGGTAAAAAGGTAACGGTAAAGGTAGCGGTAAAGGTAAAGGTAACGGTAAAGAGGTAACAATTAAAAGGTAACGGTAAAACGGTAATGGTAAAAGGTAAATATAAAAGGAAAAGATAAAAGGTAAAGTAAAAAGTTAACGGTAAAAAAGTTAACGGTAAAAAGTAATGGTAAAATGGTAACGGTAAAGGTAAAGGTACCGGTAAAGTGTTAATAGTAAAAAGGTAACGGAAAAACAGTAACGGTAAAAGCTAAATATAAAAGGAAAAGATAAGAGATAAAGTAAAAAGCTAACAGTAAAAAGGTAATGGTAAAAAGGTAACGGTAAATAGGTAAAAGGTAAAAAGTAACTTTTTACTGTTAACACTTTACCGTTAACTTTACCTTTACTGTTACCTTTACCATTAAATTTACCATTACCTTTTTAACTTTTACCTTTTTGCTTTTTACATCTTTACCGTTACCTTTTTATTGTTCCCTATTTACTGTTACATTTTTCCCGTTACCTTTACAATAAAATTTACCGTTATCTTTTTACCGTTAACTTTTTACGTTTTACCTTTTTACCGTTACCATTTACCGTTACCTTTTTACTGCTACCTTTTTACTGTTAGCTTTTTAATTTACCTTTTATCTTTTCCTTTTATATTTACCTTTTAACGTTCCTGTTTTACCGTTACCTTTTTACTGTTAACACTTTACATACACGTTACCTTTACATTTACCGTTACCTTTTTACCATTACCTTTTTACCATTACATTTACCTTTACCGTTACCTTTTTACTGTTACCTTTTTACCGTTACCTTTTAACCATTACTTTTACTAATACCGTTAACACTTTACCGTTTCCTTTACCGTTACCTTTACTGTTACATTTACCTTTACTCTTACCTTTTTACCATTACCTTTTTATTGTTACCTTTTTACCGTTAACTTTACAGTTACCTTTACCGGTACCTTTTTACTGTTACTATTTAACCGTTACCTTTGAACCGTTACCTTTTAACCATTACCCTTTAACCGTTACTGTTTTACCGTTACCATTTTACCATTACCTTTACCTTTACCGTTTCCTTTACCGTTACTTTTTTACTGTTACCTTTTTACCGTTACCGTTTTAGCCTTTCTGTTTTACCATTACCTTTTTACCATTTACCTTTTTGCCATTACGTTGTTACCATTACCTTTTTACCGTCATGTTTTTACCAATACCTTTACCTTTAGTGTTACAGTTACCTTTACCATTACCTTTTTTACTTTTTTACTGTTACCTTTACATTTACCGTTAACTTTTGCCGTTAACTTTTGGCTGTTACCTTTACTTTTACTGTGACCTTTTTACCGTGACCTTTTCACCGTTTCCTTTTTACAGTGGCCTTTTACCGATACCGTTAACTTTTTATCATTACCTTTTTTCCGTTAAATTTATCTTTACTGTAATTTTTACTATTAAATTTACCATTAACTTTTTACAGTAACTTTTTACCTTTACCGTTACCTTTACCATTACCTTTTTACCGTCAGGTTTTTACCGTCACCTTTTTACCGTTACCTTTACCGCTACCTTTAACGTTTCGTTTACTGTTACCTTATTACATTTTACATTTTTGCCGTTATCTTTTTGCCGTTACCTTCTTACCATTACCTTTATTGTTACCGTTACCTTTTTACTGTTACCGTTACCTTCACCATTACATTTACCTTAACCCTTACCTTTTTACCGTTACCATTGTATCGTTACCTTTAAGGTTACCGATACCTTTTTACCGTTACCTTTACCGTTACCTTTTCACTGTTACCTTTTAACCGTTACCTTTTTACCTTTTACCTTTTTGCCGTTATGTTGTTACCGTTACCTTTTTACTGTTACCTTTTACCGTTACCTTTACCGTTAATGTTTTACCGTTACCTAAATACCATTACCATTTTACTGTTAGCTTTTAGCTTTATGTTTATTGTTTCCTATTTACCATTAACTTTACCTTTATAGTTACCTTTACCATTAAATTTACCGTTACCTTTTTAAATTTTACCTTTTTACTTTTTACATCTTTACTCTTACCTTTTTACTGTTACTTTTTTACCGTTACCTATTTACCGTTACCATTTTACCCTTACCTTTTACCTTTACATTTATAGTTAACTTTTTATTGTTACCTTTTTACCGTTAACTTTACCTTTACTGTTACGTTTACCGTTTAGCTTTACCATAAAATTTACCATTTTTTAACCATTACCGTTTTACCTTTTACCTTTTTGCCGTTATGTTGTTACCATTACCTTTTCACCGTTGCCTTTACCTTTACCGTTAACTTTATCTTTACCGTTACCTTTTGCCGTTAACTTTTGGCTGTTACCTTTACCTTTACTGTTTCCTTTTTACAGTGGCCTTTTACCTTTAACTTTACTGATACCGTTACCTTTTTATCATTATATTTTTGCCGTTACATTTAGCATTACAGTCGCTTTTACTATTAAATTTACCGTTAACTTTTTACAGTAACTTTTTACCTCTACAGTTACCTTTATCGTTACCTTTTTACTGTTACCTTTTTACCATTATCCTTTTACCGTTGCCTTTTCCGTTACCTTTTTACCATTACCTTTACCGTTACCGTTTTCCCGTTACCTATTTACCGTTACCATTTTACCATTACTTTTTACCTTTAGCTTTTTACTGTTAACTTTTTACTTTTTTTATCTTTCCTTTTATATTTACCTTTTACCGTTACCATGTTACTGTTACCTTTTAATTGTTACCTCTTTACCGTTACCTTTACCATTACATTTTTACAGTTACCTTTACCTTCACCGTTACCTTTTTACCATTACATTTTTACTTTACCTTTTCTCTTTTTCTTTTATATTTACCTTTTACCGTAAGGTAAAAAGATAACATTAAATTTTATCGTAAAGGAAACAATAAAAAGGTAACGGTAAATAGGTAACGGTAAAAGGAAAAAAGTTAAAGGTAAAAAAAGGTAAATTTTATGGTAAAGCTAAAGGTAAAGGTACAGTTAACGGTAAAAAGGTAACAATAAAAAGGTAGCTATAAAGGTAAAGATATAAGGTAAGAGTAAAATGGTAAGGGTAAATAGGTAATGGTAAAAAGGTAACAATAAAAGTAACGGTAATGGTAAAAAGGTAGCGGTAAAAGGTAAAAGTTAACGGTAAAAAGATAACGGTAAATTTTATGGTAAAGATAACAGAAAAAAAGTAACGGTAAAGATGTAAAAAGTAAAAAGGTAAAATGTAAAAAGGTGACGGTAAATTTAATGGTAAAGGTAACTCTAAAGGTAAAGTTAACAGTAAACAGGTACGATAAACGTAAAGGTAAAAGTTAAGGGTAAAATGGTAACGGTAAATAGGTAACAGTAAAACATTAACGGTAAAGGAAAGGGTAAAAGATAACAGAAAAAAGGTAACGGTAACAACGTAACAGCAAAAATGTACTAGGTAAAAAGGTAACGGTAAAAGGTAACGGTTAAAAGGTAACGGTAACCTTAAAGGTAACGATAAAATGGTAACGGTAAAAAGGTAAGGGTAAAGGTAAATGTAACGGTGAAGGTAACGGTGAATGTAAGTGCAAAAAGGTAATTGTAAAAGTAGTGGTTAAGGTAAAAATTTAACGGCAAAAACGTACCGGTAAAGGTAAAGTTAACGGTGAAGGTAACGGTAATGGTAAAAAAGTAACAGTAAAATAGTAACGGTAAAGGTAACGGTCAAAATTTAACAGTAAGAAGGTAACGGCAAAAAGGTAACAGCAAAAATGTAAAACGTAATAAGGTAACATTAAAGGAAAAGGTAAAGGTAACAGTAAAAAGGTGACGGTAAAAAGGTAATGGTAAAGGTAACGGTAAAGGTAAAAAGTTACCGTAAAAAGTTAACGGTAAATTTAATAGTAAAAATTACTGTAAAGATAAATTTAACAGCAAAAACTTAATGATAAAAAGGTAACGGTATCGGTAAATTTAAAGGTAAAAGACCACTGTAAAAAAGAAACGGTGAAAAGGTCACAGTAAAGGTAAAATTAAGAGCCAAAAGTTAACGGCAAAAGGTAATGGTAAAGGTAAAGATAGCGGTAAATGTAAAGGTAACGGTAAAGGTAAAGGTAAAAAGGAACTGGTAAAAAGGTAACGGTAAAGGTAACTGTAAATAGGTAACGGTAAAAACGTAATGGTAAAAGTAACAGTAATGGTAAAAAGGTAACTAATTGACTATTCAAGGAATATTGTCTATTGCAATTAATTTAGTAAAAATTAATCATCATCATCACAGTTTCATGGTAAATGTGCCCTCTCAAGAATCAGTCAGAACATTTTCAGCAGAGCATCCTGACAGATGGGGCACCTTCCCTGGGTAATGGCCCAGAGTGGGAGTTTAACAGCCCTCAGGACCCCGTGCAAAGCCAGTCCTTTGGGTCAAGTACTTGACTTTGCATGGGCTGCCACGGAAGAGGTTTTCAGATGACAGTTCAAGGGCTGTGCACGGAACGCATTACAGCCAGTACAAGCTAAGGTTTATTTTCCTTGTGTATATCCTGCCATTTGCCTGCACTCCCTCGCCAGCTCGGGCCACACAAAAAGAAGCACTTCTGTTAATTTGACTCAAATATTACACATTCAAGGTCCAAATTCCCAATCACAACTAAACCCAAGTCAAGAAAACTCCTACAGTTAATCCTAATTCAGCCTTTTAGACTCCCATTGGAGAAAAAGAACAGAAATTACAAAGTCCTATGTCTCAATCTCAGCTGTTAATAAATCCTTATTCATTTTACTAAAGGAACTGCAAAAAGCTGAGGATGTCGTGGCTCTGGTACTCTGACAGGAGAAATTTATTTACAAGTGCAGCATTACCTTGGACAATCATTGCCTACTGAGACAGAGAAACTATCATCAAGTCAGTTTTTGTACCTCTGCAACAAAACCGCCATCACACACCCAACCACCCAAAGCCCCAGCCACACTTTTCCAGACGTTTTATTCCACAAATACTCAAAGGAAAAATGGATTAAGCCGAGGATAAAAGTGAAGAAAGAAAACAACAATGGGCTTTGTTGTCAGGCAGAGGGAGCGGCTGCCGTGCCGGCCTGCCAGGGGTGTATTCCCGAGGCAGCCATCATTAACGGACTCACTTCCACCGAGGAAAAAAGGGAGGCCTGAAAGTGCCGGACAAAAGAAATCCCAGCAGACAAAGAAAAAACAAATTAAAAGCACCATTATAAAACACAGATGCTATAAGGAAAATAAACTTTCACAAGATTTACTGGTTTTTGACAAAGCTGGGACATCTGTGGAAAAGACATCAGGAGCAGCTCCCGGTCCGGCCCGGCCGGGCTCGTGGCCCCGCTGCCTCACCACAGCCATGGCCGCCTCAGGGCCTGCTCTGCGGCCCACGCACCTCCACCAGCCTGGCAGGAAGCTATCGACGGCCACAATTTTTATTCAAAATCATTGCTAAACCCATACAATACTCTCAAGGCCCAACTATGAGATTTAAACTTTCAATCATATCCAACATTTGTAATTTTTTGAAGTATATTTTTGGGTAGGAAAGGAAAGCTACAGTTAGGGGGAAAGGTGCTTGTGAGCTTGTAACACTGCACAGAAAGCATCCAATCAACTGAAAGCAATTAACACAGTAAACTCGTCCTCTTCTGATCAACTAAGGGTCTTGATGAATTCAGGCCGGATTTCAAGTTGGTCAGCATTTGAATGGAGTGCTTCAGGGCACTTCTGTCAGAGACCATCTTGGAGGAGAGAGGAAGAAACACATCCTGATTTTTGCAGCTACTAATGACATAAATATACATAAAAATGCAACATGGCAGCTATATTCCCCCCAGCCCCAGGGAGTTCATCTGTCAATACAACACAGTGTGGCCACTGTTAGCCAAAGAGACTTTGCTGGATCCTGAAGGAATTCTGCTGATGCAGCCCCACTGACCCACCCCACTGTGACTTTGCCTTTTTTCTTTAGCCCACACATATCACCACATTATTGCAACTAAATCACCTCTTACCTGCGCTCCAAATCGCTTCTCACCTGGCCTAAACTCTAATACATCGGTACCACAGGCCGGCAACAGCCTCACCCCGTCAGATGGAAAGGGAACCCAGTAATTCCCAACCCAACTTAAAAAAACCCTACACCCTAACACTTAAGCTTATTGCCGAACTGAAATGAAATCATTTGGCCTTGTAAGTTTCCCTGGCAGCTTTGATTGCATGCAATGTCTCCTCAGTAAGGGCTGTGGGATCCTCTTCTGCACAGAGGAATCCCACCCTGTTAGTGAGCAAGATAAGAGGATTTGGCCCAGACTGTTTTTCTGGTAGGAACATAACGATCATAAAGATTTTAGTTTCTCTATACATTTTACATGAAAATCTAAAGTGGCACCGAGCACCTCTTAGTCTCTTAATAAAATGATTCTCTGTTGATATTTTTAATTTTCCTTCCATTATTCCAATACACAAAGCTTAGTAATGCAGTGGTATTAAAATTCCGATCCCACTCGATTAGCTTTTATATCTTACAGCATTTAACAGACTACACTTCAAAGTGCACCACGTAGTCTACTGACATTAACACTACATATAAACATCTTTAATTTGGTAAATAAAACCGCAGTAACTCGAGGCGATGCAATCACGTGGAGGCTGAGCTGTAAGAAAATGAACTGTGTTTAGCCATTATTTCTGTTTAGTTTAACACTGAAGATTCCTCAACTAAACATTCACTAATATAATGCAAGGGAAATAAAATCCTTTCTAATCGGCAGAGAGAAAATGGCAGGAAAAACAGAAGTGTCATGGATGTGGGGGTTTATTTTGCTTTGCTTTTTCTTCAATACAAAAAGTTTCGCGGATGAGAATGGAAAGCTTCCCAGCTTCAGTTCCAAGACTTTCACCCTCGTTTCTGACCTTTTCTCAGACATGTTCCAGTATAATCTGTAATCTACTGCAGTCGGAAGAGGAAACAGCAGCGCCCTGGTGAGAAACGCTGCCTTGTGACCCGAATAGAGAACCCTGCGGAAGCAACACTGGCTCGAGAATGCATTTGGAAGAGCTTGACAGACAAACTCAACAGCATCCTGAGAAACACACTCAATGCCACCAGCGCCAATTACTCCCAAAGTGGGCTTTTTCTTTCATGTTTTATTTTATTCAGTCAAATGTGTTTTATCTTGCTTTGTAAAATGTTACACACCTTTCTTGAAAAAGTCAGGAAACTAATTATTTTAACTTAAAGTTATGTTGCAATTTCCCTGAACTGTATCCTACCAAATTCAGCCTCATTTCACACCCTAACCCTCACTATTTCCAATACAATTGGACCCATTAAAGGAAAAATATTATGTATGAGCTACAGCATGTATATGCACACGATCTAGCTACTTAGAGCAAATTTTTCTCTCAGCTAAACTGGTGCAAGTCCAAAACCTATCATTAACTCAATTCCATTGAAATGGATGAGAGAAAATAATGCAGCCGGTTGTTTTCATAATGCTTAAAACCACTTGATATTGAACTTTTTGAGACACAGCTGCACTAAATCTCACCATTACCCTAAGAAAGCAGAACTTTCCATTTGCATCCAGGCATGTGATGGTGACAGGCGAGCTCGGAAGTCAGAATGATCTGCTGAGACACACCAGCGCCAGTCCAAGTGTCTCAGCCACGATGAGACAGAGTCCTCTGCCCTCTCACCCGAGCTCCTTGAACTTCAGCTCTTCCAACTGCTCGGCCGCATCATCCACTCAAAATCTGAACGTGGCCTCATATTCCTTTCCTCCTTGTGAAGTTTCTCTTTCTTCTACTATTTTCAGTTTCAAAAACTTTGTCTCTCACTTTTAAAATGTTCCACTGATACCCAAAAATCTCCTCTTGTCCTTCCTCCAAAGGTTGAAAGAGAGAAGGAAGTGCCATCACCCCTCTATGTGACCAAAGACAGATTATGACAGAACAGTTCAAACCTCAAGCTCTACCTGGGATTTCAACCTTTCGTTTACTTCTACAATTAGTGACATGTGGCTGATCATTTCGCCTACCTTCATGTGTATTTTTTTCCTGCATGAAAAAGAAATTTCACTGACAGTCCAGAGGAATCAAAAAGGAAAGGAAGCCACTTCTACTGGGACAGTGACAGCGTCCCAGGCCCCATGGCACCTCTCAGCAGCAGCTGGGAGAACATCCATAGTGCTGACTGCCTTGTGTAAAAAATATCTCCTTCAAAATCCAAAATCAATGTCTGCTTCTTCCCATACCGTTTCCCCTGCTCATTTTGTACAGATATCACTTTGCTGTGCTGAAATTCCTCAAAGAGCTGTGCAGTAAAGGTGCCTTGAAGCATTTCCTTAGAAAACAACCCCTCAACCCACCACACATACAAGTCTGGCGTAATAATCATCTTTCAGGACTTATTTAACTAAAAATATTGTTGGTGCACAGCTCAAGTCCATTTATGGGCAAAACTCTTCCTTGAAGTAAAAGCAACAACACAACTTGTTTGCCAGCTGTTGGCTCCAGGCTTAGCACAGCCATAAAGCCAGCAGC
>JAOXNG010000006.1:5784334-5802280 GCA_028566535.1 Scolopax minor | reverse complement strand
GAGAGGAAAGCGTGGATTCCTTCAAGGATGCAGAGAGGGAGCTTCGACCCCAGCTCTGGGACGGGGGGGACAGGAGGAGCCACCCAGCACAGAACGTGTGGCTGAGTGTTACCCAGAGCTGTGCAACATCAGTTACAAAACATGAAACTGGGCTGAACTTTCCTGCTTTCAGGTTTCACATCATCCTTTGGGCTTCAGCCAAGTACCTCCAGCCTGGACTGGGGAGTTTTTTTGGGGGGGTGACTTCCAACCGCAACTCTGGCAGCGTTCGCTGAGCCTTGCAGGTTTTAATATTTGCTTTACAACTCTTGATTTTGGAAATCAGCCTGTTGGATCTGCAGCTTCTGTAAAGCAACATCAAGCAAACAAGTTTTTAGCCATCATAAAGAGGTAAAAAATCAAACCCAACATCTACTTGCATTCTGTAAGTTGAAGAGGAAGAAAAAAGGAGTCTATTAGTAATTAATTTTATAGAAACACTCAGGATTGCTTTGCCATTTTGCCTGGCTGGACTGATGACATCTGATTAAGTGTGGATGGGAGACGTATGATCATATATGATTTATATTTTTTAAGCAACTTAACCAGCTGGAATTTAATTGCATCCACCTAAAGGGCTTATAAGATGGGCATTTGCATCAGTACTGAAACATTTTCCTGATTTCACCACCCAATTCAAGTCATCCAAAATTTTCCATCACTCGACGTCATTAAATTAATATGTCTTTCTAAAAATATATGCTAGAAACCTTACACATGCTTCAGGCTGGCTGCGTAGGTTACTCACTGACATCCTGCACTCTCCACAATGAAGGATGGAAAAGTCTATTAGCCTCAAACTCTTACTTTTTAATCTTCTGTGACTGATCTTTCAATTAGCTATACTCGTACAATTATCTGATTATTGTACATCCCTCCATAAGACTTTGGCATAAATTCCTAATCTTTTATCCTGCTGCATTTGGACAAAGGTCGAGTGCAAGAAAGCGGCAGACACTTTTTGTAAGGATGCTTAGGAATCCAGGTTGCATTTCAAGGAGATCTTCAAGATTTCCTCCCCACCCTCATGCTGAATGATTCCTGAACAGCAGATGAAATATTGTTATCCAGAGACATGGCTGTTGGGACAAATCACAGCACTTCTACCTTCTTTGTTAAAAAAGGGGCAGGACCAGAATAAAGCATTACAGCAAGCGAGGGAGAGCAGAGTTCATGGCTGAGCAGCCTTATATCTGGGTTTCTTTTGGAAATACACATTTTTGTATATTTTAAAAGCCAATTTTTCCATCTAGTAAAATGACTGAAATGTCTAGCATGGTTTTACTGTATTTTCAAAACAATAGTTTGCATTTTTACATAAAGCAGGTGCCAGAAATTAATTTCAAAGTGTAAAGTTTAAAATTTTAGATACACTGAAATAAATTTTTTAAAGCAGGTTCTCAACCATGACTCTCACAAAGCAATTAAGTTTTTAAATTAATAAATATTAAACTGAAGGTTGATAACACTGATATTAACAAAAATATAAGTTTTATCAGATGTTATATCAATGGCTACTATATAAGGTTACATTACAAAAGAAATGCAATCCACACGCCAAGCTACCCAGAAGTTCATTTCTAAGTTACTATGTTGCTAAAGCTGTGGAAGACATACCAAAATTTAACAAGATACTTTTAGACTCATCAAAAATCTGTAATTTGGTAAAACACAAACGAATCTCTGGGGTAAACTATTGCATCTCTAAATCACCAAATAGATTTTTCACTGTGTAAATGGCAAAAAAAATTCAGGAGTGGAACATAAATCTAAACATTGATTTTAGGCAAACATTATTTTGCATAAAGTACTTTTATAGCTATCTGTGTTTCATAATGAAGGAAAGAAGTCTTAGCATATTATGACAGACAAAAGTATTCATTAATTTCTTTTTGTTAAAGTACATGGTACATTAGGGCGATAGCGAAAAGTACTGAACTTACTTAAGTGATATTTTTGTAGTTATTAATTCATCACTATTTGACAATTCTTTGGATTCCAGATTTGCAAGTGTTCTACATTAAAAAGAATACTTTTTTATCATATACCCCTCATTATGGTGTATTTACGTTACAGCTCAAGGAAAAGAGAAGAATTTCCTGACGGTAACCACTAATGCAGACTAGTGGTCAGAACCAGGAAATCCCAGCTCCTAACTTCAACATGTCAATATCTCATTGATATAGTCCTAAAAGATAAAATACTATTAAAGGACAGATAAAAAGGACTATTAAAGGATCTAGATAAAAACTATATTCTATCAGATTTGTATTACTTTAATGCTTTAGCCTATTTCACATTTAAAACTTGCTCATGTAGTTTTCATCTATGCTTAATTCAAGTTTCTCAAAGATTTTTATGCATTTGAATATACATTGTGATCCACAAAAATCACAAAACATAACACATTTGTAAGTATATTCAGTCATCTATCATGCAGAACTGTTTGCACACAGTATCAATAGCTCTTTAACGCACATTTTCTTAAAGTCAAAACCAGCTAATGTGCTTATTTACAGCAACTCCTAAACTGTAATAAAGAGTTAATAACCTACTGAGTGTTTATCACATCATGTGTAAAATACATTTATTCTTCACCTTCCATCCACAAAATTAACATCTTCAAAGCAACTTCAAGAAGAGCTACTGAAAATGGAGATTGTCACCAAAAAGAATTTAAATTACAGTACTGCCACCAGATACAGCAGGGCCCAAAAATATTCTTCCACCATAAGTCATGGTGCCAGCCACCAACTCTTCCAAAATGTTAACCATGTCCTTATTTATTAACAACAAATAGCAATAAAAATGTATTTGGAAATGTCAAGATTACCAGGAATGTTCCAAGAAAAGAGCAACAATAGCTGCAAATTTGAGCTGAGCAACCAGAAGTCTGAAATTCTGAGGTATTGCCAGGGAAAATCCAGATGACAATCAAGGCTGAAGAAGTCAAACTTTTTTTTCCCCGCCAGAATCACTCTCCTTGGGAAATGACTCTGACAGATTTTAGACAATAACCTGGGTAAAATTTGAATGGGAGCAAGCCAAAGGACTGTTCAAAGTAGCCACTTCAGGAAGCCACAGGTTTCTCCTTTAAAAAAGTGACAACCTGGTGTCCTAGTGAGGAGGAGGAGGATAAGGGCAGGGGGGCTGGGCTGGCAGAATTGTTTTAGACATTGGCCCCATTGTCAGAACCACATCCAATCTCATTCAATTTATATTAAAGAAGGACAATGGAGATTAACATAACAGCATCACAGATTGTGTGCTGGAAGATTTGGATTTAATTTCTGGATCTGCTTCGGACCAGTTGCCTTTGAGAAAATCATTCAATCTTTTAGACACTCCGTTTACCTCGCTGTTAGATAGGAAATATTTTCGTGTCGGTGCTACATCATTGCACTGAATATTTTCCCTGCCATTGCAGCAGACAGCATTGGCCTCCCATTCCCTGCAGTTTCAGCAACGAGCTGACAGCTGCAGGATTTCATGCCATTGCCAGCATAATCTCCAAAGTAGGCGAGGAGACGACTGGAGTGAAAATACCAAGTGCTTCAGAATAAATCCTCTAGAATAAATGTAGTATTTTCTTCAGATATGTGATTAAACAAGGTGTTTTATCTGTCCACAACCATTATGATACTAAGGGAATGATGTTAAGCACAAAACCTCAAGAACAGAACTAAAATTGTGATGGGGGCTCAGCAGCCTTTCGTGATACAGCTATTTTAATGTTCTACACAAAGTCTGCTTTATGCCTAACAATCATTACAGAAATGCAATCAAGTGATCTCTGAATGTAACAGAAGAAAAAACTAGTGCTACACTTGAGCCAATTAAAAGGCGCGTGACTCCAGTTGAGGGCAAACTATTACAGAACTCTAACTCTGAAAGCTATTGACAAAACAGGTAATTTGCAAGGACTCGTTCAAAAATAACTTGCGACAAAGAGGAAATGTAGAAAAGCGTTTTCAGAATTTTCTGTTGAAGGTTTATCACCATGAGCAAACTGGGTCTTTATTAAATGGGTAAAACAAGAGCCTGCAGTAGTGTCTCCTTTTCTTAAGGATGCGCTCGTCTTCTGGGCACAGCGAAAAGCCTGATTGAAAATCTACATGCAGATAGTTAACGACTGGTAAGTACTAACACAAGCTGATACATTCATTTTGAAAACACATGAACATTCTAATTTTTTTTTTTTTTGGTAGAAAAGCAGAAACGACCAATCATCTTTGAAGTATTGCCCATTAACTGAGAAACACAATCACACGGTGAAAATAACAACCTTTATAGTTTGATCATTTCTCAGATATCTCAGCTTCTAAAGCAAAGGTATGAAGGAAAGTTTCTTCAACATATGCTTTATGTATATAAATACCCTGCTTGGATTTTGATATAGTCCTACAAGAGCAGCACTTACACCACCAGTTATGCACTTTTTTTTAGAAAAAGCTATTCAGGAGATTACATACACTTGTGGGAGGGGGGAGAAGAAAAAGCGTTGCTATAAACAGCTTTGAAAGTTGTAAACACACCAACAGAAACACATTTCACTTCTCTACCCTACATGGGTTTTGTTTTAAACATTTAAGACAGGGAACATTAATACTGTCGTTTCACACAGTAATGATACATACATTTACAGAGACTTGACAGTCTTCCTCCACACCCAGAGTGATTAAATTCTTAATTGAAAAAGGTGTGGCACTGAATTAGCCTTACTACTGTAAGAGGCTTTACTTCAACTCTTTAGCCTTTCAATCTCTGTGTAGAGGATTACCCTTGAAAAGCAAATATTTTCCTGTAGGTATAGATATAAATCCCTTGCATCGTCTGAATCAACATATCTAACACAGACATAAAACAACTTCAGACCTTCTTTTGTGAGAGGAGTGATGCAACAATACTGTCCAGGGAGCACAAGACAAGTCTGTTAACTTATTTTTCTAACTCAAAGAAGGAGATTTACCCATGTATTTTGCTAATAAACAGTGAGTGGCTGTAACAATGAAATTCCTTGGCGCTTGTCATTCATTTGATACAACTGCTGCTTGAAAGCATCTTTTAATCACTTTTTAAGACACAGATACTACTGTAGACACTTTTCAATAATAATTCTGACCAGGATTAGTATCAGAAAAGGCTAATCATAAAATTGCGATTCCAATGAGAACAAATGAATTTAAAATACCTCTTCCTTTATTTTATATCAAGAGTCTCTATTTTTCATTCCTTCTGAAAAGGCTAACTCATAGGCAAATGTGTGCTGACACAATGAAGAAAACCTTTAAGAGCCCTTCACAGTGTTATCCCATTAGCAACAAATGAAAAGAGCTTTAAAAATGTAATCTACTGGGTTTTCTTAAACAGCATTACAATCTATATACAAGACTTTATACATGAAAAATACGCTTACCCAGAAGATCCAATGCTTTTGCACACACCAAGAAGAGGCCGCTTCTCGGAAAAATTATCACATTTCTGAGCACCTAATAAGAGGGAATGCAAAAGAGAAAAAAAGCAAATCGTTGTTTACTGTTTGTATTACCTTTAAAGTACAGGTGTGCATGCGGTGGGGGCCCAATATATTGGAAAGATATTGAATATATAACACCACAAAACTCACAGCCTGGAGAAGATTAGAAATACAAAACCCAGGCAGAGTCATGGAAGAACAGTTGTTGAAAAAGACAGCAACGAGTAACAAAACAAGTAGCAAAATCTGGCTGGGATTCTGGAGCTATTTTCTATTCATTTCAGTTGGGGTTAAGGACTCTGTAACAAGTAACACTTGCTCACTTTTCATTGTTTTATAAAAGTTGTCTGTAATAAGGCTGTCACCAACTCTGCGTGGGTTTCCCACATTGGTTTCCAATTTATTCTGCTGAGGTACAAGTGGAATAGAAGAGCGTTAACCATAAGAGCAGCCACTCTCTTTAGCAGGGGACAAGCTGGGCTGCCAGCGTTTTTCTGAAGCGTGGCCGTGCCTCAGCCCGTGCCCTGTGCCTAAGAAAATAGGAGATTAAATTCAAAACAGTCTCCAGTAAGTTCCACCAGTTTTCCCTGCCCGGGGGTCCATGCATCCCGCCACCGGGCAATTAAACCCAGCCCCAACTGCAGTCGTCACATCGTCATCCCAGAACCATCCAATTGTTAAATATGCCACACTTCTTAAAAGGGGATTTGAAAAGTTTTGAGAAAAATTGCCTCATTGCTACGTAAACAGAAATAACATTAAAATTGAGTCAAAAAAAAAAAGAAAAAGAAGTCTCTCTTCTACTTATGAACTACATTTACTGAATTCCAGGATACATTTCTACCCAATTTAAATAACAGAATAACAGCCACCAATAACAGCACTACTAAATTTCTTCCATTTTCTTTCAACCTTTGCCTTTTTAATTATCTATCTATAGGTATCATGTGTGTAGTGAATAATGAAAAAACTTTTTTCTTCTTTATACACTAAATCCTTTGATCTATAAAGAATATTAGTGAAATAGTCTGTTCAGCATTTAATTCACAAATACTGGTGTACTGCACTAAATCCATTAGTCAGTATGGCACAACAATTAACAATATACATTTTGACATAACAGTCTCTGTTAATTATTAATAACTCGGGTACATGCAATTAATTTGTAACAAAAACTGTTCAGTACTCTCATCTGTACAAGGATAAGTCTTCCCTCCTACACATTTGGGTATTTATAAAGTCAAATGGGTCACATCAATAATTTCACCATCAACAATAGCTTTACAAGTAACCTAAACCAGCCAAATGTATTTTGCTTTTATTCCTATTATTTCAAGGGCTTTTATGAGTCATACCTGTACTGTATGTACTGACCTGTAAATTGATAAATGAAACATATAGTCTTCTTAAGAATCTGGCAACCAATTTGTTTTCTTCGATATAAGTAACAGATGAACTCCATTTGTTTCTGTTCACTTGCCAGTCCCTCAGCATTAAGGGTGAAACGCTGACTCCACCAGCAGTTCTGACATTGATTTAAGTGGAGCCAGGATTATACCTGAAGTGTTTATACTTTTTTTTCTTTTCTTTTTTTTTTTAAACTAGGATATATCGAAGATGCAAATTCACACGTTTCTTTATGGTGTAGTTCTAAGTTTAACAATGATGAAGGGGGAATAAGGGGAAGAATAATAAGGTGGTGGGAAACACAGGGAAAGGACTGCACAGAACCAAAAGGAATACCAGGTTTTAATACCCACCCCACAGATTTGCAAAATTTGTACAACAGGTACTTAAACTTCTGATTTCAGTCTGTAATGACCGAGGCTCTCAATTAAAATTAAAATCCATTTCATACTTCAAAGTAACTTCTGAATGTCTGTATTTTCTCATTTTTGTTTTATTGCAGAATATATCTGAATGTCCATCTAAAAAGCATCTAACAGGACAGAAAAGGACACAAAATCTAAATGTTAATTAACTTGGAATACAGATGTAAAGTTTAGTTCAACACTAAAAAGGAAAATTAAGTAGATGTGTCTTGGAATATCTAATGAATTTTTAAATATGAAAGAAATCAGGCCACTATATTTGCTTAAGAGTCATGAAAGGTGAATTTTTGAAATGAAAATAAAGTAATGTGCAAATGAGTCTAGTTGAAATCCAAAAAGCCATGTAGGGTCCTAAAACAGATTTTGGAAATTAATTGTAATTACAAAGTTCAAAAGTGCACATCAAATCCCTCTCCGTTACAATCTACCTGTTGGATATTCCTGGACTCATGAAAGTTGAAGCACCTAGGGAATATTAAATTTTGCACATTTATTATTTTTGTTAAGACATGTGCAGTAGTAGGTCTTTAAATCCCTGAAAAGTTATAAATTAATCACCTATATCTATCAGTGCATCTAGGTCTCAAATCCCAAACTTTCTGTCTGAAGGATCAAAATCTTTCCAGAGTAAATAAGGAGCAAACTTTACATGGTCAAAACGGCTTGTTTTTTTATTCCAGAGGGGTTCTTCACAGGTTTGTGGCATAAACTCAAATATTTTATACAGGAAAAAAAAAAAAAACAACACATCTCCCCTCCTTGAAAAGGAGACAAATCTTTAAATTAGAGTAAGAAATTATTACCTTAAACACATTTAAAAATTCCTTATCAATTTATACTGGAAGCAAGTGAATGAGTCCACTTAATAAATTCAAATGTTGATTTAGGTTAGATTTACCACTGGCAAATATTTCTACAATTACAACATTCCAAAATATTCCAACAGTATCATAACATCTTAAGGAAGACAGAAAATGGATATAAAAATTCTAAAGAAGAACTATTACTTCTTTCTGTTTTGCAAGTGATTCACAAGGTACACAAAATAGTTATATGCAATATTGTAAAAAAAAATAAATTAAGATTCTCAAAAGCAAAATCATTACAGGCTAGGTGTAAAATAGAAACAGATTCCCATCCATCTAAAGAGAGAGAGCTACAAATTATAACAGACATGTTTATCCATTCTATAACTTGTCTGTTATCAGTGAAAACAAAGCAAGTGAAATTCACATAGAAGTATTAATTTCATGTGGAAATTACTTGATTTCATAGCTACAGATATATATTAAGGATACATGTTTAACTCACAGATTTTAGTGTTTTCACCGTGTGTTCCAGCTTCTTTGTCTTGTTCCACCAGTGTCAAATTTGAATCTACCATAAAACCTTGAGAGCAAGAGATGCATTAATTTTTCATAATCATTGGTGCCAATCCATCATTTTAGCTCAACCATTCTAGTCCAAAAGAGTATTGTGTACGTGTTTTCTAGTTTGACTAGACTGAAAACATACTATTTAGTAACAATAAACTGTATCTAGAAGGGATTAAGTTAAAAGTTTTACTTCATATGCAGTCCAGGATTAGGAAAAACAGTAACAGTTGGGTTTCTCTCAGGTGAGTAAATGAAAAAGGAAGCATGAGATCACAGAATCATAGAATAGCTGGAGTTGGAAGGGATCTTAACATCGAGTTCCAAGCCCCTGCCGTGGGCAGAGACAGTTGACCACAGTCTAGACCACTAGACCAGGTTGCTCAAAGCCCCATCCAGCCTGGTCTTGAACACCAGGGATGGGGCATCCACTTATCTGGGCAACCTGTTCCAGGGTCTCAGCACTCTCACAGGGAAGAATTTCTTCCTAATATCTAATCTAAATCTCTTTCAATTTTAAACCATTACTCCTCATCCTATAGCTCCACTCCCGCACAGAGTTCCTCTTCATCTCTCCTGTAAGCCTGTATTAGGTACTGGAAGGCCACTATAAGGTCTCTCCAGAGCCTTCTCTTCCCCAGGCTGAACAACCCCAGCTCTCTCAGACTGTCTTCATAGGAGAGGTGCTCCATCCTTCTGATCAACCTCGTGGCCCTCTGCTGGACTCACACAAGGGGTGGGCAATGTCTGTGCCGGCTTCTCTGACCCTGTTGGCATGGGTCTGTAGGGCCCTTCCTCTGGGCTGCCATAAAGGAAGGCTGAAGGGAGGCAGCACAGTGGGAGGGGACTCGGGCAGCGGGACCCCGAGGTGACAGACACTCCCCCAGTCCTGCTGCCAGCGGCTCTTGCCCTTGTTACCCATGGGATCAGCACACCCTGCCCTGTGTCCCTGGCCAGCTTTCAGATCTGTACCTTGCACACGCTCTCTGTCTCCTCACAGGTGTGAAAGAAGAGTGGGAGCAGACTCCTTCGCACTTGCTCCTTTATCCTCTTCTTCTCCTTCCCCTCTACAGTCTCCACCAGATCTCTGAAGAGGCTGATGGAGAGCTCTCGCAGCTGGCTGCACTCCTGGTAGGGAGAAAGAGAGGGGGGCTTGAAAAAGAGCCCCTCCCTGTGCCCTGGGAGCCTCAGCCCAAGGGCATGAGCCTGGCAGATGGGAGGGGAGATGCTCTGGGGCCAGATTATGCAGGAGGGAGAAGCCCCGCTGGGCTGCAAAGCCCAGAGGCCATCCCAGCAGAGCCCAGGGGACCCCTGCTCTGAGAGCTGCCTACAGGGCTGGGCTGAAGAGCAGCTCTCATCCCAGAGCAGCCACCTGCAGGGCTCAGTTTCCCACATTGGCCTTACAGAATCAAAGAGGGGCAGGAGGTTCTGCGCCAGCTGCACAGCTATGGGGCATGCCGCCTTCCTGTCCAGGTGACCCTTCACATTCCTGGAGATGAGCAGGACGTGCATCCTGATACTGGTGGTGTGGCCATCCTGGAGGAACTTCATAATGAGCGGCAGGAAGACCTCCAGTTTTCTTGCCTGTACCAAAGAACAGTTGTCTTGTATGAGAAAGGCTCCAGGAGGACCCCAGCAATAATGCTCTGGTCACTGAGCGCCAGCCTCCCGTCCAGTGTCCTGGCAACTGGTAGCCAGGGGCACACTGATGGGGATGCGGCAGGGCAGGAAAGCAAAGACCCCTGTCCCCATCTCACCTGCCCCCTTTACCCGCAGGCCCAAGAGGGCAGGTGGCTGGGGAGCCCTTCCTGCCTGAAAAGCTGCCCAGGCAGGCCCCAGGCCCCTCCATGGCATTTGGGGGCCAAGCCACCACTTTACCTGCGGCCCCAACCCCCGGCTGCCAACGTCCCCTTGCCGCCGCCCCACTCACCACATCAGGTCTCTGTGACAGCAGGAAGAGGTCTCTGAGCAGCAGGGAGGCTGTCACCAGGCTTGGTTTCTTCTGATAGGTGTTCCCAAAGCCCTCTGACTGAAGCTCATTGGGGGCCCTCAGCTGAAAGAAACCCCACAGTGAGACCCTGGCAGGGCCTGCAGGGCTCGCTGGAGGCGAGCAAGGCCCTTTCAATTTTGTCAAGGGAACTCACAGCCAAGTGAAGGATGCAGGCCCTCTCCGTGGCCCAGGCAGTTGGGGTGCGTATTTCCCTGCCCTGGAGTTGGCTGAGGAGCTCCTTCAAGATCTTCTCCAGAGTCTGAGGGATGGAAAGCATCACCTCCCACAGGGCTGCGCCATTGCTGCAAACCAGAGAACTCTATCAGCAGGGCCGCTCGGCCACAGTAGCATGGCCAGGGAGAGCCCCACGTGAGAGTGCCCCTGCCCCTGGCTTGGGATGCCCTGGGCAGCCAGAGGGGGCTGGGAAGAGCGTGGTGGCTTTGGGCTGGCTTGGCCAGCTTTGGCTGCTTCAGGCCTGGCTGACCCACCAGGGCTGGAAAAGCATGGTGGGGTGGAGGGCCCTGCTCCACAGGCATGTCCTGTGGCATCCCTTCTCTCTGGAATCTAGGGAATCCCCTGGTCTTTCTCCCACAGGGAACAAGCCCTCATGGCTTTTGGGGCCAGTACCTGTCTGTGGTTGCAGAGAACGTCAAGAGGCTCAGAAGCACTTTGCCAGGGTCCAGGTCGGTCAGCTTGACAAGAAGTGACTCCAGGCTCTGCCGGGCTGACTCCATGGTGATATGCCCCAGATTTTCCTGGATGCAGCTCATGATCCTTGCCACCTGGAGGAGACACAGGTGGGCATGGTGCTGCCACAGCTGCCCTTTCCATCCCTCTCTCCTGGCTTCAGGTGGCTTCAGGTGGCTTCAGGTTCCCGAGACACCTGGGGGTGGGAGGGAGGTGGGGAGGAAGAAGGCCTGGCAGGGCTCAAGGGCAGGGCAATCCAACCCCAGGGCACTTACATCCGCCAGCGAGAGGCCGGGGTATCTCATGAACAGGTCCAGCATGCTTCTTGCCGCTTTCTTGTCAAAGATGCTGGAGTCTCTCATGGCCTCGATGGACGCAAGGACTATGTCCGTCATCTCACCAGGGGTGAGGTATTTTGCAAACGCCTATGGGAGGGAGGGAAGGAAGGAAGGGAGGGAGGGAGCAAAGACGTCACACTGAGTCCCTGATGGTGTCTTTAGCTGGGCAGAAAGAGCAGCCCTGGCGAGAGGTTCTGGGCAGTGCCGGTGGCAGTCCCCACAGGAAAGCTGGCAGCAGGGGCTGCAATCTCTGCAGAGGGTTCCCAGGGTGCGGGAGGAGGCTTGGGTTCATGGGCACAGCGTTGCCAGCGCTACAGAGAAGCAGGGCTCACTGGTGGCCAGGAGGGCTAGAGCTGCTGCTGGGACACTGGCATAATGCTGCCCCACCTAGTCCCTGCGTGGGGACAGGAGGAACCCTCTCAGCAGGGACAGAGAGACCAGGGACACCACGGCAGCCCCACTGATGCCACATGCCTTTGCTCCCTGAAGTCCTCTTGATGCCAAAGGCAAGAGTCCCAGCGGGGGTGGAGCTCCTTACCATGGCAAAGTCTCTGGTGGTGGGTTCATCCGGGAGGGAGGGTCTCCTTGGTTGCCTACGCACCTTTGGTTTTTCACCCTCTGTCGCTGACCTGCCTAAAGAGTAGGGGAAACACAGAGAGTCCGTAAGACACAGCACCTTTGCCAGCAAGCTGACCAAACTGCCCTGAGATCCCTCCGCTTGCAAGATGGCAGGTCACAAGCGGCCAAGGAGAGTTCTGGAGGGCGTCAGGAATAGCTTCTTGCTGGCAGCACTGGGGAGATCAGTAGGGGGGATGCACGGATGGATCTGCTCCTCACTCACTACTAGGGAAGACGTGGCTTTGGGACGTGATAATCAATGGGAGCTTTGTTTGTCGGGACCACAACACAGTAAGCAGGGTTCAAGATGCTGAAAGGAGGGAGGGAAGAAAGGAAAGTAGCAGAGAACAGCTCCTGGGCATCAGGAGAGCACTGGGCTTCTGCAGCAGAACAGACAGCTGGGATGCTATGGGAGGCAGCCCTGAGGGACAAGGAGGTCAGGAAGAGGAGCAGAGCTCTAGGAGATGTCTGTGTGTGGAGGGATGAAGCCCACCACCGCGGGTTGTTTCTCTTACTTCTGTGGTCGTGCACATAACCGCAGAGGTGGTAAAGAGCTTTGTCAGCTGGAACGCTTGTCTCTCTCTTGGAAGAATGGAAAAGCAGGAGACGTCCCAGCAGCGTTCCCAGGATTGGAATTTCCACGTGTTCATCGGTGACCTGTTCGTAGGTTCCGCCTTTAAGGCATTTCCAGACCTGGGGGAGGGAGGCAGAAGGGTTAAGGGCAGTCAGTGGGTGCCAAAGCCCTGAAGGCAAGTGTGTGCCCAGGGCCGCATCCCTGCTGAGAAAGGGCTCTGCAGGGCTGTGCTGGCCCAGACTCCCAAAGGAACCAGCTGGGGAGCAGCCCCGCATGGGGAGAGCTGTGGCTTTTCTGGTGCACAGGGAGGGGTGGGGGCCTGGCTGGAGGGGGCTTGGCTCCTTACCGCCACGACTTCAAAACCGTCCAGTGTATAGCATACTGCTGCAATCATCTCCAGGGCCCTCTGCTGCACGACCACTCTCGCAGAGTTGGTGAAGCCCAGCAGCACCTGGGAAGAGAGAAGCTGCTGCTGTGCCCTGGCAGCAGACGCCTGCTCCAGCAGAAGCAGCACTGCTGACCTCCTGGGCTGGAGCCACACAGTCCGTGAAGGCTTCCTCTACTCTCGAGGAAAGCCTGTAGGGGAGCTCCTGCCCTAGGGGAGCTCGCAGGCTTGGGAAAAACGCCCCCGGGCCAACCTTGTGGCCAGGCAGGAAGAACAGCCCTTGTGCATGCCAGACCTGGAAGATGATCTGCACCAACAGGGTGGATCGGTGGACATAGCAGTTCTGCACCAGCTTTCGCAGCATGCCTTCCATGGCGTTCATGGTCTGCAAGGAGGGCAAAGACAGTGATTGCGCTGTCCCTCTCACCCACGGGAGATTGCTGGGGACCCCCAGAGCCAAGGGAGGGCTCCCGTGCTGCCTGCCGGTCCCTGGAGAGAGCCAAGGGCAGACAATCTGCTGGGAGGCGAGCAGCCTGCAGCACTGGAGGTGGCCAGGCCTACGGGCAAGGGACAGAGGGCTTGGTGGGGGAGAAGCAAAGCTGAGAGCCCGCCTGGCCTTGGACGTCTGCTCACAGCGCAGCACAGGGTGGGCCAGGGAGCAGCCTGGGGGGACTGGAGGCTCCTGGAGCTCAGCCAGCACTTACCCCAGAGTAGAGGTCATTTTCCCGGCCCCACATTTCCTCTTCAGGAGGAAG
Source organism: Scolopax minor (assembly GCA_028566535.1). Classification (NCBI taxonomy): domain Eukaryota; kingdom Metazoa; phylum Chordata; class Aves; order Charadriiformes; family Scolopacidae; genus Scolopax; species Scolopax minor. The sequence continues at coordinate 5,788,213 of JAOXNG010000006.1, read as the reverse complement.
GAAAAAGACACTGGAGAAGGAGGCTTCTAGGAGTCTTTCCTCTCCACCCTCCAGCACTCTCCCCACTGAGCTGCAAAGGGAGAGAGAGAGGGGCCAGTTGGACACTGGTGCTGGGAGCAATGCCTCGGGGCCATGTGCCGGTGGACATGGACCTCTGGGACAGGGATGGGCAGGGACAGAACAACCTGCCGTGATGCTTCTGTGCCAAGTGTTTGGGTCCTTTTAGTGCTGTCTTACATGTCTTGTGCCTTGCTGAATGTGTAAGCTTTAAATTATCTTTTCTTCCCCAAAAATCCTCAGCTACCCCAAATCTAACCATTTTGGAAATGAAGCAAGGTCCTTCTTAGCTTCAAAAGTAGTAAGGCTGGGATAGATGTCACGTGCCGAGGTCACGTGACCTGTGCCCACACATGACTGGGTTTGTGCCGTCCTGCTGCCGTCCCTCATCTCTACGTAAAGCCAGACCTGGCAGTGCTGCTGCTTTTTACATCCGATCCACGGCTGAGAAAAACTTCCGTAAAACTGAACCCCAGGTAGCTCAGAGCAAAGAGTTCTTTTTTACTTACCGTGTCCATTGTAGGAGAGTCTACTGCATGTATTTATGTTAATACAAAATATCTACAGGCCTCCAAACAATACAGAAGGTTTTTTTTTTTTTGCACTTATTTCCTTGATTCTTTTTTATTTCTACATATGCACATATATTTTAATAATTTCTCAAGAGCTCATAAAAATTCAGCTTGTTAAATGTGGAACCTGTAGTATTTAGACTGTGACAAACGTAGTTGTTCCGGAGCACAACTGGAGGGGGAGCACTTCAACTATTTTTGAAGACTGTGGGTATTTTGTGGTCGTACGCTGACAGGGAGGCAAACTGAAAACGTTTACAATGAAGTCCTGAAAATGAAGAGGGAAAAAATATAAGGTCTTGTGAAATATAATACCTTGGTATAACGGGAGGCAGATGTGGTGTGTTTTTGAGCTCTGGAGTGGTGTTGATTCTTGCCTTGGCTGGCTTTGCTTATCACATAGTTTCAGAATAAAAGCAACAACAACAACAAATCTGCAGCCGTTTGTACACTGTGCCCTTTCCGTTGCTGGATTTCGCCAGCGAGGGCTGTTTTTATGCAGTATCTGCAGGCAGAACTGGGTGTCAATTTACAGGTACTTCTTTTTTTTCATAGCCTGCAGTAACTAGTCCGTCATGGATCCACCCATAGACCTCCTTTGCTGTATACCACCTATTCCCTGCCTCCCCTTCCTGCTAGCATTTCAGTCCAGAACCTCAGGACCGTGAAACTTAAGGCTTCCTTGAATTTGTGTGGTACTAATCTACTTTTAGTCAAGACCAGAAACAATGCTTCGGGTGATTGTGGAATCTGCTAGCAATATCCCTAAAACCAAGTTTGGGAAACCAGATCCTATTGTTTCTGTTATTTTTAAAGGTAAGGAAACTGTTATAACTTACTCAGGGAGAAGGTTTTCTGAGGTACAGTGCCTATGTAAGTGTTTAGGGAAGACTTTTTAATTGGAGAGACAGGAGTAACTGGAATGAAGTTTGGACTCTGTGGAGTGTATTTTCTGGCCAGTTTCAGATCCACGTTTTACAAGCTTTTGCAAAGGCTTAGTCCATTGCTTTAAAAACCAAAATCCAACTGCACAGATCAATACCAGAATTAAAAGTGAGTTAAGATTACCTTGTTGTTTTCCTGCTGAAAAAATCATTCCTCTGTCTTGATTACTTTGCACAGCCACTGTTACACCAATTTTTATTGGGGCTTCTTTATTGTCGTTATTACAGCGTGTTGAAAAACAGTAGTACCGTTACTGAAGGTATTTTGGGTTTTTTTGTTGGTTGTTTTTTTTTACAAACTGAATTGCATTTCAAAGTTTTGCCTATTGAAATTATTTAATTTAAACTAAAGAGTTAAGAAGAAAGCCACATTTTATACTGTCATTGCTAATCAGATAGACATGGGAGAGGGAGAAAACAGTGTGATAAAATGAGCATTTACATGTAAAGCTAGTTATATTTTACTGTATATTTTACCTGTTGCCATCATTTCCTCACTTGACTAGACCAAAGGAACTTTATTTCAAGTATTAGTTTATCTTTAAGGCGCTGAAACTTCACAGCAATTGTGCATCATGTAATAAGTTAAACCAAACTTCGATAGACGCCTTAATTCCTGGTGACTTGCTTTCCTGATTCTGCACTGAAATGGAAATGGTATTTCCTAAAGCATGAAAAATCATTGCAGGGGTTTGTCATCTTTAGAAACCAAATCTAAAATCAGCATATTCTGCTGGAGGCTGGAAAAGGACAAGGCAGTGCATGTCCAGTATCTTAACTTCCAGAATAAAATGTTTTTGGACACTTTATTTCAGCCTCTGAAAGATGTGATATCATTCCAATTCCTTTCTTTTCCTCCTCTTTTTCAGGTTTGTTTTTTTACCCCCCCCTGTGTGTTAAGGCAAGTGGCTGACCCAGTGTCACTTTTGGAACTTTATAATTCTTAAAATATTATTTTATTTACCCTGAAAGAAGTGCTGTTACTGGTGTCCTGTCATTTGTCTGGTTTGTTACGTTTGTTTCTGCTGCTTCCTAAGCATTCATATTCTCTTTTCAGTTCCTTGTCTTTCTCTCTGCTTTCCTGTCACAGTTTTGCCTTTCTGTCACCTCTGTTGCTGCAGTTTCAAACTCCAGAGTTGGTTTGTGCCTTTGCTTCTTGACGCCTTAAGTGTCTGTTTAATTCCTCCTTGTAATCCTTTGTTACCACTGTGTGCTCTAATGCAATTCAGTTTTACCCAGGAAATAGAAGTGGATTTATTTTTTTCTCCTGCATTGCTGGATCTGCTTCTTAGTCCCTCGGTTATCCAGGGCTGTTATTCAGTAACACAGGAACTGGGCAACAGACATTAAAGGAATGAGTTTGTATTTACTCTTTGTGTGCTATAACTGTGATTTTTTTCATGTTCTTTTCAATGCTTAATCATTGTCTTAAATACAACTGCATAGCTGTAACAGGTTTTTAGTAAGGTATTTAATTTCTCTGCCACCTTTTTTTATGTGGTTTACTCCATACCAACAGTCTAATTTTTTGCTTTCTGCCCAGTGTGGTTCAAGGAGGGCAGAAAATATCAGGCTTTTGCCAGCTCTTGAGGAGCTCTGATTTAATTTGTAAGTGGAGTACCTCTTCACCAGGTGCAAGGGCGTAGGGATCATATCTGAAATATGTTGAACTTCTGGCTGTTCATTTTTATAGTTGTTTTTTATGTGCAGCCCTTTCCCTCTCACCCTGTTAGTGGGTAAAGATGGGAAACCAGTCTGATTTTGGGGAAGGTGTATGTCAAAAGGCAGTTGTCTTTAACTGTAGTCCATACCCACTGCAACTCCTGGGGGACATAAAAAACACAATTGTGAGTTTATTTGGGACTGGGGAAAACTCCAGCACCTGTAGGACTTTGGCCATAGCCCTGCAGTTCATGTTCTTGTTTGACCAAGATTATTCTTGGAGAAGTCTGGGAGAACAGCACTCATTTGGCAGAAAATTGCTGTGGAAGTTGACATTTTAATGAACAGTGGTTTGTTCATTTGCTTTAAGTTACACAGCCTTTGCTGATGTCAGGGTCAGTAGTGTTAAGACTTCAATGAAAATCCCAGTATCTCTCAGGAACATACCTTTACACGGCTGCTGTGAGGAAAAAGGCCACGGTCTGACCACTGTTGTTGTGTGACTCTGCAGATGCTGTGTATGTTAACAGATGTGTTGGTATATTTCATCTATGTATGGAATAGGCTGCATCAAACTTGTGTAACTGAGCTAGTTATAGACTAGTCAGGGAGTACCATGACTAAGTGAGATATACGGGGTTCAT
>JAOXNG010000006.1:5769395-5782164 GCA_028566535.1 Scolopax minor | reverse complement strand
CTGGCCTTCAGGGACCCAAAACCACTGAAGCCACCCAAGTGGTCGAATACACACAGCCCTCACATCTGCCTTCCTTTAGAAAGCAACCTAAATATTATAGTTCTTTTAAGTATACCTGCACGTAAAGCTGAGTTAGCTTTTGAGGTTCGAGTTTTGTTTTACCAAAAATCAAAGCTGTAAGCAGTAGAGCACAGAGATAAATCTGCTGCAAAATTTCAACTTTTAGCAGCTTTAAATTTTCAAATGAAAAACTAGCGTGCCCCGATTAATTCTGGCTTTTCACGTTAATTCTAGTCTTCAACCCTTCATCCATAAGGCTCCTTTCATCCGTAGTTGTTTTAAACATACTACCTCTGATTTCTTTTTTTTCCTTTCTTACTTGCTTTTTTCCCACCTTATCCATCCATTTGACCAAGCAGTCAAATTCCTTGAGAGATGCAGGACTATTATAGCATCTTTTGTGCAAGCAGCATAATCTAAGAAATGGCAATAAATTAATTCAGATCACTGGAGGAATTTATTTTCATAATATTGAGACAATAGATTTTACAGATAACGACTGATGTAAACTTCAACACACCAACCTGCCATCACGTGCCCTTTAACCAGGAATTACCACACACACAAGGCTATTCCTGCAGCTTTTCCTCATTTCTTGATTGCCTTTAACCTACACCAACCTACCTTAATAAATACCATAGCAAAGGCAGAAAGCAGGCATTTGGCTGGGCTTTTGTAAAAAGACCTGGAATAAATAATGTAAAATGGGAGACTAGCTCTAATTCACTTCAGAAAGCTGCAATATTCTCATTTTGTAGGAAAAGGAATAGCAAAGCAACCTGAAGTAAATGTAGTCTTTCCATAACACTGATTTCAGAAGCATATATGCAATGGGCCTCAAAATTAAGTCAACACACAACATTTGTTTCAAAACACTAGAAGAGTTCTCAATCTGTTTTATTAGTGACTTCACACTGCAGAAAACTTAAGTAATTTTCGTGATGTTTCTATAAATATCACAGAAATGCTAATCCAAAGAGGAGAAGTTCAAGATAAATGTAGGAATATCCTGGACAGAATACTTAATAACATGAAGAAGTCAAACTCACTAGCATTTCAGCCATGCAAGTATGTATTCATGCAGTCAGGTCCCTGAGAGAAATGAAAAAGGCATCATCTAGAGGAAGTGGTGAAAAATTAGAAAACATGTTGAAGAAAGAATAAGAATAATTAGGTTATTGTGGCTAAATAGAGCCATTAGGTACTGTGTGAGAGGAACCCCAGTGCAGAGTAACCTGAGCAGCAGTGAGGACATCACAAATCTGAACCATAGAAACTAGAGGAGGGAGTTAATCCATCCCTGATTTTCGCCTGGTTCTCTCACTGTCATTAACTACAATCACGCTTCCTCTTCACAGAGAGCGGAGGCTAAATTTCAGTGGCAGAGTTCCAGCTTTTTTACTACCTACCACTTAAGATTTTCTCCTTTCTAGTAACCAAATCGCATCGATTTGGCTTCCAACACATCTGTGTGCTTCTTTTATCTGAAGAGACAGAAATCCAGAGGCCAGCAAGCCAGACACCTGTACACAGAAGTACCAAACTCAACCAGAGCTCAAAGATTTGAAAGAAGAGCGAAGCAAGTGAGAAAGCCTGGCCAAATCAGATGGCTCAGCAGATAATACAGCGCGTGGCACTAAGAGTGCCAGGACTTAATATTCTTATTTCTAAGAGGGACAGCATCCACAGAGAGACATTCTCATATTCTGAATATTATTTAAGCAATTTTATCTCTTCTCTCAAGCCCAAAATTCAGTCACAGTGTAAACCTTCAGTCTCCAAAAAAGGCCTTTGTATGGCTTTGACTGTTTCCTAGAGCATGCAATGTCTGCTGTTGAAGGCAACAGCAGATACTCTCTGTCCACAGAGAAGAGTTAGAATCTCCATTTTTCAGTGTTATTTACAGAAATCTCTCAGTTCTTTGTGGAAGTCTCACCCAGGCTGCAGACCGACCGCGCCACGGACACAGTAGACATCAAAGTGCTGCAGCGCTGGGCCAGGTCAGGTCTCCCTGGGTTTGTTGGCTCAGACCAAAGCCTGCCAGGTCAACCCAGTTCCAGGAGCCATGTCAGCCCTCCAGCATGGCACGGAGCCTGAGCTAATAAACCCCAGTGGGCAGCTGGCAGCGTGTGGGGCCAGCTCCAGATACTGCCCCACGCTCCTGCCACTCACACCGCTTAAACCCCGCTCCATCAGATGGGAGGAGGCCGCCTTCGCAATAAGCCTGCGTGAAATAAAGCTGTATGAAATAACCCTCTTGAAACAATGCTGCATTATGCTATGAAGCACATGATGCAGCCGAGGACCTAACATCAAAGGACTGTAGTATTTTAACAAAATAGTTGACAAACTATTAAGTTCTGCTGCTGTAAAGTCACCAAGGTAAAACCATGAGCTTTCCTTTCACACCTGGGAATGAGCCTCTTATCACAAACTAAGATCTGCTTCTCGGAACGTGCCAAATCCATCCACCAAGAGAGTCCTATTTTCAATAATTCCCTTTTTACAGCTTTACAGTAAAATAGTGTTTGAGCCTACTGATGGTAATCAGCTTCTCCTTTACAAATTCCTTTTATTTGGTTCAGAATCATTAGAGCTCATGTGTTAGTTATCTAAGGCCTCTTATTACAGCTTTACTTTTATCTGATTCCAGATACCGGTCAATGATACATTCATGTACTTTTAATCAAAGATTTATTTAAACCAAGCCATGTAAAAGGAGACCAAAACATGTTTTTAAAAGCTTCGACTTAATTTAATATGAGCTAATTTGAATAGTTTTCTAACGTACCAACTATCATTGTCAGATGCTAAATATATGCAGTTTAGAGAGAGCAAGTAAGCACCTGAAGAATTTCATAAGCAACTGAAAAATCAGAAAGCACTATTTTACTATTAGAAAAAAAAAACAGAACTCACAGGTCCTTCAATTAATTTACTTCATTTTCATTTACAATTCTCTTTCTCTTCTTTTTTTCCTTTGAGAGAGGAAGGGGCACTGACATCCATTACTTAATGACACACAACAGCAAAAAACCATAGTTCATCAGGAATTATATAGTGTTCCCATAAACAGAATAAAATGCTTGTGAAGTATTTTGCTTTAAGTGACTTTAACCTATAATAGAGCTACAGAACTGCACATATTCGCACTTTGCATATTCCTCTGCTCAGGAAATCACTCAGACAATATAAAATGCATCCATTAAACCTTTAACCTTCTTGATTTTCTTTTTTGAAACACTCAAAAGTATTATCATTCATTATTTTTGTAATTAAAATTTAAGCAATTAGGTTTTAGGCTATATTTTTTTTTTTTTCGTTCACTGTTTAATTCATAATATACTAGCACAATTTGTAATCCAGCAGAATAAAAAAAAACCTTTTGGTACATTCTTTTCATCCTTGAAGTAAGACACAGCACCCAATTTAAACCCGAACTGGTAGCAGCAGCTGTACAGAATCCCTTGCCCAGCTGAAGTTACAGGGAGAACAGATAAGCAAAACGTTGCCAAAACCAAAAGTGAGCCAGGACACCAACAGATCTTCAGCTTTTAAGAAGTCTACAATCACATTCCGTGTTTAGATTGAACAGTGTCATTTTTTTAAAAAAAAAAGGGATTTGCTTGTTTACACATAGTTCCTTAAATTTCGCAACAAGCTCTTCCAGGGGGTTAACTCAGAATTTCTCAAACAATCCTGTTTAGCAAAGTAAGCAGCTTGTCTCCAAACTTGATAAAACAGGATTTAAGCAGTAGAAGAGAGGAGGTGCCTATCAGCACTCGAGGGATCATGATAAAAGTTCAACTACTAAAAAGGTCAAGCTGTTTGAATAAAGTTTACATAAAATAAGCGGAACGGAAACAAATTAGAAGCTAAAACCACCCCAAAACCAAATTCCATTGTCCCTTTACTTTTACTGGAGTAGGAATGCAGCCTTCTTTAAAAACCTCATAAGAAGTTGCAATTGCTAAACTTAATGTACACGTAGAATATTTAGATCATTTCACAGTTCAGAAAGTACTTGTTATTTTCTTCATAAATAACTTTATTTAAATAATCAGAGAAGGACATTTTGTCTTTGTACAAACTGTATTACCGAGATCAACTACTTCTTGCATTATCTCACTTACATTGTTTCAGTTTTGGCTCCTAATGGGTAATAGGAAAAAAAAAAAGACATAGTGTCCTTGTGAAGAGTTCAGGAGTGTAGAAGGGCATCACATTATGAATAGATGTACTACAATGTACTTTAACAGGAGCTTTTAATAAATGTTCTTAATTTCTAGATCTATTCCTATCAGCCACTCCCTTGCTATGCTAAAGTAATTTTAGTATTATTTTAAAGCAATAAAATATTGATAATAAATGTTTCCAAATATTCATTCACATCCCACACAGGGTGATCTTTGGGCACAGATAAACCTAGAAATCCTCTGAACTACAAAGGAAGCAGTATGAAGGCTAAAATGTGAGAATGACACTGGAAAAAGCACTGGATTACAGCATAAGAGGAAAAAAGCAGCAAGTAATATTTGTAGAAAGCTACTCTGAAGGTGACAGTTTAAAACTGACAGAAGAATCTATATATGTTGTTATAGCAATGATTTGGACAAAGATCTGTAACAAAAGTTACGCTTAACCATGAACCATATAAATAGACACTTACTGATTTGTGGAGCTGGTAAAATCCGTGCAGCTCGAACCGGACCATGGCGGACAGAAAAGAGCTCCTGAGCTTCACCACTGATCTGCAAAACATATGGATTATGACCACACAATGTAAAAACATATATGCACTTATAAAAAAAAAAAAATTTAGTAGGTAAGAAAGACATTGTACAAAAGGTAGGTAAGAAAGTAAGTTGGTAAGACATTGCCTTTCCAACCAACCATATGCAATTTTGCTAAATGAGAGTATTTGAGAAGTCTTGAATAATGAATTCTAGCAACAAAGATGGCCTGTGCATAAAAACGGGTGCCTCAGATTGTGTGAATGAGATCCTAGCACTACCTACTATTAATGGCTCTATGTGTTTTAAAAGAAACAAGACTTGTAAGTTGATTGCCTGACCAAATTAACAAAAAGTCAAGGAATCTGGAACATGAGCATTTATTTAGGAAAATGCTAACTAACCAGTGATGGAGAGTGGCAAACTCTCCAGTGCTAAAAACGCAGAGAATCTGATATATTCATATAGTCCATATTCTCCAGGTGTGAAAATTACTGACCCCCTTAATAAAGTCAAACTAATTAAGTTTGTCACTTGCAGCAATCTTGAAAAGATTAAACCAGAAGCAGTTAAGAAGAATTTCCAGACTTCCTGTAACTGGTCAGTCAGAATGCATTTTCAGAACTGCTGGTAATGGATCCGATATGGAACGTCAAACTTCAGGAAAACGGCAAACATTCTGAAGCTCATTTCCAAATAACCAACAACTTAAAACAGATGTAATGAGACTAAGAACGTAGCCAAAGTGCTGGCACCAAGTTTTGCCAAACAAGCAGTTTACCATATCAGAAGGGAATACAATTTGGAACAAAGTTCTTATGAATCAATAGCCGATAAAACCAAGTGAGCTTTTGGAAATGACATTTTATAGTTTTCCCATTTCTTCTGCGTGTCAGATCACACGCTTAAAAAGTTAAAATACGACTACTGTTTAACCAACAAATCATAAGTATAGAACTGCAGACTCTCAGTTTACTTCCAGCCTGAACCCCGAGCCTCAGTATTTGCATTGCTTTAGATAAATTGGGCAGAATGAGACCTGCCTCACTGAAGCACAACCCTTTCCTAAGATTATTTTGAACACATTATTTACTACATGAGTAGCCCATCATTCTGTAAACAGGAAACACAGAATGGAGCAAACTACTGTATTACATCTGGAATAACACTCAAACTATACAGATCTGGGGAAATGCCATCCTTAGGCATTCAGTCTTGCAGGCAGCCAGCAGTGCCACATGGGTATGAATCAACACGACTGTCGATGGCGCGACCAGAATTACTCCTGATGGACACAACGGCTTTAAAACTGTAATCAATAGGAGAATTAATCACTTAGTCCACCCTGCTTTGATTTTATTAGGCAGATGTTTCAGTCATAGCATTCAATCATCTGAACAAAGTACAATCCCGCGGTGCTCCAGCTTTTGTAAAGCAAGTTCCTGACCAGATTCCACACAGGACAGAAGAATGATGATCAGAAATCAACTCAGTAAAGGTTTGCTGAAATTTTTTTTTAACAGATCACGAGTTTGGAAGACGTTGGGGTGGGGGAGATGAAAAATAAAGCACATAGATAACATCTGGATCCAGAAAAGTCAGCTTGGAAAAAAAAGTAGGGTGCAGCTCAGCAGAAAATTAGAAAAATTAAAGAGACAGAGAGTTAATAAAAAGATGAAAAGAGATGAAGACAGCAGCATGTTTTCTATCCATCAGAACACACCAGCTGTATGAAAAGGGAAAGGAGGAAATGAAGAAGAAGAAAAATATAAGGCTTTGGAACTATTATTATTGGCAATTAAGGATTTTTTCCCCCAAATCATGAAAATGCTGGTTCCCGTGTGTATACACATCAATGGCTATGAATGAAAACAAGAAGGAAAAGAACTAGCATAACAGACGTACGGAAGAAGTGATTCACATAAAATAATCCAACCCAATTCAGTCACCTCCTCCTACTTTTAACTACGCCAACACATCAGCTCTAACTCCAATCTACTTCAAATAAAGTTATAGTCCCAGAAGTAAGATACACTGAGAAGGCCAAACCTTCTTAGCTCAGTTTCTGCTCCTAAATACACTAAACTCCAGAGAGCGTGTTTATTCAGCCTGTGATGCCAAGACCTGCTGGAGCTCCAAGTTGACATTTTCAAAGAAAAGCCTAGAATGTACAAATACAAATGAAGTTTATTTGTACTTCATCGCCTAACGTGAAAATCCCAGCCCAGCTCTCTCCATGCATATAATGCTTTTACTTTTTAATGATTAATATTAATTACTTGAAAGAGAACTTATTTTTTCATTTTATACTGGGGGGAGGAAATTACAGAAAGAAAGGTTAAGAGGATGAAGCAAGGCCACAGGATCAAACGGTGACAAAGATGAGATTATTAAAGGTAGGTAGCTCCTGGTTTGAGACTCCTGTGATGTTTAATACTGTCCTTTCCTCTTAGTCCATGTAGGATTTTGTTTTTTCCCAGGAAAGGGAAAACTTCAGAACTAAGGAAAAAGGCTAGTAAACATTTTCAGATAACTTCAGCCATCTGTACAGCTCATGGACTTAGCAGGTTATGTGCTGCTGACTCTGAGGAGCCAAAGAGGAGAAAATTCTAACATACACCCCCTCTGTACATTTTGTAACGAAAATACAAGATACCACCCAACCACTGGCATCTTATTTGTAAAGAAACAGCCAAATTCTGTAAAAAGCACCCCAAAGTTTACAAACAAGCTGGACATGATGCTACAACATGGCTTAAATCAAAACACCGATACTTAACCTATCATAACTCCATAAAATAAAGTTCTGTGTCCTTAACTGTTCTATAGAAACAGGAAATCACAGAAGGCATTGGACCTTGTTTATTAAGAGCCTGGTTGTTCCTCTGATTTGTTTGGCATTGAAAAATGCATTAGGGCTTTAGAGTTCAAGATTTTCTTTGACTTATAATTGGTGACAGACCCTTCATGCCAAGCCAGGCCCAAGGTTTAGCCAGGCTGTGAGGGAGTACGGCACCCACCTACATTCACCCCAGGAGACATTTTGGCCTGCCATCGTTCAGCCCTAGTTCTCCTCTATGACCTTCAATCACAGCCCCCAGCCTCCACAGCTCAGCCACGATCTCCCTTCTAGAAGGGTGACACCTCTTCCTTTTCCCCAGACCCAGCTTAAAAACCCTTTAATTCCCCTTTGGAACCAGCAAGTACCAGCAGCCAAGTCCCAGCAAAGCAGGGTCCTGGGTGTTGACATTCTAAGAAAAATTTTAGCACATCTCCACATTGGAGCACATCTTCACATAAAAATCGGAGCACATCTCTGCACAGCAGAGCACATCTCTCCTAGGTGCAAAGACTGCAAGAAGGTCTTTGCTGTAGCCCAGTATGGCTTGCTGTAGCCCAGAATGGCCATCTCCTCTGAGGTGACTACAAGGCTGCACCTCCTGGAGAAGCTGCCTTCAGGACACATACCCATTTCCCACCTCCCTCTTCAAGTGTTTGTGAGACCAGCCCAAGCACCACTCAACCCAAACATGCCCCTTTGGCATCCAGGTGGCATTAAACTCACCCTGGAGATATGGCCTATAATTCATGCTGAAATCAAGATGTTAGGCTACTAAAATCCTTTTGAAAAACTGTATTAGGTATATACCTGCTTCTCAAAGGACCCATATTGGCTGTGGTGTCTTGGCTCTCGAGTAGGTCTGCAGCACTACTAAATCCATTAAGAACTCCTGAACATCTTGGAGTATTTCTAAATTGCCATTTTCATAACACATTTCCTAGAGGAAACTCTGAGTCAAAACAACTTCTGCTAGAAGCGCCAAACGAAAAACATTACTATGATGCATGGAGCATTAGCTGCACTGCAAAAAACCAAAATAATGGAATCACACTGTAATGATTTTCAAAACTATTAACTTTGTTAATGAGTCATTAAAAATTTACTCCCTGCACTGATTCAGAGGGAGAACACAGTCATTCATTAAAATCTCATCCAAAAGGCTTTAATCCAGATGCCACTTGAAATGTATGGACCATGCATATGTTTGGTTTTAAATCAGAAAAGTTTGGAATGTGGAGAAAAATCTTTCGGGAAGGAATAATGTAAAAGTTTCCTCAAAGTATTTACTACAGTATTGCAAATGTGTAACAGCAGCTAAAAAACAACAAAAAAGAGGTAAACAGGCATCAATGGGACTGTGATATACATTAAAGACTCAGCTATTTATTAAACACCTCTGCTCTTCCGCTAATCATAGGCTTAATGCATGATAATTAAACATGAGTCCACAGAACAGGAGGACTGTGTTAAAAGACAGTTAATTTTCCAGGAACACTAGTCCAATTTAAAGGGTTTGGTTTTTAAGGAGTAGGCAAAGTGGAGTAAGTTCGCAGCCCTTCCACCTCATATGATTTCATTACAAAGCCAGTGACATTTCATGCTCAGGTTGTGGTTCCTGAAGCCCTCTAACATGAAGGAAAACCTCAGCTTTTCTTTTATTCATAAGGGACTTGCCTTTCAGCTGGCAGAGGTAAGCTTGAAAATGTAAACACTAAAGAAATACCCAAGAGAAATACATACACACACACACACATCCTGAAGTCTCGGGATTTTAAGGTAATCTCACGATTTATGAAATCCTTGCTCGCAATTTCTCTACCTTGGCAAGTAGTGAACTGTTCTGAAGTAATCTATGAATATGAATACACAATTACAGTTTCAACACCAGGCTCTATTGTATTTTAATTTAGAACATTTTACTTGGAAATGCAGTGAACTAATACACAATGGTATTGTAAGAGAAGTCGCTAGGGAATAAAAAAGCAGGTGCTTCTCAAGAGCAAACCAGAAGGCAGGCAGCCAAGCTTCAGGTTTACTGTCCTTCCATCACACTGTCACTTCTGTTTTGCTAAGGTTTAGGATTCTAGATCAAAAATTCTTCCCAAGATGGAAACAGGAGCATCTGCTGGAGTTGTCTAGTTAGACAAGTCGAAAGAAATAATTTGGAAAGAGAAAGAAACTATGAGACTTTTCAAGTTGGGGAACGGTGGAAACAGGAGCATCTGCTGGAGTTGTCTAGTTAGACAAGTCGAAAGAAATAAATTGGAAGGAGAAAGAAACTATGAGACTTTTCAAGTTGGGGAATGGTGAAGACAAAGAAAATCTGTAAGTCGTACTTAGTTTGTTTTACTGTTTCACCACAAAAAGAGGATGATATGCAAGACTGCAGGAATGCCTTTTCCAGTATCGGTCTGGACTTACAGACACAAAATCCTCACTATCCTCCACCAAACTGGTTCTCCCAGTAACGTCTGTAGGGAAAAGTGCAGTTTTCAATGAAAACTCTGGGAGCTGGATTGCAACAGAAATATCTTTACTTTTGGTAAGAGAGAAAGCGTGAATTACTAAGACGCAGGACAGTCATATATTAGTTTCAATAAAAGGGTTGTAGATCTGTAGAGAAGCTGATAAATCTACAAGAACTATTCACAATATTCAATGTGAATTTTCTCGTGGGCCTCAGTAATTCTTCCAACCCTAATTGGATGATTCTATGTATTTTCCAGTGAAAAAAAAAAAAAAAGAAAAATCCTACTGGAAGAATACAAATGTTCAGAAAATTGTAGAGAAAAATATTTCATGCAAAAAGATGCACAAATTTCATGCAATAGTAGGTGGTATTATGTGAAAGGAGTTCTCTGGTTACCTGAAGGTCAAGCGACACAGCTGAGCTGCCTTAATCATCCTGAAAAATGGATAAACTATAATTAATTACCTATCTCACGAGCTCAGGCCAAAGATGAAGAAAATAATAAACCTTGCTAAAGACCTTCCCAGTCAGATAACCAATAAGGTTGATTAAGAAAGTTCTCCCCTTGGCTGTTACTTATAATGGCCCAAGAACCTTTACAGCAGGAGGGTATGGCTCCTGCTGCCATTGTTTTTTTGGCCCAAGAAGGGAAAGACTTGGGAATGGTTTCGTATCTGTTCATGTGATAGGCCAAGAGCATACAGAAGGTGTGCCCCTCATCTTCAAAATGCTAAATAGCAGCAAGACAGAAAAAAAAATATATAAAAAAAATAAAAACAGCTTTAGGAATCTCACTACATTTTTCGTTTGCTGCCATGAGAAGCAGCAGCTGTGCAAGCTCCCTTCTGGCCTCCAAACTACTCCTGGCTTCCCGATACCACAAGAGTTTGATGTTCACCAAAAGCCACCAAAGCAAACATCAACCTGTCTGAAATTTTCATTAAAATTAAAGTCAGGGTCATCAACTCAGAACCCATGTTGGTATAAGGCACTGTGAGACTATCAGATACTGAGTTGAGATGCAGATGAAACTCTAGGGTCCACTAACTTCAGTAAGGTCCAGATTTCAGTCTTGATCTTCTCTATTCCAGAGGAAAGACCTGAGAGTGTCTTCAGGGACCCAGGTACAGAGAAATTCAAAACACTTAAAGACACTGTGGCAGCACAACGGGTTGTCAAAGTAGCAGAGAACCTTCCATATTGATTAGTTCCATGTTTAATGTATACGATACTGTTGCAGTGTTTGCAAATAACCTTTTTTGTATGAAAACAGCAATGGCTTAGTCAAAGCCAGATCAAAGAGGCACACATGATTCACATCCACTAAATAAACACTGATGCCTGATGGCAGTAATACAGCTATTTATATTCATTGCTTGATTTAACCAGTGGCATTCCTTTAATATGATAATAAGAACAGGCTGTTTGCTATGAAAAAAAAAAAAAAGACTTGAGTGCTAAACTTGCTCTTAACACCAAATGAAAGTGATATTGGTGGGTGAGTTGAGATGTGCTAATTAACTTCCACTACAGACAAAATCAGAAGTTTAATTTTAGATTATGCTTTGGAATTTCATATGAACAAATAAGCAGGCAACTTCAGTGGGAGTTAATCACTTGACTACATTGAAGGGTCTGATAGGCAGGTCTCATCAGTGACCTCTGTGTTTCATTGGATTCACAATCTTGTAAATCTATCACTTCAGCTCCTTTGTAGTATCTGATGGTGTAAAAATGAGGGCAGAGCTCTCTTTTAAACAGCATTATCATCACTGACTAAAGCCCTAACATTTCAAAAACAGCACTAAACTCATCTGCAACCAGCAAGGAGCTGTCAGGAGCAACAAGTATCAGGAAGGCAGATGATAGACAACCCTTTTGCTGAAAGGGAACCTGAGCTGGAGTTGTGCCACAGACACTCTCAGCAAAAGGGCCTTCCATATCCTGCTGTTCCACAGCCACTGCTGGTTATGGTCATTTTGCAGGCAATCCTCTGTCCTCTGCCTGTGTTCATCATCTGTATTACTTTTCCAAAAGAAGAAAGAATGTATCAGTATGAAAACACAACACACAGAATAATCTAGAAGAACATGCTGTAAAACTGTGGTTGTATTCTTTCCCTGTTCTTACACTTTCCCCTTGGCATAACTATCAGG
Organism: Scolopax minor; assembly: GCA_028566535.1. Taxonomy (NCBI): domain Eukaryota; kingdom Metazoa; phylum Chordata; class Aves; order Charadriiformes; family Scolopacidae; genus Scolopax; species Scolopax minor. Next base: position 5,769,903 of record JAOXNG010000006.1, on the reverse strand, counting down.
TCACTCCTGGGAGCAGGATACTTTGTTAGAAGGACCTTTGATGTGGCTCACTGGGGCTTTTTGGTATTCACATGGCACAATAGTGACTACTGTAAAAGCAGCTTCAGTTTTATACAAAATCATCCATGCTGCAAGAGTATGCATTCTTTACCTTTTTTTATAGGAATAACTAGCTGATTTGCAGCGGTCAGTTGTGTTCTTAGGCAATGAGAAAATAGTAGTGAAATCACTAAAACCACATGAACAATGGAGACAGTATCAGAGGAATCACAAGATCTTTTGAATTCGACCACGAGACTGACAAATGCAGCAGGTTCTAGTAGACAACCAACAATAGAAAAGGTCCCAGAATGCAAAATCCAATGGACATCATACCCAGGATGGTACACAATTATTTTGAGAAAGTCCAGAGCTCCATGGATCTCTCTCTTACTCATTGGGATCTAACCCAGTGTAAAGAGAGCGGACAGACTCTCTGAATCTATTGGCATCATCACAGCAATAAATG
>JAOXNG010000006.1:4859395-4874849 GCA_028566535.1 Scolopax minor | reverse complement strand
CGGGCAACTCTCCACCCTCTGCTGTGCACCTTCTAGTTCTGCTCCGTCTCCCACGCAAGGTAAGAGCTGCTGCTTCTGCCAGTAAATAGCTGAAAGTGCCTTTATTTCCACTGGGTCAATTTTTGCTGTGATTTAGGCAGGTGTGATTCTTGGTATTAATGTTATTTCGGCTTGAATTTGGTCTACTTTCTTCTGTTAATTGAACCTGCTTCACACTAGGAGCTGCTGAACAGCGCGCGTGAAGCCATGAACAAGCTTAAAGCATCCCGATGCTTGTTGCTAGGAGATACTTTCCAATGCTTCACACCACTTATTTAAAAAAAAAAAAAAATATTCTAACCCTGTTCCCCACCCCCTGGATTTCCTGGGGAGATTTCTAAAAATGCCATTGCCTACTACATATAACCAAAAGTCAAGATTTGTAGCAAAATAACCCCAAACCCCTACAGTTGCCCCCAATCTGCTACAAACTGGGAAACTCGCTGCGGTGAATTCTCTACCACACAACAGAAAGAGCACAAAACCAGAAAGCTATTCACGAGGTACAAGCATGCAGACAAGACAAAGGGGAGGCTCTAGAGCGTGTTAGTTGATCAGATCAAGTGTTACAGTCACAACAAAAAATGGCTAGAAGAAAAGGGTTCATGATTGGTACAATTGAGAATGACAGCTGAGAGCCAGGGAGCAGTTCAGCCTTCCACACTCAACTGAGAATGATTCTATAAGGAATATGTTTTTTACAGATTCATACTTTTCTAGGAAGCTCTTCCACAGGTTTCTCTTCTTTCTGAAATAATGTTGAAACCAAAAAGTCAGCAAAACTGCCGATATATGTTAAAGGGTTGGCATTACTCTGTACACATCCTGGGATTCCCTCCCAGCTCTGCTAATTGCAAGAGTCCCCTCCTGGTGATTCTCAGAGAAACGTCATTAACAGATTTTCATTTTTTTAATATATATGTATACTTTTAAAGTCTTAGTATCCCAGTTTCTTCCCTGTTATGAACAATCTAACTCCTCAACCCTTTTCCACGTCTGTGTCATACCCAAAGCCCAATGAATGTAGAACATCGACTATTTAAGTCCCTCCTATAGGTTAGCTTTTGCCTTTGCCATGTCCAGTTACAAGTTATAGCCAGGAAAATTAATTTTTTTTAATACACCCAAGGCCTAAATGAAAGTCCAAACCGTAAATGTAAAATGAGTTTAAAGAGTAGAGGCCATTATACTGACTTTACTTCTGGAATCCACGTTTAGGAGGCACACTCCACAGGCAAGATCTTGGGCATTTTTAATCCCTGGGCGCAGCATACAAGAAGAGAAATCCAGTGAGTTTTCATCCGGCTAAAGAAAGGAGACAATAAAATTTAGGCATTTGCAGTGACCGAGAAACTTTCAGACATCATGATAAAACTTATCGATCCGGTTCCTACCAAGAGCCACGGTATCACGCCGGCGGCACGGCAGGGATGAGGGACTGCATTTTCTCATGGACTGAGGCGTGATTTAATCAAAGCCATCAGTGTGTATTTGCAATCCTGCCATGCCATCTCCACCGGCATTAATTTATAACACTCAAGCCCTTGAAAAAAGGGTTAGACTACAAAGGGAGGAATTCTTAAGTTCCACATTCCCACATCAAAAGGGGAAGAAACTTCTGAGAGAAGAGCCCAGGCGGTGGCTGCTCCATCTCAGCGGCGGCGATGAAGAGCGGGAGGAAGATAAACAGTGGTGTGTGAGAGCTATTTGTGCAGCTGCAGGAGAGGAGACACCGGCCAGCACCCCCCTTCACCGTCTGAAGTGGGGTCTGTATCAGTGGTTATTGTCCCAAATTCCCTATTATCATTTGATCAAAAAAGAGCAGTTTTTATTCTGCCTGGAAGTTTTTTCCGCAGCGAGAATATGGCAGCGCAACAGCACAAAATGGAATGTTAAGGTTAAGCAAACCATAGAAGAATTAAAGTCACCAGCCATACCCAAGCTCGGGTCGAAGGGAGGCAAAGGTTGGGAGAATAAACCTGGAAATAAGTCCCTTTTCCCATACACAATCTCCCATTTCAGCCACAAGATAAATGATAATTTAAAACTTTGCATAAGAGCGGCATAAAGCCGTTGAAGGTTTGCTTGAAGGCAGCAGTGCAAATAAAAACAATGACTTAGAAATGCAAGTAGCTTAAAAAAATGATGTGATCCTAGAACACGTGTACTTTTCATCCACACTCTAGGGATGCTCATCACACGGCCCTGCTGAACGGCTGGAGAATAATGAATCCTGAAAAAAAAAAACCCTTTAATCTTTAAGTAGATCAATCAAATTAATAAAGGCACTCTAATATTTGTTTACCAAATGCATGAGTGAAGCAAATGAGAAGGTCATCCTGTAATTTGCAGTGAGAAACCACAAGGCTGTGCATAAAATTGCCTTGTAACAAAATCCTTTAAAAGATAAAATTAACCTTTCCAGGCACATGCCTCTGAGCTAGAATCCTTCTCTCTACTTAATTGGCACTTCTGCAGCATCTGGGATGCGCGGCGGCGAGACCAGGGGAGGAAGGAACAGGTTCCACACTTTCCAGTGACCCAGGTGGAAAAGGGAAACAGAAAAGGAGGATTTTGAGACCTGCAGGAGCCCCTGCCTCTCAGACAACTTCAGAGGGACCACGTGTGTGTAGGAGAAGTCATTATTCACAGCTCCTGGTATGTTTTAAGTTTATCTGGACTGCTGCAGCTCAGAGAACGTGTGGCCAAGCTTTAGAGTTCAAGGTAATCCCTGTAATCTTCCAAGGAAAAGCATTTTAAGAACTAAATTTTAATCCACTTGCTTAAATCAGGAGAGGGTCCCGATGGCTTTTTAGATTGTTACTACCAACAGCACTGGAGTTCAAACAGATGAATCCCAGTCTATCAACCTTCTCTGCCAAGCAGTAAAATATCAAATGTATAAATTTCATCTTATGACAGGCTTTGTACAACACAGGACATGACCAAAAATACCTGTTTGCCACCACTGGTGGTTCTGGAGAGGTTTAAAATGTGTAAGAGGTGTGTAAAAAAGGACTATTAATCTCTAATACCTGTTTTGCAGGGAACAACAGGGAGCTGAAGGTGGCTATGCTATATCAAGCAGAGACCATGGGCCTGCCTTATAAATGAGCACTAATTGGGGAGCCAAAAAATCATTCGTGGCCATAGTTGCATTGAAGAAAGGAGCCACAAATTAAAATGTTCAGTGAAAACATGACTGTAGTAATGATCTCCTTATTGGGACTGATACCGAGTTAAAGAGGTGTATAATGAGTTCAGGGGATCCATTACACAAGGCAACATCAAGAACCTACAGATGGATGATTCCCTAAAAATATGAGTTTTACACTTAAAGAAAGTTATTTTGCACATCTAATTTCCTGTAACACATGCACAAAAAAAGGTGCAAGGTATTTAATGGCAAGGTGATTTTTTTTTTTGTCTTCTCATTTTGTGTATCCTGTGCCTGGCCCCAATTTACCCTTCTTTTTTCCTAGTTCCTTTGCAGACCCTTCCCATGGGATGCTCCTTCTCTTAAGGGCCACCCCTCAGACAGCCCCTCACCACCTCTCCCTGGAACCCTCACCCAGGTCTGCAGAAAGCTCTCAGGCTCCCACCAGTCCATCTGGGAGCAATGGAGCCTTTTCTGGCAGTTCTATTCAGAGGAGGAAAAGCTTTTAGCCTGTAGCAGGAACCAAAACAAACTCAGGTGTTTCCAAATGCAGAGAGAAAGGGAAACAGCTGAGTTATTCCTGTTTGCTCCATTGTGCGCTCCCATATCGTGAGCATGAAAACTAATTGCAGGGATATTACAAAGACAAGATACATCCACACTATTCTGGCTTCATAAAGTGGCCTATTTAAATTTTACTATCTTTCCCTTATTGGAGAGGTCAAGAGACACACAGGATACCATCTAAATCGTTAAGACACTAAGTAAGATAACATCACGTTTGCACATAAATGGAAGTTTTCATACAGGGAGCTTTAAAGTGGATATCACAAATAAACACATTTCCATTTCGCAAGAGAAAAATACAAACTGTGTATTTTCAGTTTGTATTTGGAACACTCCGTGAAGTCACTTTACATGAGTAATTATGACTTTTTATAAATAAGGCCTGATTTTGGTCTTACCGTTAAAGCAGCAAGTGACATGAAGCTTATTAGGTTGTTCCACACTTTATCAATATCCTTCAGCAGCTGCTGGAGCTTCTCACTACAAACAGCGGTTGCTTTGATCCCCAGCTCCACTCTCTTTGTCACCCTGTAGACTTCAACAACCCCTGTTGACAGGAAACACAGCGGAGGATTGCGGAGAATTCACTGCAAGCGCAGGGCCCCAAAACTTTAGCTCAGAAATAGCCCAAAAGAGGCACGGGCATGGAAGGTGGTCAGGGATGGGTAATTCAAAGTGGTAGTTACATTTATTTGGCACAAGAATTGTTCCTTATTTCACTGCAGGCAAAGATTAAACTAAAAATATCAATTTTGAAAAGAGTGATTATATATTACTGCTTTTCAAAGGAGAACTTTCAATGTAAGGGACGTGGTGAATTAACACATACCCAGTAAATATTCCATGCCTTGAGCAGACTGGATAACTTCAGTGCAAACGGATGAACTACTTATTCCATTTAAGGTGTCATTTGCTTTCTTTATGACCTGGTGGAAATGAATTTCATAAAATTACGCTGTTATCTATCTTAAAATAATCATTACATACAAGATTGTCCCCAGAAGAAACTATTACACAAAAAAGGAGGCAAATTAAATAAGAAATAATTGCCATACTCCATCACATGTTTTTATACATTCCTGCTGTAACTAGATCGGGGGAAAACGTGAACATTTAAAACCTTAACATATTCCCCCAAATATTTTCATTACCAAAATAATGATTTTTTAGAGTATGAAGGCATTGCTATCTCGCTTAACTACAGCATTCAGTTTTGGATGTCTAGTACTCAAATGCAAAGAAGAAATTTTAAGGAAAACTCATCTGTCTGTAAAATGTCTGAAAATTACCAGCCTCTCCACACAGTACGTTAAAAAAGCCCATTTCTCAAAAAGTGCAGAAAAGCCAACTGGTATCAATGCCCTGAACAACACCCAAAACACGGGAACGCCACATTAACTTGAAAATTTAGGCAAAAGTCAAACTAAATCAGCAGTGACAGGGGGATTAGCACAGGATCTTAAAGCAAGGAGGTAACGCTTCTGATGTTTGATGGCTTTTGGTTTAAAAACTGTAACCCACGGGCTGAGTCACACCCTTTCTGTGCCTGTGTGGTCTTAAACACTGAAGGAGGAGGTGTCACTTACTTGCAGGGCGCTCTCCAAGCATCTCTGCCATTCATACGCGTACCTCTCGCTTTCCTGTTTGAAAGAAAAGGACAGCCTGAAGCTCTGTCTGACCCTTATTTCCCTTTCTCCTCTTACAACAGACACACAGTAAGCTTCTAAGAGACTATTTGCAGTTTTAAACTTTTAACATACCTATTCCTAATTTTTACCCCACTCTTTACATATTCTCTTTGCACCTGAACTATAAAACTTTATTTCTGGGAGTTAGAACCAGTTTCTAAAGGAAGAACATCCATGAACAGGTAAAAAATTTGCCTTGTGCATACCTGCTCCTGACACATTTGTTACAGCTCTGTTGTTCTAGAAACGGGGATTAACAAATTTAATCTGAGTCCTTTCACCACTTATTCTGAAGATGAGCAAGAGAAATAAGTGCCACACAGCCAAAAAATGTTAAGCCATTTCCAAAAGCCAAGAGTCTCAGTGCCAAAACTGGGATTAGATTTAAGTTGTAAATAATTTCCAGTTACAAGCTTGGTCTGCAAGGGCAAGTGATTCTGTCTGACTTTCAGACAACAGCATTTTTTCCCCACACGAGACTTTAAAGACAGGAGAGAAGAAACCTCCTTTATGAGCAGTTTCCCATCATATGCCAATCCCAAATCTAGATGCCACCTTAGAATCACAGTCCCAAAATTCAAATATCTGAAGTCCCAAAGAGCTGGGATCCTTACCTCAACTTCCCCAGTCAAGTCTTTGTATTTGTCTCTGATGACAGGCAAAGCGGGCTTCTCGCTGAGAGTATTTGACCGATCTCTAAATGGCTGTTCCAAAACTGGTAAAGGTGAAGAGCGACTTATTTCTCGGTCTCCCAGGCTTAAGCTCCTTTTATGAGATCCTAAAAAGTCAGTATATAAACAAGTTAGTCTTTTACTCATGAAGGCATGGACTGTTTAAAATTAAGTAGTAGCAGGGGATGCACTGCTACTCCAGAAGACCAAAGCCTTTTATTTACTCGGTGACTGGTATGAATTTCCTGAGTTCCTCAATTCTTGCAATTTTTTGACACAAAAGTTTTTCTTCTTCTAGAAAGAGACCCACTCCAAACACAATAGAAATCAACGAGAAGATCCAGCCTGTTTCCAGCAGGAACAATCCTCATTGGCTAATTTGTAAGTTAATTAGAAAAATTAGCCTTTGATAGGTACATGGATTATGGGCTCCCTCCACCCCGAGAGGGCTTACCTTGAACAGACAAGTCAAAAGTAGCCAGTTCGCTCTTGATCATTTCTTCACTAGATTTCACCTTCCCTTGGGAAGTTGCCACCAAGAAGTCAAACTTGCTGATTTTTGGCTTTTCACTTTGGAATTCTCCAAAGTCATCTGCGGACTCTCTTCGCAGCTCAGAAGAGATACCGCTTGCAAGGAAATCCACCTCTTGGTTCGTGTCAGCTGCTGCTGCTGCCACATCCTGGGCTTCTGCTGAAGGTCTTGCAAAATCTCCAAAGTCTCCGATGTCATCGTCGCTTGGGCCGCTGGATATTGGTCCGGAGTCTTTAAAGTTTGCAAAGGCTGCAAAGGAAACATCCTGTAAAGCATCCTCGCTGGAAAAGGTTGTCACTTTGGAAACTGTTGTCATGGTAATGTTTTCTGAACTGCCAAACAAGGTCTCCTTCTTCTGAAGAACAGAAGTTGCCGCAGAGGATCCGCTTCCTGAAGACTGGACAAAAGAGGAGAGCTTCTTGCCCAGATGAATGTCTTCTTTGTCGGACCAGTCATAGCTTGCCAGGCTGCTGACTGCAGACCCACTGTTGTAGCTTCCAAACGGGGCGCATTTTAAGTCATCTATATCTGAGAAAAACAAACCCTTACAATTAGAAGCTGAAGCTCAAACATTCATCTCTGTACAGTGCATAAAAAGGGTAGCAACTTGCCGAGAGCCTTAAAGAACTGTAAGAACACACACAGTGAATTGTTGCTTCAACGAGGCGTCAACTAGATTGCAAAAAAGAAAAAGAAAATCCGAAAAATACACAAGCATTTAATACAGAAAATTCTCCATTTAATAAATATAAGCCTTGACCTTTGAATATTGTCTTGTATTTTAAGCTGAAAGTCACCATCCCACTAGGGGTAGTGAAGAAATACTAAAAAAAAATAAATGTTTCTCGACAGTAGAGACTGCAGAGATCACCAGTTCTGTTTCCTGATGGTGGCTGTGGAATCTGCAATCAAAATGTAAACATGAGCAACTCAAACATCACATTATTCCATCTTATCAAAAGCAAGCACACAGAAGACTGGGCGAACCTTTCCATTCCCTCCACTAAAAGTATTAATACACTTTAATTTCAGGCTCTGATACAAATAATGTATTAAAAACGTGCTGCAAGGATTTTTAAAATACTAGAACTCCTGTTAAAGTTCATGGTGGTTTCCACGGTGCCGCTTGGCCGACTCTTCAAACTCACAGCTTCCAGGAAGGACACAAACGCTGCGAAGATCATGGGTTTAGCTTTTAACAAATTATTTATTCGATTAAATATAGAGAAAATCCAATCATTTTGCAGAAAGCTCTGAACGTTTCTACTCACCTGGGAATTCTCCGGGCCAAGAGGTTCTCCTCACTGCCATGAGCAGGCACGAGATAGAGCCCACGTTAGAGGCAGCGATGGAGCCCGCACAGCGACCGGGGGCTGCTGGGCTCCATCCACTACTCCTTCAACTCATCTCTCCCATTAGTCTAGACTGAGATTGATCCATAGCGAAAGCACAGAGAGCCAGGGGCTGGGCAGTATTCATTAAAGCATTAAAAAAACCTCCAAAAAAGGCAAGCCCTCCTATACTACGTTTGGCATTTGTTTTCCAGCATTAACGACTGTCAGTTTGGATCAGACTTTCAGCTGCTCAGTGCCCAGGGTCAAACAGTCTCGAGGTAAAGAGAACCTAAGCCTGGAAGTAGATTCTCTTTGCGTGGTTTTAGCTGAGATTCTTCTGATAAACATTATGGTCTTAACTGGCTGGCACCCTGTACAGCAGCTCGGGTTTAATAGAGCCGGGGTGGGAACAAGCTGACTTTCCAGCTGCCCTCTTTATTCAACCCAGCCACACCAGCCCCAGGATTAAGCCATTTTAACCAAACATTTCTGCCTTCATTTATTCATTTTAATGGAAGGGGAGAGCAAGCTCCCCTTCAGGCTGCTTTCCAGGCACGATCCACATACATAGCTAATTAAAAAGTCTAACAAATATACAAAATAATGTTAGACTGTAATGGCTGCGACAATAAAAGCCCCCTTGCTGTGGGTCAGCAAGGCTCGGTGTGTCATCTGCTGGATCTTCCCAAGGGACGGGCCTGTGACAGTGTCTCACTGGCAAACCCCAGCACCCTGCACACAGACAGAGAGATTTTCAAGTGCCATCTGAATATTAAATTTGTGGAGAAGGCAGTTTACAGAAGGGTAAACAGAGGAGAGATGAAATCGCCCGCTGATGGCAAAACTGAAGAGAAAGAAGGCTCTGGGGTGAAAAGGAGCTGACTTGAAAAGGATCAGTAATTTATCACTAGAAACCACGCCTTGTGCTCTCAAATATAGGGTTTTGTTTAAAGCTCAATGAAAGCTTCACTAGTGGTAAAGAGTGCCAGAATAACCTCCAAAATGCTAGCCAGCTGTAATTAATCCTGGGATCTTGAAAACACCACTGTCTACGAGGCAACCTCTTTTTTCTTTCCAGTTTGTGTGGACTCCAAACCCCAGCAAAGATTTAAGCATGGCTATTGTTTCGGTCTTCACCAGGAAACGAACAGGAAGAGTGATGATCCGACTGTGAAGCTCTGCACAACCTCTTGTGAATGATTTCTTTGATAACTGGCAAGAGCTGGAGCTGAAAACACATCCTAAAGGCCCGTGATCAGCGTGGTCCCCCCCGGTCGGGTCCTGGCTCTGGGACAGGCAGACCCAGCAGCTGCAGTGGGAATCCTCAACTGCCATCAATGGGTCCCAGCAGGGGGGGGCAGAACAACATTTTAATTATTCACAAACTAAGATTCAATATTCCCTACGGGAATTCAGACAGACCCAAAACCCATCAGCACAGGTGTAAGAGCTGAGATGAAATGTCATCCTTCAGTTCCATACCTTTTATTTATCTGGATGGGCATGAAAGGATTCCACCCCCCAAACAGGTAGCAGAGGAACTTGCCACAGACTAATAAGCAAAAAAAACCCAGTTTAGATGTGAAAAGCCCTTCTTGGTTGATCCTGGAGAACCTGTTGTAGTGTGGGTATCTTTATCACTAGCAAAAAGATTGTTTTATTAAGCAGTGTTAAGAACTGCTCCTCCAACAGCCTTTTTTTCTTAAAGACCACAGATAGATTTAGTGAATAAAAAAGCTCTAGTTAAAACGCTGCAGCTCCAGCCTTTGTTGTAATAAAAGCTTCATTTTTCTGGTATGGCCATTCAGAATTTAAAAAGATTCATGTGCTTTGAAAAGATTCATATTCAGTAATATTTTTTTCAAAGCAAGAGATGATTAAGTGGGGAAAAGCCATGAATTACTTCTAACTCAGCACCACACTTAAGGATGACAGATGCTATGGAGCCGCTGACATTCCTCCTGGAGGAAACTTTCAGTGAAAATTGAATCTGAATGGATGAGAAGCACCAAATTCTATCAAAAAAAAAAAAAAAAAAAGGAGCAAAGACTAAATCCATTCAAAATTCTATGCAAATGCTTTTTTTGTAAGGTTAAAAGTGATTTCTCAGTTACCATTTTTTGGAGAGGTTACAGGAAATTCCCAGCCAAAGCAGGGCAAATCTTAAACTGATCCTGCATTAGGAATCCTACCACAAGAGATTCATCAACAGATTTCAGTGAAGTACATCATCATGAACCAGCATTCCTTCGTAATCTCAGTAGCAATTCTGTGGTGTCTTTCAGAAACAACACAGCAGATCTGAGTTTAGTTTTGTTATAAAAATCCAAAAGTTCCTATTCCCAATAGAGTTAAGGTAACACATCATTGGCACCATCAGCTTTGCCCCAGGATGAATCCACTTGGATGTAGACTCTTGGATCACTTAAAGATGAGCTCAGGGTGCATCTATAAAAATCTGATCCATTCAAATATCACGTAACCAAGTTTTTTTCCCCTTAAAAATATTTTCTAGTGAACCAAGAACGGAAAGAGTGATGTTCACAGTGTCATGCTGGAGGGCAGTAACTTTCCGAAAGCTGTGGAAACCAAAACCAATTTGTATTTCTTCTAAAGCAAAAGGTTTAAAATATTCACCCATTTATTTCCCATCCAATTTGAACTGCCAAAGCCCCAGTCCAACCTGTTCCTCACCTGGGGGCAGCCTGCTGGTGCCAGGAGGCAGAGCAATACCTGTCAGGGAACCTACAGAACACTGACGTGGGGGGGAATACAGTTAAAACACTGTTTCCCAACATTATCTTATCTACAGAGAAATATAACAACCTTCGTTTGAGCCAACTACAACGATTTATTTCGGCTACCAAGGATTAAGTTATGGCTGGAGGCAATTTACAAGCTGGAGCCTTCAATGTCAACAGTTTAATCATTTAAGGAAAACCCTTTGACAGCCTTAGTGATATTCTAAAGAAAACTGAAAAATACAATTCAGAAGATAAGATATTTAGTGATTTTAACCAATGTAGGAGACTTTCACGTTTTTATATTTCAGTTTATATTAAATTCTGATGAATAAATATAACTACTGTCATTTTTTTGTTGTTGGGGTGGTGCAGGTGCTTGTGAGAGCCAGAGAGTGACTCCGACTGTCAAGCCTGGACAAAAACTACTGCGTAGAGAGTCACTTGTGACTGCAGAATTAAGTCTCTCAGGTTTACATTCAAGCCTTCAGTTTAAAAAGCTTTAGAGCTGAGCATAACCCACTGCTTCTCCAGCATGAAAGAGGGGTGATCTGGTTTGGTTTTTTTTCTCTTTTTCCTTTTAAAGTCTCTCAAGATTGGTGTAGAGAAGAGTAAACACATTCTGGTTTTTGCTCCTGCGGGAGAGAACTTCAGAAACCCAGTTTGGGCCAGCATATTGCTGTAACTTTATTCCACATCTTATTTATTTTTAGCTTTTTACCTTGTCTGCCAATTTGATGTTAATCCCTAAGTGTTAGTGGCTCAGGATTTGGTGGAATTCGAAGTGACATTTGAAAGCTTCAATATTTAGTGAGCCAGGAGAGCCCAAACAGAAAAAGGAAGCAGGGCCCTTTACTGCCTAACTCACTTTAGATTAGCTAAATAAATATCAGAATGTTGTTTAATGGGCTCCTACTCATAAAGGCTGGATAGTGACACATTTTCCAGCGGGTCCCCTTCACAATTGTGTTCTGTAACCGTGGCTGGCAGCAGGGAAATCCAGACCAGGAGATAACAGGACAGAGAAAACCTTATTTCTGTCTTCAGCCCTAACTACCATCATCCCTCAAAACCAACTCGCAGCAACAACCCTGCCCTCCGCACGTCTTCTGGAATACGATCCCTCTCAAAAAGTGCTCTTTTTAAAAAAATTGTTTAGCCTGATACGTAAAGTGGCAGAAAGTGCACAGGGAGCAAAGTCAAAGTGTTGGAAAGGAGAAAGAAGCTCACCCACACCAGAGGCACCCGCCAGCTTAAGGGGATACTATAACTTTAAACTTTGTATTTTTCAGGAAAAAACAAACAAACAAAGAAAAGAGATGCATTGCTGGTTTGCAACAAATCACACACATCCCCACGTTTTCAAAATATGCCAAGATAATATTTATTAACACAGCAGGACTTACAGATCACAAAAGATAGTGATACATAGGAGCTCGTAAGGGCGTTCTCAGAATAAAGCATGCAGGTCAACACTCGCAGGAGAGAGATATCAAAGCAGATCTGAGAAGGCACATTCACACAGGAAATGTTTAGTTGAAATTAGACATTAGAAAAGCAGCAAAAAACCTGAAGTTGATTAAAATATACAGAGATCTCCATATAATGCCAAAGGAAAAAAAAAAAAAAAAAAGTACTTTACAGATTTGCAAGTGCAGCAAATGGATAACCCTTTGAGAATACCCGGGCGAGGGCACGCTCTCGCTGCAACGTTTGGCAGGATGCATGATGAATTAGGTTCATGTCACGTGACTAGGTGCTAATTAAAATGTTTTAATTTTGGAGTAAAACGTAAATTTGGGTTAAAAGAAGCAGCCTGGTTGAAACTAACAGCATGCAGCCAGTGCTCAAAGGGTTATACAAAGTCAATGCAAGAGAAATCAGGCAACATTAGTATAATCTACCTTCCACACAAAGAATTATAGCAAAGTTTAAAGAGACAGTATCCCCTTTGGAGAGAGCAAAACTCGAAACCTTTCTTCCCTCAGAGACCAAAGTCTATTTTATGGGAAGCAACTCAATTTCTTTCTGATTCCCAGTGAAAGCAACCTACCTGCCCATACCTGGAAGCTACGCAAGATGAAATCTCAATGGCCAAAGGATCAAAACCTCCGTACGGGTATGTCAGAAAAAGTCAAATCATTGATTGGCACCTCTGTCCCGCTCCTGTTCCACTGCAGATGTCACACGGTGTGTGCAAAGATACAGCTCCCCATGACTGGCCCCCCATTTCTCAGCAGTGAGGGTGGCAAAGGGATACTGTCCCTTGTGGACATTAGATTTACAGAGCGAAGAAGATTAAGAGGGGGGGGAAATAAATAAATATATATATATATATATATGCTTTTTAGCTTATGTAAACTGGAAGAAAAAAAAAAAAGGACTCAACATCAACAGTTCATAGCTTGAAATGCATCAAACGTACAGAAGGGAACACATGAGCACAGAAGCACTCGTAACAGATCGCTCCGCTACGAGACCCAAACACAGTTAAACGGAGTAAAACTCTCCCTGTGGAAAAACACCTAGCTTGGCACCAGAGGAGAATACAGACTTGTTTAAGTTTAATAAAAATAGCTTCTAATTAATACTTCAGAGTTCAAAAGTTTAGCAACAAGCATGTGATCGGCTAACCCCTTTACACAAACCAAAAAAGTCTTTCCTGCCACAAATGGCAATTATTAATCACTGATTTCTGTGGCAGAAGCTCACATCCTGTAGAAGAGCTACATAAGTCAAACTACCACCAAAAGAGGCTAGAAAAATATTAGGAAAAAGTGCTTTCAAAACCAAAGTAAACATTCAAGAATACACTGTAGGTGCTACGTTTTTGAAAGCCCACTCAACTTGGAATTTTACCAAGCAGTAATATGAAAATTAAATGTCTTTGCTAATAAATTATTCCTGATATTTTGTACCCTGTTATAGAGTATCTTCCATGTCAAAGTTGCCAACTCAATCCTCTCCCCTACTTAAAAATATCATATAATGCAAAATTACAGTACTGTGTATTTTCTATACCCATATCTGCAAAACTGGAAGAAATATTTCATATGGAAATAACCAATTCTTGCAGTAACAGCTTTTACATGTACAGTTTGTACGCTCCCCCCCACCCTGCTCAGAAAAGCCTCTGACTGCATGAATGCTTGTCACTGGTTCCGTGTTATTGAAGGCCACAGAGCACTGAACTACACCTTATCTCCCTACGTACTTATGAAAAGAAAAAGCAGGACACTTGGGAAGTCTGGTTTATGAAACACAATCAGATCGGAGACAGGCGATTCACTCTCTCAGGACTACTCTCATAAAGGGAAATTAAAGAAGGTGAAAGGATAAAGTAGAAGTTACAGGGTTTTAAATTTCGGTCCAAGAGTTGCCAATTACCAGACTAGCATTTACAGGCCCTCTGCAATTATTCCAATGAGGGTTTTAACTCTACAAAGGGAATGCAATACTTCCTGTTTGCAGTCCTGCACAATACTGGTTACACAGAGGAAGCCCCCCCGTAAGGGGAATATACTAGTGGTGTTGATTAGACAGCTTTCATTAACAGCACAAATTAGTGTTCTGCCTACCCTTTTAGAAGCACAGAGCGGGTTAAGTCCTCAAGCCAAATGCTTTGTTGAAACCAAGAGATTAAAGTGAGACTCTGCCATTCACCTCGCTGATATAAATGGAATGACATTGTTTGCATTAGAAAAATTTTCCACTGGAAACCCTTAAGTGCCAATAGCTGACAGGTACCAGTAAGAGGATGTTGTCAAGTCTCAAAAAACAAACTGGCGTGGAGTTCAAACTGTACAATCTATTTATCTAAGACAAAAAACAAACACCGCCCTGCGAAGGGGCTGTTGGCTAGCGGCTGCACAGATTTAGGAGCCTTCCACTAGTGAAAGACTAGTGCATAATACTGTAATTTAGCACACAGAAGGACATGGAAACCCATCACCTACGTTACCAGAGCAATCTAACCAGTTCCTCACCTGCTGCTGGTGGATGCTGGCCACTAACTGTTGGCAAATCCAAAGAGCTATCAGACATGACATGCTTAAGATCTCCTCCCACATCAGCCAGTTTCATGTCAAACTGAACAGACAACGCGTCTTCGGAATCCTCCTTGCCCACGCTGCTGCCACCGATGGAAGGCAGGTCCAGAGATTTCACCGAAGCAGAGTCTTCTTTGGCCTGCTTGAAAGCTGTGACTTTGTCCACCAGGGCCTTATCCACGCTGTTGCACGTGGAAGAGAACTTGTTAGAGTGAAAGTCGGCAAAATCATCGTCGCTCTTTACCGAAGAAAGCGCGTTGTCCTTCGCCTCCTCAAAGCCCGTTCCAGAACCTTCCAGAGAAAGCTGTTTGAAGATGTCATACTTGGTGGGGGTCGCAGCAGTGGCAGAGCTCTGCCCGCTCTTCACCGCGCCGGCCGCTGAGCCAGACTGAGGAACGGCCTCTAGCTTCAGCGCATTGTATTTGTCATCTGGCTTTTGTTCAGAAAATCCACTGCTATTGTTGAAAGCCATAAAATCTGCAAAGTCATCTTGTCCAGCAGCTGATGCGCAATTAGAAAATTCCCCAAAAAGGTTGAACTCTCCAAACTCATCAGCTAAGCTGGAGCTTTTGCCAGGGGCTGGTTGGGCAGTAGTAGATGGAAGGGGTGGGGGGGGAAAGATGAGTCAAGGGAAAATACTAGGTGGAGAAGGAAGGTGAAGAACCCAACTGATGAG
>JAOXNG010000006.1:4166742-4177182 GCA_028566535.1 Scolopax minor | reverse complement strand
CCCGGGGTTTTGGGCGATTGGCTGCCCAGAATGCTGTCCCCTTGTTCCTAATTGCAGAAGAGTAAAACTTCTCAAATTATGTTAAATTTTGTCAATCTGTAGCCTTCTGCAGACAGTAGTGAGTACACTAGGGGTGTGAATGCTTCTACTCCAGGAAATCAGGAGTGTTTTGGAGAGGAAGTGATTTTTCAGCTGTGGATACCTCGGGCATAATTGGAATTTCTGTGTTCATTGTACTGTAGCCTAACGGGGAGATGTGCTTGCTCCTGTATTGCATGAGAGTAGGTTTGGGGATACTTACATGATGGGGGACACATCTGGGACCTCAGCTTATGTTGTCTTCTCACTTGTGGCTCAGCTGCGCTTCACAGAAGTTTGGCAGAGGCTGTGATGTTCCTGATTCTGAGGCAGCAGAGAGGCTCACCTGAGGGCATGTGGGACTGCAGAGAGAGAGAGAGGGAAAGGGAAAAATAAGCTGTGTTGGTTTCTGTGTGTCTCTTCTGAGGAGGAGAGGGCTGACCAGGGGAGCCAAATCAGTATGATTCCCACTTGTAATGACATACCCAGCCCTAGAGGAAAGATAAAGAAAACTCATGCAATCCATTGACTCCTGCTTTATTTTTGAGCTGTGTTAGGAGTCCTTTCTAGAACTGAGCTGTGACCTGCTTTCTACTTGGCAGCTGAATCTCAGTTACACTTGCACAGATTTTTTCATTCCTTTATTTCGTGCCGCGGTGCATTGTACATAGCAGCCCGGAAGCATTCTCTGAAATTGATGAGCTAACTGAAAATCTCTGACCCCCACTGCGTGGCAGAACGTACCAAAGCATTTATTTTTTTCCTCATAAAATCTGAAATAAGGAAGCTTGCTTTATAGGCTCAGAGCATTTTGAACAGAGTGGGTTTTAGTGTATTTTGTTCTTTTTGGCAATCCCAAAATGCAATCTCATAGCAGCTTGTTAAAATAAAGGCATTTTGCTGTTTTAAAAGACACTTTCAGAGAATGTGGCAAGTTGCCACATTCCAGTTAAGCAATTTCCTATAGCTGACTTTTTTTTTTTTTAAATGTGGTTTTCTCAGCCATCTCCCTCCTCCATTTTCACTGCAAGAAGGAAAAAGCCAGCAACAAAAAAAAAACCCCAACCATGCCAGAAGTCCCCAGCATAGCAGCCCCCACCTCTGCATTAATGCCTGGACACGTGAAGTGAGTATTCTTTAGGAAACCATGGAAGGGCAGTGTCTGTCAGTGACGTACTTACGTGTTTTCATTCATTGTGTAGAGATCTCCTGATTGTATAAACATCTGATCTCTTGGAAACAAATGTTAGGATGGAGTGGTGGGGACTCTTTGGTATCAAGTATGGTGTAAATAAAAAATAATTTGCTTTAGCACTTTTTTGCTTCTGAATGAATTACACACTTGGCATCCATTGATAGTGTGGAGCCCACATCTCTCAGCCGCCCTGGAGAGACTGTTCCCAGTGTATAATTACCTGCTGGTATGGCGGGTGTGATGGAGGAAAGGAGCACACCAGCAGAGAATCTGCTCCCAGGAGCTGAAGGCTGGCCACCTCTGAGATGCTAAATTGTTCTTAGACTTACAACTGTTGGCAGTATGAACATCTTTACATAAAGAAATAAAAGCTTTGATGCAAATAGGTTTTTTGTGTCTTTTTCCCCTCATTTATATGGCTCCTCATCTGATCTCCTCCAAGGATATTCGGATGCATTCAAAGAATCCAGTGCTTTTTGCTGAGAAGTTTCAGTGGAAATAGTGCTGGTGGCCAGAGTTTGGAGCAAAGTGCCTGTCTCAGCATGAGAACAGAGCGTGGAGCCTTGGCACTGGTGCCTGGAACGTACACAGCACGCTTGAATTTTTTAAGAGCTGTGGCTTTTTTTAAATGATGTCTTCCTTCATTGGGATAGATTTGCCTTTTTTTTTTTTATTATTATTTTTTTACTACAGCAGTCCTCAAAAGCAACTCGGCAATGGAATTTTTGGGAATCCTGCCCTTAGAGATTTCAGCCTGTGATAGGGGAATGCCCAGGCTGTTGTGGAAGCAGGTGAAGCAGTGCTGCTGTGGTACAATTTAAAGCAGTGATGCTCATGGCAAACGCCACACGCGTTCTCACGGCAGCGAGGGGGTAGCGGCAACTGCCTTGCTGAGCTCAGCGGGTAGATGCCTGTCCTGCCAAAACAGGTTTTGGCAGATGCATTTAAAAACTGAGTAACTGATTTAAGAACTTCTGCTGAGTAATCGAAAACGCAGAAGAGCAGGCAGGTCCACCAGGTAGTGAGCAATGCTGCAGCTTCCTATTTTTGGGTGACTGTGCACAGTCCTCTCTCCCTTTCTTCTATCAATTGAAGGAAATGATTGGCAGTGGCAACGTTGCAGAGACAAGATTCAACATGCAGGGGTTTTTGTTGGCAAGCTATGGATGTGGACTCCAGAACACAAAACACCAGGCTGAGGACCAGCTTGGGCAACCAAAGAGCTCATATTGAGTGACAAGCACAAGCCTCTAATGTCAGCTGTACTGTTCGGGTAAAGACAGCACAAATGGGACCTCACCCAGCATTCTGGGAAATGAGAGAATCTGGGAAATCAGTTTCAGATAACTTCAGAATTCTTTGAGTCGGGTCACAGCTGGAAAGCTACTAATAGTCTGCTGCTCATTATTTACGCTTTCAAGATCATACTGTAAACAAGCTAGTTGAATTTATAAAGTTGCCAAAACACAAAAGAGAAATAAGACTATGAAAAAAGGATGGAGGTAGAAATTTTTTTTTGTTTTAAGATGTCTTGGATTCAGGAGCTGGCTACTGCAGGAGGAGTGCTGATGCTTAGAGAATCCTGTTTTGTTTACTGGGTACGTGGTGGCTGAGCAGATGTACGCCTCTGTCTGGGGAGATCCGTGGAACAGTGAAGCTTTGGAAGGAGAGCTGATTTGCTCTATTTTCAAACCTCTGTCTGAACCAAACATGAGGAGAGCTGTATGTGGGCAGGGACTTGTGCCCGTGGGAGAGGCAGGACGTGCTCTGCAGCTCCCTGCTCTGCTGTAGCCCTTCCCTGTGTTTCTGGCACCGTTACTCTGGAGGAGCCCTGTAGGAAGAGTTACCCCCAGCAGCATTTAGCTCACACCTAGCAGGAGGTGTAGCAGGAACCAGCAGCATTAGAGTCTTGCAGGGTATGAGTGTGGCATTTCAGTCTTCAAGAGCATCCTAAGGAAGTAAACATTTTCAGTAATGCTAATTTATTTGTTTCCTTCTGGAAAGTTCAAGATGAAATACTGTAAATGAAAGGAGTCTGGAAAACCCACAACTGATCTCTGTGTAACGATGAAGAGTTGGTTGGCTGCAGTAAAGAAATCTCAAAGCTGAAGGAATGAATTGGTATCCAGCAGTAGGAACTGTCAGTTTGCAGGCAGAAAAATACAACATAGAATCCCTTTGTCTTTCCCCTGCTCCTTAGGAGGGAAGTATTTCCATTACAGAATAGCATAAAGGCTTGTCACAATGGCTTTTTATTTCCTCGTGAGCAGTCATGTTTTTTTCTTGTTTCTGGTCGCAGTCGCTCAGCCGAGTCCCTCCTCTGGTGCAATCATCTCCACAAGAGACAGCACAAATCCTCACCCCGGAGGCTGCTGAGCTCACTCTCCAGGGGATAATCTAAGAGATGCACTAAGACAAAAGGGCCACAGCTAAGCACATGTAATGTGAAAGGGGTGATGACAAAGTGTTTTGAAGAATGATTCCTAAGGAGTCTGTACAGCGTGAAAAGTGAAAGATGTAAAAAAAAAAAAATGGCAAAGCTCAGCAGATGAGTGGGTGGAAGAGGAACAAGTGTGTAAATCACTTTGTAGAAATGTTGCTACAGGCTTATGCTCTGGGATTGTTTTCTGCATCTTGGAGTGATCAGGAGGTCTGGGTAGAAGTGATGGCAAATATGAGAACTTTCCTGCTCCAAAGGCCTTATTCCAATCCCCGATTGGAGCGCAAAGTCAGGCTCAGATTTTCCACAAATTCTGCATAAAATAATTTTGAACACGCACACACACAAAATGATTAAATTCTGATCCTGAACTGGCACACTGTCTTTCATTATACACTTAATGCAGAAGTGAAGTCTTTTTAAATGCATTTTTTTAATTGGAAAAGTATGTTTCAGGGACTCTGATTTGTTTCCATGGAACACTTTGAAAATGAGAAATTTACCTAAATCACTTTCATGGAAAAGTCTTGGGTTTAACAGTTTGTGCAGATAGACTTCTCAAACGGCCCAAACCCCACCTCCTTGTCTCTAGGCCCAGGGACAAATGTGCTCAGTGACTTCTGTGGAAAGTCACTAAAGTCATGATATTGTATCTGGCTGAAGGATGTTAAACTTAGAGCTTGTTGTCTTTGTACGTGTGTGTGATCATTTTTCAGGTGTTGATTAAAACCTTTCTAGGCTGTTGTATGATGCCAAATGGCTGTTGCAGAACTGTCTGTTGTATGGCCAATTGTTGCTTATCAGTCTCCTGTGTATTTTTCCTTCCACAACTATTCTGAGGTCAGCAACTATATTTTCCCTCACTTTCTACGGCGGCTCAACAATATTTAAATGAAAGTCTCAGAGTCACAAAGAGAAAAATGTTCTTTTGTTGGGTGGGAATCTGGATTCAGGTATCTCCACTCTAAATACTGTATTTGTACTTAAATAATGGTTGAAACCCCAGGTGGTTGCTGTAGACAAATGTTAACCAGTAAGACAGAGCCCCAGAGAGATTTTTGGAAAAACCAAATGTGAGCAGCGAGCCATGGCAGCTTTCTCACGCAGTGTCTGTGAAAGGAGAAATGTGACCCCCGTCCTTGCCAAAATAGCTCTATTCTCTTTCATGGAAAGCTAATAATTTGGAGCATTTCACAGAAGAAGGTTTCTTAGCTAAGATTTCCCAGGCTGCAGAGACATAATGTCTTTAGATCCAAGACCTGCAACCTGCTCCTAGGTAGGCTTAAACTTCTTCTGTATAAACCTCTTCCCAAAGTCCAGCCCAGCAGCAGTTTGGGAAAGTGTGTGTGTGCCAGAGGGAGGAGGGGAAGGTGAAAACTTGAAGTGCTCAAATAATTGAATCAAATGAGCAGAGGATTAGATTTTGTTGTGTTTTGTTTCCCTCCCTTGGTCTGCTACTAAGTTCAAGTGCTGCAGAGAACAAGCTGCTCATCTGCCTCATTCCCCAACCAGCGGAAGAGGCAGGAGGTTTGTGAATGTATTTTATTATATATATAGAAATATTCATTATATGGACATTTGTAAGATGAAAGGAAGATGGTTGGGAAGGCAAAGGGAAGAGAAATGTGAAAAAACCCCTTTGGGACTAGGAACAACATCCTGGGTGGTAACTGCTTCGTTCAAGGAGCTCTGGGGACTTTCAGGCCAGACACACAAGGTGTTGTCCCTTGGTCCCCCACTGCCTGAGGGAGCTGGGGGTGCTCAGTACCTGGCAGGATAAGGCTTGCAATGAAGAGGAAAGGGAAGTGCAAGAATATGATGGGGACCTAGAATTAGTCATTCTCTTCCTGACCTTGCTGAAGGAAGTGTCTGACTTTGTATCTTTTGTTGTAAACCCAACTTCTTTATTGTGCTGCAGGTTTGCACAAGCACAGGTTGTTGGTTTCTTTATTCCCCTCTCCCCCCCCATACAGTCAAATATACTTGTGGGTTCTTTTACCCACACGTGTAGGTGTGTGAGAATGATTAGTGCCATCATAAGAATGATGGAGGGTATTATCTTTAAAGGCATTTTAAGTTTTGAATTTTACAGAGAGCTCCAGGGGTTGTATAACACATCCCGTATCCCCAAAACGGGACCTGATGTTTCCTCTCCAGATTATGAACCTTTTGTGATCTTTCTCCCTGTCACTTGCTGCTTTCTGGCTGCAATCACCGTAAAACCGGCAGGGGACTCGGGGTAGTTGTTTTCTTTCTGGGAGGAGAGATACAATGGATTTGCCAAGACACAGAACAATTACAGTTATAGGGAGAAGCAGAGTATTAGTATTATCTTTGGGCTGCGTTTGGGTTCTACAGCAGATAAGTTGGACAAGAAATATTTGCCTGCAATACTTTGAGAAGCCTGTGTTGTATTATGATCGGAGCACCTCATAAACTCCTCCCTTTTCCCCAGCTGGTGAAGGAGGGCAGCACCCTGTAAGCTCTAACAAACCAGGAACTGAGCCTTGCAGACTAGAAGATATGAAACCATCAAAGCCTGTAAGTTCTCACTCGCTGTTGAGGGCTGCAGGGGATCTGGCTGCAGCAGTCTGCTCCGGAGGGTGCAGGAAGTAGGAAGGGAGAGGAAGAATCTGAGCCTGGGTTTCCCCAGCTGTCAAGAAAGATTTTTGCTTGGATCAGGAAAATGGAATTACTTGATTTCTTGAGGCTCTGCAGATTTCTTTCAGTGCTGTTATGATGTGGGTCAGTGACTCGGCCAACACAGAATCCCTGGAAGGGATCTCAGGAGCTCCTTTTTGCTGTCTTGCCAAAGGCATGAGCAGCTCTGCCTTGTCCATTTCTGACAGATGCTTGTTAACTTACTGCTGAAGACCTTGGTTGGGGGCCAAGACTCTGTTGAACTAGGCTTTGTGAAGCCTTAGCTGCTGAGGACCAGGTTCCAGACTGATGGTGATACTCTTCCAGATGGTCACCCAGTTTATTGAGAGGGGTGAGATTTGGCTGCATGTGAACAGGTAGAGGGTCTGGGGCCCCGTGGAAGGAATCACCGAGAGCAGGAGGTGTGCCCTGCTTGGATAGAAGTGTTCTTCATAGCAGGGTAAATCCACCAGCCTGCTAAAATGGCACATGCATTAATTTCATGAGTGGATGGGAAACCTTTCCAGCTCTGTGGGCCCGTTTGGAGTAATGATATCCCTCAGGATCCGCTCCGTGCGGGAGGAAGAGTTCATAGTCTTCCTGTGCTCCATATGGAAATAGAGTTAAGCCCAATGAAGTGTGGCTGAGCTGAAGAAGCTGGATGGGTGCTGGAGAGGAGGCTGAGCTGCAGATCTGATGTGGCAGCAGCAGGGTTGTGCACAGCAGAAGGTAAGTACAGTTTTCAGTCCTGCAGAGCACTCTCAGTCATGCTGTTGCAGTTGCATGTCCTCAGGTCAAAAAGGAAGGGGGAGGGCTTTCATTTTTAGTGTGCAGTGGGTGTGAAATCTTTGATATTTCAGCAGAGGGCTGTTCCTGCAGCTGCATTAGGCTCAGTCTGCTCCTGAGGCAGTATCTCACAGATTTCATAGCATCTCACCCAGAAAAGAGCTGATTAGGACCAACTTCCTAAACTGTAGCTAGAGCCTGAAATTTCTATTAGAGAAAGATCTGCCTATCCTGTTGAGTTTGATCTAGCTCCTTCGTCCCCTTAAGGCACAAGGGTATCAGAGGCCACTGGCCAGGTTTTAAAAAGCTGTCAGACATCAGAGCTGCGTGCAGCCAAATTAATGACTCACTCCAAGCTGTGCTTACACAGAAATGGGAAGAGAGGGCACCTGATGGAGTGGGCACTGTGATTTCAAGGTGGTGGGCAGCTGGAACAGTCATTATATGCTGCTTGGTTTTCAAGAGCAATTTGGTGAGATCTTGGCTAGCTTACAATTAATCTAATGAAGTGAGAAAAAGTGGAGGATGCTGAAGCAATGAGAAGTTAAAATGTCCAAGAGTAGATCTTAAATTTTGTGTGTGTAGTATAGGTGTGCTATACATAATTAGTCTTGTGCTGAGTGTTTATACCTGTACATAGGGGGGAAAAAAAAGTTTTAAAGGAGGTACCAGAGAAATGAACATATGAAAAAAATTATTTCCTCCATTTGATCATGGCAAAAGAAAGCAGGCTTGGGTGTAGTTATTGCTTTGGACCAAGCAAAAATCTAAAGGTTTGCAGTAATGGTAGAAGGTTCAAGCAAGGTACTAATTTTGTGCAGTTTTAAGTGGTGTTTACAGCACCCTTTGCTAATCTTGAGAACTGTGTGTCAGTCATGCTGATGCTAGATGCAAGCCTGCTCTGCACCACACTGAACAGACCCTACGAGGCATGGCCAGTGCTCAAGGAGCTTCTAGAAATGCCTTCACCTGCCATTTTTTGTAGGAAAAAGACACGGAGGGAGCTGTGTGGCCCTACCTCTACTTATACCCAAAGATAGAGTTTACGTTGAAGTACTGGTCCTATTAAAAAGTCAATTTTTTAAGTATTTCTTTGATCCAGAACAATCTTGTTCACTTACATATAGCAAATAGTTCAACACATTTGTAAATTAACCAGATAGCATAGTGATCTGAAAACTCCCCCCTCTGGCTTCACAATTACAGAGGGTAGATATCTCTTAACCGACCTGCTCAGCAAAAGCTTTTGTTGGGCCAGGGCTCAACTTTCCAGCACTTGTTTATTGAAGAAAAAAAAATTATAATTAATCTGCCACCATTGACCCTAGAAAGGGCATACTATGCCTTGCAACACAGCTGTGCGTGACTGTGATAAAAACTAGACTGTGTGACAGATGGGGACGAGTCCTAGAAGAAAGAGAACCCACTGCCAGAGGCACTGATCTTCCCCAGCCTCTCACCGTGGTCACGAAGCATCCTTGTGGTGTGCTGGCACCATGAAAGGCAGTGGTACAGGTCGTTGAATCTTGATGGCTGCAGCAGGGTGAGGTGTGCCCCTTTCCAGCTGTAATAAATGAACCGCTAATCAGAGATTCTGCAGTTCTGCAGTAAATATTAGAGTTGTTTTCAGAGGACATCAACTAAAAAGGTACTAACCAACTGTACAAGGAGTAGTAACAAATTCTTATGCTCTCAGGGACTGCACTTGAGAGGTGTCTTGAGGTCTCTTGCATTGAGACCTTGATTGTTTGTTATTTTGGGTGGCTGAATCGTTGCTCAGCCAGGTGGCATTAAATTATGCAAGAGCTGGTAATGAGATGACTACCACTGTGGAGTTTAAAAGGGAGCAGCTCTTGCTAGAAAGTGTGGTTTGGGGGCTTTGGGTAGTAGTATTGTTAGAAAAGAGGCTAAGTCAAGAACCCCTTCAGGTGAGTGTTTGTACTTAAGAAATAGAAGCAGGTTTTGTTCATGTTACATGAACTGTAAGTGAAATAATGTTTCTATTAAGTTCTGTGTTTGGTGTAAGAATGATTAAGGGGCCTTTTAATTTTTTTAATTTATTTACTTGTGTAGGTTATTTTTAAAAGCTGTCTTGTTAATGTTCAGAAAAATCTTCTAAGATAAACTTTTATTGTATTTTTAAGCACTTCAATTTGGTATTTGATTTAGGTCCTCCCTCTAGTTGGGTAGAGCTTCTAATTACTTAAAAGCAACTAATGATTAAAACTTAAGGACAATTCTATGTACAAGGGCACAATTTCTTTGTTTGATTTCCAGTTGCTTTGAAGTGTATGCATTGAAAAGTAATTGCTACTATTCAGTGCCAGAGACTTTATGTCAGTAAGAAGTGATGGGGCTTGCTTGAATGGGTCATATAATAAGATGATACTTACCTTTATAGTAGCCTGATGCAAAGTAATTTCAGTGTCTGGTTTAAAACAAAGTTTCTCTTTTTACTATAAGTATTGTTCCTGACTGTGGCCTGTTAATTTGCATCAATAGGTCCTCTCTCATCTTGAAGACAAGATCTACTTGAAGTGGTTTCCAGTAGGTGAAGTACTTGTCTGTTGTTCTTAGTTCAAGCAAAAATAAGAAATTCTAGCTCTGGTGCTCACAAAGTCACTGGAGAAACTGCTTAGGTTCTTACCGGGCTAAGTTCAATGAAATTTCCTTGCAGGGTTTCTAAATGTTTGTAATTATCTTGAAGCCTAGTTTGCTTAATCTTTCTCCTTAACAGCAGTTCTCTTCTGATACTGGGACAGAAGATCTTGCTCTTAAGTTCTACCTTACTCTTTTGAAAAACTTTAGAAATCTAATCAATTGATGACCCGTTGCTCTGACTGGGCTTCTAAGTGCCTTTTGACTGGAAGCTTGTCAGACTCTCCTAGAGCAGCAGCCTGGCCCATCTGCTCTTTCAGACGAAAGTATGAACAACTAGCAAACTTTCTGAGAGGGGAAAACTGACTTCTAAGGGCATCAGAAAGGCAGTGAAATGAGGAGAATGGAAGGACTTAAATGCTTGGTTTCTGTTTGATTTGGTTTCTTAATTATTTCTCTTTTTATACTAGATTGGTGTTAGAATGTCTGAACATGGGAAGAAAACCACAAAACTCCTCCTTGCGCCAAAGAAATCCAAATCAGCCAAGGCTGGACTGCAGTTTCCTGTGGGCCGTATCTACAAGCTCCTTAAATTGGGGAACTACACTGACAGGATCAGTCCTGGTGCTGCCATCTACCTGGCTGCTGTCCTGGAGTACCTGAGTGCAGAGGTCCTGGAGCTGGCAGGGAATGCTGCCCAGGA
>JAOXNG010000006.1:3994749-4007017 GCA_028566535.1 Scolopax minor | reverse complement strand
CCATGTTAACTTCCCAAACTCCTGCTGCATGAAGGGATGCCTTTCAAGATCCACCACCCTGCAGCAGCTCAAATATATGCAGTAGTTATGCCCCTGCACCCTCTGTGCACAGGGCAGTGTTGGAGGAGAGGAGCTGTGAAGGACAAAGGCAGTGCCTGGTGACTTGTTCAGACTTGCAGCTTGAGTGTAGGTTTTGAAATTACTTGTTTTTCATGCCTGGACTTCATGGGCAGTTGAGCACAAGCTGCCTTCTGGTTTGTTGCAATTCTTGAGTGTTTATTTGTTATTTTGAGTTGAGTTTGTAAAATACAGACCTGATCCTCTGTAGAACCAACAGTCATGAGCCCTGACAAGAGCTCACCTGGTTTGGTGGGGAGGGAGAGGACTCCCTAGTCTTGAACACATCCCTAAACTTGCACAAAGTGTTCAATTGCTATATTTAAAACCCAGAAGGCAACTGGAGGTGCCGGATTTGCCTTCTGTTGTTTTTTTTTTTTTTATGGGGACTTCTGTGTTCTCCCCAAATACATCTGCTGAAGAGGCCTTCAGGGAAAGGGTGCGAGTAGTAAGAAGGGGAAGAACCAGGAGGATGAACAGTTGTGGGGTTTTTCTTCTGTGAAGATGACCTTACTAGGCAAGGATTGTCTTTAAGCCTGTTTTGTGTGATAGGATATCCCAGGAGCCTAGCCAAGGAGGGGCAAGCAAGAGGGGCATTTAAATGGAATATGCCATTATGATGTCATATTGCATGTCATATAATGCTAATGTCATGTGATAGTCATCATAAGAAACACATCATTAGGGCTTACAGTATAGATTAGGGGGTGATATGGCTGATCTGTAGTTCTTATGAATGGAGGGGGGAGATAGATGAGAGCGAAGTAGTTCATTGGAGAAAATAGTTCTGAACTTAAACCTGAGAGTTTTGCCCCCTGAGAAGTCTCAGGCAGCAGATTACTTTTTCAGTTCAGGGGAAAATACTCACAAAAGCAGGGTTACAGCTCTGTGGAAAACTTGGTTCCATATTTTCTCCTGCTGTTAACATAGCATGTTGCGTGCATGGTTAGCAGGCTCTTCGGTCTCGGTAATTAGTCCTTTTGCTCATCTGCTTGAAAGAAAAAGAGTCCCTGTTATATATCAAACAACAGGAAAGGAACAGCAGATAATGAGTAAATGTTACCCAAATAACGTGAAAAATCTGACAAGGATTTAAAGACTGGAAGGAGTTGAAAAGACTTTCCTATCAGGTGGAAAACTGCTGGCATCCCAGAAGAATTAATGATGATTTCTATTTGATCTCAACTGTTTTCTTAGAATAATATAATCATTCTTCTGGAAGCCTGTTAAATATTTTTTTTTTTAAAACTGCAATCTATCATCTGCCTGTGGCTTCTTTTTTTACGGGATAACATGAAGAGCTTAGTAATTATCTAGATATTTATCAGGTGTGGTAATTAGCGTTGAGTGAATGTGTGGCATGTATGTTTTTATTAATAAATAGAAATATAATAAGCATGTGCCTTTTATATTTGATTAGAGCTGAACAAGAGGAACAGCAGGTTAATCTGTGCTTTTTCCTTTACGCAAATAATTTGTTCTCCATTAAAGCATCCTCTTCAGCCAAAAAAGAAGTATACACAGAGAATATGGCTTTCTTGTTGAACACCCTCTTTTCCCCGTTGTGGCATGCAATGAGTAAAAGTAGTTTTTATTATTTTTTCTTAAAAAACAGTGAGCATATGTAGTTAATGATAAAATACCAGAAGTGACAAGGAAACTGGGGTTTCAGCTTGGTTCAAACACTGAAGTGCAAGCTGGGGGGGAAGTGGATGTGCCTGTTTCAGTTAGAATTGCAGATCAGCATGTTTTAAAGTGCTTAATTAATCTGGCTGCTAATCTGAAGTAAATACACTTGAAATGTAACCATAATGGTATTCAAGTTGAAAAAAAGCTTCTAATCCAGTAAAATAGTAATTTCTGGCCTCCTGTATTTTGTCCTTTCAGCACAACTTAAACTGATGTGGATGAAACACTTTAATACTGTATTCAATGTTCTTGTAGATGGTTGTATTTTATGTGGAGAAATTCTGAGGTGTTTGATGTGGCTTTTGATCTTATGGATAACAGCTGTGGCCACGTTGGCCAACTAATCAGTTGAACTGTTCTACCCAGAGGAAAACACTTGTTTTCCTGAAGGAGTTTACAGGCATCACTATTTATATAGCCTGTAGTTGCTTAAGAGGAGAGATCTTAAGTGGATGTTACCTGATTGATTGTTCAGAAATTGTGAGTTCAAACTTTTCAAAACCTTACTTGGTTTGTTGAGCCATTGTTTCTTGAACCATGTAAGAGAGGAGATTTTTTTTTTTTTCTGCCCTGTTAGGAAGTGGAAGACAACAGGGTGGTTAAAGAATATGAGGAGAGAGACATGGTATACACACTTATTTTAACCCCTTATAAGTTGTAGCCCTTGTTCTTAAAAACCTTAAAAATCACATCTGGTTTACACTGTTTTTAGGAAGGCGATTTTCCTGGAATGCAGAATATCTTGTTTTCTGCATTGGGAATTAAGAGAAAAACATTGATTGGAGGGTTTTGTCAGCACGATACTAGAAAATGTTAGAGTACCAAAGCTGCCTCAGAGCCTCTGGTAAAAGGGACTTTGTCCATTAGGGAGGAGAAGGAACTGAGCTGTCTTTTCTGTGCCAGAACGTGGCGTGGCACTCTGCAAGTCCAAATCAGGTTACTGAGCAGGTGCACAGCAAGCGTGGACAGCAGAATAACACCTGAACTTGCTCACCTTTACAGACTTCTGAATCTTCTACAAAAAAAACCTGACCCCATCTTTTGCCACAGCCATAAAAACCTGCTCCCTTAAGTTTTCATTCAGGTACGATGTGATGGGTTAAATCAAAATTTTCTCCAGGTGATGTTGCTGTCTAAAGCTCTTTATGCCTGTAAATGATCTCCACGTGATGGGTTCCTTCGCAGGCCTTAAAGTCTTCCTAAGAGGCAGCAGAAGCAAGCAAAGGTAATACCTGCTTTGCTTCCATAGTAAGACGTGAGGTCAGTAAGACATTCCTCAGCACCTTAATTGCATCTTCGGAGATTCAGAAGGTAGGTTATGTGAGGAACATGACTATGGAGGAATAAATAACTGATCAGTAACACCCCACACTGGAGATTTTCAGATTATTTTTTTTTAAGAGGGGATAGATCCCATGAGGAAAGGAGCATGCCCTTCATTCTTCAGAAAAAGCCAAACCTATTTTTTTGCAGTAAACTGACACTCATGGCATTGTAAACAATGCTTATTTCTCTTTTACATATGTAGTGTCTCATGTCAAGGAGAATCTGAAGCAAGTCCAAGCACAGGATCTAATCTATCTCATCAAAGTGATCCCAAGGAGCTGTGGAAGCATTTAGTGTGCTCAGTGCTATTATGCACGCCAGTCTGGTCAGATACCCCACGATGTCTCTGCACTCTAAGATTTTTAGTGGAATTTAGGAGATCTGCTAAAAGTGTTCTTTATGGTTTTTCCCATTTCCCTTGGACATGGAAGTTTGCTCTCTACAACTCCCTGAAAGGAGGGTGTAGCTGGGGGGGTCGGTCTCTCGTCCCATTGCCTGGGACGTGGGACAAGAGGAAATGGCCTCAAGTTGTGCTGGGGAGGTTCAGGTTGGAGATTAGGAAAAATGTTTCCCCAGAAAGGGTTCTTAAGCCTTGGACTGGGCTGCCCACAGAAGGGGTTGAGGCCCCATCCCTGGAGGAATTTAAAAGCTGGGCTGACATAGTGCTTAGAGACCTGGTTTAGTGATGGTTTTGATCAGAGTGGGGTTGATGGTTGGACTAGATGATCTGAAAATTCCCTTCCAACCTGGACAATTCTCTGATTCTAATTCTATGATTCTATGTAAATACCTGAAGGGGAGGGTTCAAAGAGGATGGAGCCGGGTTCTTTTCAGTGGTACCCAGTGACAGGACCAGTGGCGATGAGCACATGCTGAAACACAGCAGGTACCCCCTGGACATCAGGAAGCACTTTTTCACTGCAAGGGTGATCAAGCACTGGCACAGGTTGTCCAGAGAGGTTGCAGAATTTCCTTTCTCCCTTCCCTTTTTGAAGATACTAAAAAGCTGTTG
Organism: Scolopax minor; assembly: GCA_028566535.1. Lineage (NCBI taxonomy): Eukaryota > Metazoa > Chordata > Aves > Charadriiformes > Scolopacidae > Scolopax > Scolopax minor. The sequence goes on along the minus strand of JAOXNG010000006.1, from coordinate 4,002,873 downwards.
GGACGTGGTCTTGAGCAATGGACTGTAGGTGTCCCTGCTCAAGCAGTGGGATTTGACCAGATGACATCCAGAGGTCCTTTTGAACTTCAAGCATGCTGTGATTCTCTGATACATAAGTGCTTCTATAATTTCTGTGCTTGTGGTAGTGTCTAAATTCAGTGGCATTTATTTCAAAGTATCAATAGGGTGCTGCATAAATAATGATAAAGCATAAGAGGAATTTTTTTTTTTGCAATCCGGTCTGAAAAATGCTGTTTTAAATTTGAGAGCTGCAGTTAAAAGCCAAGCAGCAGTGGCAAGTAGCTACGTGGTGTTATACTGTAGATGAGTATAATGGAAAAGCACAAAACGAAAAGGTAGCATCCTATTGTAATACTGTTGTCATGTGGTGATGTAAGGACAGTAACATACAGGGTGTGTATGTATGTCATGTTCACTCATTCTGGGGATTTAATTACATAAAAATTTATTTTACATCTTCTTTATAATTAGAAACACTGCCTCATTAAAAATAATTGTAAAATGCAGAAGTTCAGAATAACACTCTTTAAATTTGTGACTCTTTAAGAATGAAACTAGTGACAAATAATTAAATTGCCAGTAATAAAGCTGTACAATGGTTAAAAATAAAAATCTCACTTTAGTTGGGCAGGATTGTGCAAATATGTGGTCAGACAGTAGTCAAACCCTAGGGGGTTACTTCCAAGCGTTTTCTGTGCCCTGAGTCTTTGTGAAGCTGGGATGGGCACAAGCTCAGAGACCTATGCATGCTTGTTTAATGTAATGTATAAATGGGTGTATTAAAGGAGGTATGTTTAGGGAGGATTAATTTTTTGTGTGGTTTACTTGAACAGAGCTTCTCCAGTGATGTGAACTGTAAAGCTGTCCTGACTCTTATTATTCATAAATAAAATGTCCTGTTCATTATTATTCATAACTGTAAAAAAAAAAAACCCAGTTGTTTAGATGAGGGATGAGCTTTTTTCCTTTTAAGTATTAATGAAGTATTAAAGAGTAACTTTTTGTAACTATTACTTTGTGACCAAAAGGTATTCTTGTAAGTGCCTCTTACACACCTTTTAATCTGATAAAAACACTAATTGGCATAATTGAGACCAAACGTGTCGGGGTGCTCTCATCAATGAACCACCACCCTGCCTCCAGCTCAGCCGCAGCAGAATGCCCTTTCATAATGCTTTTTCCCCTCAAAGTGTCTTCCCATCGTTTTGACTCACTGTCCAAGTTGAGACTGATAAGAACTCTAAAATATTCTTTTCTGGTTTAGAAAACAAATTGTCTGACAGGAGTATGTGATGCTCTGAATCTTTTGTTCTGTAGGTCAGTAACAGATCCACGAGATGGAAAGAGAGTTGCACTCAAAAAGATGCCCAACGTCTTCCAAAATTTGGTCTCTTGTAAAAGGGTCTTCCGGGAGTTGAAGATGTTGTGTTTTTTTAAGCATGACAATGTAAGTAAATTCAAAATAATTTTTAAGTCTTTGATAAAGCCTAATTGTAAAATTGATCTATCTATAACGGAAGTTTTTTTTTTTTTCTTTTAAGTTATAGAATATCTAAAATGCTTTAAAAGCTCTGTAATTTTATGGTTATCAGATTTCCTGGAAACTCGGGTATTACTGTTGCAAAGACTATAAAAAATGAAATTATCAAGAATCTAAGGATATTCATCATTTCCTTTCCCAAATGTTTGCAAATAGACAGGCAATACACTTCCACCTAATCTTATTTTAGGTTTTAGATAAATGTCAGTCTGCACAAAGCTCTACCAGCTGGAGATGCTTTTGCTTCCAAGCAATTTCTTACTCCACCTTCCTCTCCCCTTAGTTGGGGTTTGTTGCTCTCAGTTCCTCTGACAGAGCGGTTGCACAAGTCCTCCCAAGTCTGCTTTAGGGAAAACCAGCTAGGGTGAGTTAAAACATTTAAAAAATTCTTTAAATTGGCCCCTATGGTTGCATCTGAAGTGGATTGAACGTACTTACAGCGTGATCCCACATGCAGCTGGGGATGCGGTGTCCCCTCCTGTGGATGAGCCGTGTGGGAGCACTGCCTTCTCCTGCAGAGTGAGACCAGGAGGTGGGGATCTGTTTCAGAACCCAATTTCATGGCTTTTCCTCCTGTTTTAAAGTTTACTCTTTTTTATCTGAGGGTATCGTATTCCAAGATTTAATTTGTGGTTAAGCCCCGGATTCAGATAAGCGCTGCTGGTCACACAAGAGGCCTTGCCAGCTTGTACCAGGCTGTAGAGTCCCACCACCACCACCCCTTGGGAGGCAGGATTTCTTATGAACTGGAACCTGAAACTGCTCCTCACCAGGGTCTATGTTATGGAGAAGATTGCACTCCAAAACTAAATAAAAGCATCTCTGTAAACAGTCAGAAGTCGAGCCCGATTCCTGCTGAAGTTTGTGTACTTCACCTAATTGCCATAGACGTTCCTAGGGCAGGATCTAAAAGATGACTCCAAGGTCATATTTTCTCCTCTGAGAGGATGTAAATTCTCTGCTGCTGCTTTTCTACCTTTTTGCTTTGCACAGAGCTGAGCTTTTGCTTCAGAATGTGAATGACTTTGGGTTTTGTAATTCCACATGGAAGCACTGTATTTTAAAGGTGAAAGGCACAACAAAGTGTAGTTGCTTTTACTTTTGCATTTCTTTGCTAGAATTACTTTCAAATATTTTATGGTTATATATATTTGAAATAAACCATTTTTTATTCAGTATAAATTTATGCTTTTAAGCTAGTACTTGAACAGCTGGAAAAAGTTTCTTGAATTAAAAATAGAGACCCTGAATGTACAGAATATCTGACTTGGAGGGCTATTAAATTCCCATCTCTAGAGAGACAGAACGTTGGTCTGTCTGTGTGGGGTACAGTACAGCTAAGCTCTGTAAGAAAGCTGCAGACTTGTCCTTTTGAAAGGGATTTGGTTTTGTTTGACTGGGATAGGTCTTGACCTTGTGTGGTGTTTCCTAGGTACTCTCTGCCCTCGACATACTCCAGCCTCCACACATTGACTATTTTGAAGAAATGTATCCTAAATATAAAATAGAGCATCTTAATTGAGGTAGGTGTAATTTTCATTAGTTTAGAAACTGCAAGGAGTTGGTGGAATCTATGAAATAGGACTGCAAAAACCTTGAGCCTGTATCAGAACAGTTTTATTTCAAGAAGTGAATCTCTGCTCTCAAGAACTCTTAGTTAATGCTAATGTCAGAGGCAAAAGGATGCCCAATGGAAGATGAAGCTTTGAATATGAAGAAGCAGTAAATGCAGGGTCCTGTGGTATTTACCAACAGATACTGCTGGACTAACAGTGATTCCCCCAAAATATATCCAGTAATTGACTTCCTCTTGGTTATTAGGACCTTAAAATACTTTCTGGTGTTTACAGAGAGTGCTGCTGCCACATCTTTTGAAACCAAGTCCTTTCAGAGATGTCTCAGCAGTTGGGTTGTGGCTTCCCTTGCTCAGCCTCTGTCTTGACCAAGAAAACAGATTTCACACAGATATACGTGTAACGTGTCACTGATGCAAAGGCACTTGCTGTCTAGGATAACTGTATTATAAAATTGAATTTTAGTACATAACTTGACATGAGAATGTCACGTTTGTATGGGGTTTTTTTCCCATTTCAAACTTTGTTTTATCTTCTGGGTTTGGGGTTGGGAATGTCTTCATTCTGAAATACTGAACAGTCAGTGGTTGAGCTGGGCAGGCTCTCACTGAGTGCTTGGATGAGAACTTCTGTGACTCGAAGCTGGTTGTTTTAGTACTTACTCTAGATTTTAAATTGCTAGAAATAACTGGACTGCAATGAGTTAAGTCCAGATTTTCATGGTACAGAAAGTATCCAGAAATATTGTGAAATTTAGAATAAAAAATGATTTTAAATGGGAGTAATTCTGTTCTCTGCAGAGAGTCTTTACCAGCTACAGACCAGGAATCGCAATACAGATTGTCTGCCTAGATTAATCCCACTCACTGCTCTCTTCTTTATGCTATTTTAAAAATTCAACATGCTAAGATCCAATTTTTGAGAAGGTTTTAGCTAATAAAAAAATGAACTTGATAATTAACTCTGAATGAGATTATTTGTTTATATTTTATTGCTATGTGTGTTGGAAAAAAAGCTTTTATGGGCAGACTCCTGCCCATAACAGTTTTAAGATTAGTTGCAGAGTTCTATGAACTGTTTAGATATTTATACAACATGCTGTTAGTAACAACATATCCTTTTAGATTTCAGTAAAAGTAATACTTAGGAGAGCAGACAGTCAAATATCCTAACACATTGACATTTCCATTATCAAATTAGCATTTCAGGACAGGGATCTGCCGTGCAGCTGAGGTCAGCTAATAGACTTCAATCTTTTCTCTGGAAAACCCCAAAAGCAAACAGTGAAAATTAAACTTGGTGCTGCATTGTTGAAAGTGAACACTTGAATCAAGAGTATATTCAGTTATGTGGCATCTCATTAAACTGCTGCTTCTTTTTGGTTGCAGTCTTTCAAGTTTATAATTCACAACCGAACAGTGCAAATAAAAACCTCCTCCCCAAAGCAAAATTGTTACCAAAATCTGATTGTAAACCAGGCAGGGTGTAATGAAATGTCTGCTAAAAAAGTTAAGAAACCAATCAATTTTTGTCTAAAAATGTACACATATACATTCAGGATCATAAATAAAGTGTTCTGATGGAGGATTTGGGTTTATTTTCTGAAATCACTTCGTTTTCATACTATCATAATTGGGACGTGAGAACTTTTCCTGTTATACTTGAATACACAGTAATAGTTTGGTTTGAAAAAAAAAAAACCAAAATCCCTGTCCCATATGTGTCCCTGTCATGTGTTCTGCTTCTCCCACAAGTGGTTTTATTCCTGGTGTCAGACTTTGGAGGAGCTGCCTGAGGTCTGAGTGCACCAGCTCACTCTGATGGTTAGACTTTGGAAGGTTATTTTTTAATTACTGGTAGGTTTTAGCTGCTTTAGTGTGACCCACTTTACGAGACAATTAATGGGTAGAAAATTGTCATTCTTTATTTTTAGATAAACTGAACTTTGTGAAATATGGTTTGATCTATTTATAATACTTTGAGTTGATTGGTGAAGAAAGGTGCATTTTAAAGTCAGTGATTTTAACCAAAGTAGAGCATGATTTACTGATTGCTTGAAAATATTGCTGGTCTATAGTAGAGCTTTTTCATATGAAGCTCTTAAATTTTGCTTTGATATTTCTTTCATGTGAACAGCATATGAATACTCTTCAAAACCTGGAGTTTGGTTATTTGCACTAGTTCAGTGCCCTCGTTCTCTAACAAGTCATACGAGCTATAAATCAGATCTAGGTTAAGGATTACTCCTTCCGTGTAATTGTACAATCAAGAATATATAAATGGGATACGCTTACTTCTGTGGGCTTAGCTACTGCCAAGGTTTGTATGTAAAGCCAGAAACGTTTGTTTCCTTCATGGTTAACTCCTTTTAAGTCATTCTGATTCTGTGATTCCATGATTTACAGCTTGCTTTCTTTCCAATTACAAAATCTTCTGCAATTGATTGTAATTCTGAATTCTGCAACTGGAGATACACAGACATTCTCTTTTAAGAACTATCCTAAGGTTTTATAGTAACTTTTTGAAAACTTTTCCATTAAAGTGAATATGGCAAGCAGCTGGCAAGACGTGACAGAGTCCCAGAATGGTGGGTTTGGCAGGGACCTCAGGAGATCATCCAGTCCAGCCCCCTGCCACAGCAGGGTCACCCACAGAAGTTTCAGTATTTTCTTCCTGGTATGAAAAACTGTCTTTTTTATTTCTTCCCCCTGACTCCAAAACCATTTCCCTCCAAAAAGCTTCTGCTGTTTCTTATCTGGGCTCTGTGGTACATGCCATGGATTCCCGTTTCTACACTGCATAATTAGAGGTGACTTGCTGGCAAATACACCTCTATCACCTATAACAGAAAAGTCAGCAAATTTTAAACATAACAAATTACTTAGGCTTTTGATACAATTATTATTTTTTAAATAATTTTTGCACTGTTTTTACATGGACCAGGTCTTTTTTTTTTTCATATTTTGGGTATTGACACAAAATGAGGACATTATGGAAATATTTCTACCAAGAAGCTATGAAGTCTGCAAAGAGTTAGAGGACAGAGGTGACATCACCAACTTTGTTTCAGGTGAAAAAACAAGGATAACTAAAGTCTACTAAAATAGGAGAAAACCCTTTTGTCCACATTTTATAGAAAATCCTGAAATATACAAGGAAGAGTTTGGTTTGTTCTAAAAAAAAACATGTTTCTTAGGCTACCATGTAGATAGACACCTCCACTCCACTGTTAGAAAAGGAGTTTATAGAGCTGAGTTTTGGGGTATCAGAGAGCTAGTAAAGAAGGACCCAGGTCGTGATGAGAACCCCACATCACAGGGTGCACTTTATTCCTTTTAAAATTTGCCTGTCACTTTGCAAAATTTCCCAACTCAGCAGGTCTCCCAGTCAACAGAGTAAGTGAAGTTCTTTTGTGCCGTGCATTTGCCTTGATAATTATTCTGAAGCAAATTGGTACATTTGTAGTTCTAATTTTATACAGCTACTTAACTAATTACTGCTGTCAGGAGCAATTTTTATCTGGTAGTAACGTTCAGCTGAGCTGCATGTTACAGCGCTGGTGACCGCCCGTAGCCAGCGTGTTTTAAGGTTCGACTTAAAACAGAGAGAGACCTGCAGGTACCTGTTGGAGTAGTTGGTTGAAATCCCAGAGGGGTTTTATAGGGTTTTTTTGCTAAAGATTGGCAGTGCTGGCCGGGGTGAAGTCACTGACCCACTTGGGCACCAGCTGGTTAAGGCGCCACCGTGTTTGTAAAAGGCAGGAACGTGAAGCAAGTGGTGCTTTCGCTCTTGTTTAGAGACCCTCATTAAATTATCTAGAGACAATAATCAGATAGCTGCTGTTCACATTAATGGCACCTCTGAGCCCCTGTCAAGAGAGCTTTATTTAATGCGCAACAGACCTGGAGTGGTGCAGGTGCCATTTCAGGCCCTCATTTAATTTAAGCTGCTTTAGTTGGCATGGCAACTAGTTGAGACATCTGGGAGACATTATGCTCGGGATTGAGATTTAGGAGGATTTGTGGCGTAGCAAAACAGAAATCTTATCATAATAAAGTGCAGAGTAATGCTTTTGGATTTTTTTATTATTTTGCATTTAAAATGAAATGTAAAGATTTGATGCAGCCATAATGTAAAAAACAAATTTTAAAAGGCTGGTATAAATATTTAAGAGGACCTTTGCCAAAAGGAATAGAAAAATTAGAGGACTAGAAATTATGGTGCTGCAGGGTTGTTCTTTTTTTCTTTATGAATTCTTTATGAACGCAATTCTAATTTGAGAGTGGTTGGTCAAAAAGTTGGCAATATTTAATTTATAGAATTAATTTTTGTGTGGTGTGCTGGTGGCAGATGAGCATTTTGGCTGATGGGGGTTTGGCCAGGTAGGGTTTTCAGAGCAACAGATGGGAGGAGAACATTGATTAGGTAGAGTTGAAAGAAAATGGAAGTTTTCTCTAGCTGGCTCGAAGTGCAGCTTGAGCTGTGCCTATGAGTTGGTGACCGTGGTAAGAACGAGTAAAAGTTTCTGCTGAAGCTGGCTTGCTTCTGGTCTTACCAAGAGGGGATTTTTTTAACTGAAGTCAGGGTTTGCCTGTTATATTTCATAGAATCATGGAATGGTTTGGGTTGGAAGGGACCTTAAAGCCCCTCTTAGTGCCACCCCCTGCCCTGGGCAGGGACACCTCCCACCAGAGCAGGTCTCTCCAAACCCCCTTCAACCTGCCCTTGAACCCCTCCAGGGATGGGGCAGCCACAGCTTCTCTGGGCAACCTGGGCCAGACTTGGTGGGCCGCAGAGCTGGTTATGAAGAAGACGGGACCAACTGCTTGGCTCCTGCAGGGTCCTGGTGAGCTCTGCCCTCAGCTGAGAATGAACCTGCTGCACCGAGGGAGACACCACACTGGGGTCCAGGAGGTGCTATTTTATTTCTCACTCTCTCCTTGATCCTCTGCGTGCCCTTGGCAGCAGGTATGTCCCCCCCTCCCATTC